>VZTZ01045192.1:1227196-1323979 GCA_013400955.1 Drymodes brunneopygia | reverse complement strand
AAAAAAAGGTAAAAGAAAAAACCCACCACTGAATCACAGTCCTTTTTTCATTTGTTTCTCATCAAGTTCATACTGTCTTTTGACTGTAGTCCCCTATGGGTACTTTCTTCTACAGAGCACAGCATTCTTTTTCTTCTGCCAAAATTGTATTGTGTAGTGTTTAGAGAGAGCCTTTGTCCTTAGTATCAGGAGGAGAAGAGAAGGTTTCACTTCATCTTTGTAGGATTGTCACAAAAAAAAAAAAAAAAAAAGCCAAAAGGAACAAAAAACATGACTGTAGAAAACCTGAAAAAGACAAAGGAAGTGAGACCTCCCTCGTCAGAGACATTTCATTGACATTAGTGTGCTTTTTACTATCATTTTGCTGGCTGCTGCAATTCCAGACAATACACCATACTTTCCTTGGCAACTTTCTTACCCTTTTTCAATGAAGTTTAAAAACTTTTACTTGTTAATGAATAAATAACAGCTAAAGGGAATATAGGATCTCCTTTCTGTAAATTCTTTTTATTAGGCATAGAATCATTTATTTATACTTCAGATTTGCTGCTCGAGTGTACTGCTGTATGTAAACCAGGTAAGCATGATTCTTTCAATTGTGAAGTCATAAATTGCTCAAAATTATTTTAAATTAAATCTTAATAAAAATATCTATATTGGCACTTATAGACTTAAGAATCCTGTGTTGTGTGGTTGGGTCTTTCAAGTAAAAATATACACACTGAATTTTCAAAGCAACAGTCGTGGGGCTTTTACTTTTAATTTGTATTGGGTTTTATATAATAAGTCAGTGTGTTAAAATATATTTAACCAACTTATACACAAATGTGTTGGGGCATCTTTCCAAATCACATATTATAAGTGATAAATAGCATTAATATATTATCATACATATAAGGTATGTCTTTCTAAAAAACTGTGCTTCTTAAAGGTAAGACTACATAAACAAAATGCTGACATAACACAGGATTCAGTGGGATTTCTCCCTTTACAAGGAGGTTTCCAAGCTGTTGACAAAGAATTCTTACCCAGTAATATGGAAACAAGCGGATAGGAGATAAAGGAAAAAAAAAGACATCATTTACTCAGTATTGATTGAGAAACATGGACAGATAACTCATTCCAGACCTTTCAGATCCTTTCCAGAAATTTATGCATTTTCTGGAAAAACCTGCCTCCTTTTCAGACAGCCAGAAAAACCCCCATCCATTCAGGATATTTTCTCAGCTTGCCCCATACAGTTCTCTCCTTCTCTGTCACCTTAGATTAATGACATTCTTCTAAAGCCATCTCCCTTCAAATCTATTCTGCACTTCCCCTGTCTCCTACGTCAAAGTCTCCTTGGTGAGGCTCCAGAAGGATGATCCATCTCTGCTGTGATTCCAACTGCCAGCTCCTTCCACAGGCCCTTCCAGCCAAGGCAACTGCAGAGCTCCTCAGCTGGAACAGCAATTCTGGGTCACTTCTACCACAGCCAAGCATCCTCCTCTCTCCAGAGACCAAAGGAGTCAATCCAAACTTTCGGCGTGCCAATTTAGAAGACAGATCTTTAATTTTTTCGTGATAAAATTTAGGTGCTATGGATTAGGCTCATTTTTGCAGTTATTTAGCAAAGCTCCTTCCAAATCCAGCTTTATCATTTCATGAAATGAGCAGTTGTAATGATTATGTCCCTCACAAACTGAAGAATATGATCTTTTTTTATTTTTTTCCCCTCAAGGATTTGATTTTCCATGTTTTGAATTTTATATCACAGCTGGAAACGGTTTGCCTAACACACAAGATATAGTTCTAAATGCTGGTGATTGAACTCAACTATAAGACCACAATCTATCACAGTTTTGAATTCCATGTGTTTTTCATAAATATGGAAATATGTTATTGAATGAGCCATAAAGAAATGGCAATTTTGGATAATCATACATCTTGAGTCTCTGAAGAGTTTTTGTAAAAGGGAGAAGGATTGGCAAGGATCAAGTGTGTCCTTTTTATTCTGCCTCTCTTAAACATGCAGCATATCATTTTTATCTGCCATTCAATAAACTAAAAAATGTAGGGCAATGGTGGACTGTTGAAAAGATCATTTGTACTAAAATAATTCTTCTTCTATTGTATTACAACTGTATGCAGGTATGAATACATTGTAAGTTAGGCAGAAAAAATGGAAAAAAGTAATCATTTCTTACATTGCACATGCAATGGCATATGCAGCAGTACACTGTCAGACACAAAAGCATTTATTTCAAAAAATTCAATGGCATAGTAGCACAGAAAAAAAGTCTCATCTGCAAAATTCTTCTTTGACAGGGAAATCTATCACAGATAATCCAGCACAGTGTAAGTTTGGAATCATCCTGTTGAAATGCTTATCAACAGGGCATTCAAAACAGGCAGCTTACATTTTTTCCTGATTATTAGAAATGGGATTACAAACATCCCAGTGGGCAGAAAATGTTTGCATGTTCCACTTATAAAACTAAAAATCAGATAAGAAATTCAGAAGGGCACAGATTCCTAAATCCTCTAAGTTCTGGCTTTGCACAGATAGAATTTACATTCAGGCCCTTGCCAGGCAGATGCTTTATAATATGTTTCAGTTTGCCAGCACTTTAAACCACTGATAAAAGCTGTAATATTACTGAAGAATTTGTCCATATGTTGAAGTGGTTTTGCATCTAGAAAAGGACTTATACACAAGCTTATTTTTGTTCACAGATTAATATGCTTTGCTGAGTCTGGGCTACAATGGTGTGATGAACAGAAAATACTTTGAAAGCTTCCAGTGTCTTATTCTATGGGTTTTATTTAAGAGAACATAGTTAGAGTAAAGACTGTTATAAAAATTAATTTCTGACATTTCAATTCTATAAACTGAAATAATAGTCTTTTGAGTATTCTTTAAAATTCTCCAGAAACCTAGAGGGTAGTTGCCTGGATAGACAAAACATCTACCATTTTAATATAGCCAACTTTCCTAAGAAACATATCCTTTGTATTTTTAAATACTTTATGTGGCTTCCATTTACTATCAAGTCCACAGCCTGGTATGAAAAGAACATCACTCACAGTATTTAATACTCTTGAAAATAGGGGAGTTAATTTTATGAAGAAAAAATATAGTTCTACTGAATTTCACCTACAACATATCCCATACAAATTCCAAGTGTAAATCATTAGAAAACAATTGAAATGGATTTGCATACAAATAGCCTAAGGCATTAATTCACAATTTTTTAAAAGTGAATTAGAAATGCATTGCAACAATAGACAAAGGAGTCAATGTTCCTAAACACAGATTTACCTTTTGCCTTAGAATTATACTTGCCTGCCATGTACAGATTAATTATATCTTTATCTCAAGCAGATTCAAAGGACGTTAAGTATGTAAATTAATTATCTGGAACAGGCCAACAGAACTAAAGGCCTCAGCCACCCATTGTGACAAATCAGTAAAGAGGGAAAAGGCAAAAAAAGAAAAAGCAAGGCCCAATCAGTTAATTGTGCTGGGAGCAGAAGGCTGATACCTACACCCAGAGCAAGTCTTTGCAAGTGCTGCCTCAGCTGTTCTGTGCTCCTTGCTTGTGCCTTCTGTGGTGGTGAAACAGCTCACAGAGCTCATCACTGACAGGGGCAGGTGCTCTGTACTGTGGAGTTCTACTGGTAAATTCCCAAATCCTAAACATTGCTGTTTGAGAGGAAGGTCAACAAAACTGAGGAAATTAAGTCTGACCCTTTTTTATGAAGAAAATGTGGGCTCAACCTTTTAGCACTGTGCTATAGAGTTACTTTGAAAAATCCAACTTTACAACCAGTCCACAGCCACCATTTCCCACCACATGTTGGAGTCCACCTTCTCTAGGTGATGATGAATTCATGCAGTAAGCTAGTCAGCAAAATAATCCATTATAAATAATTCCTGCCCCTACACGTGGAGGGGGCACATCATTAAATTCTGTGAAAGAAACATTTCTAAAAGATGAGAAGGAAAAACACTGTTCACAGCACACAGAAGGTGAATCCTTTCCTCAGCTATTTAGAACAGCAGGAGCAGCATCCCCAGCAGTCTGGATGCCCATGAACATGGCCAGAGATCCAGAGACAAACACATTTTATATTGCAACAACACAGTTCAGGAGCACTGGCTTGGTCTGATCACTCCTTGGCATTTTGGCTAAGGTTAAATTGCGCAGTTTGATTGCAGCACCCCAGCTCAGGGATGAGCATCAGAGGGATGGTAACTTTATAATCTATATATTCCTGGAGGAATGGAAGATGTTTCTGTTGGTGACCTGAGTGATTATCACCTCAAACACAAGCTTTCAATCCATTCAGATTTTCCCAGGAATAAGTAATGGGTGGAAGGAAATACAGTCCTTTACAAAGAATGTGGTTTATATTTATATTTATATTTATATATTTCTTTAGATTATTATAGCAAATATTTATAAAATGTGCTAGGCAAAGATCTTGTGCCATATGAGGAAAATCAAGCACTTCTCACTTATGTTCCATCCCCTAATAAATCCTTGTAAAGTTATAAACAGCTTTCACACATTTAATTGACCATATACGAAATTGTGACCTCGACAACAAAATTTAGCTTCTTGTGGGGAGAAAAAAGCATTGAGCATGCTGCAGTGCAATAGTTTGAAACATGTTCTGTGAAGACATGAAATAGATGTACAAGAAAGCAGGACTAAGTGTCAGAATGCTTCAGTTTCAAGACCTCATTCAGGGCTGGAATAATGACAGAACTCACTGGGACTGAACAACAAAGGTTCAAGATACAGAACTAGTAAATCTTTTACATAGAAAACTGGAGAAAAAAGATTTCTAGCTGCAACACGTGGAGTTACAATTTAACAGAACAGTAGAGAGAAGTGTAAAGTATCTCTTACTAAAATTCAGACTGTCAGCATAGAGTTTTATGGATGCCTACCACAAGTATCAGTGGATCAGTCAGAAAGTCCAGAGTTTCTCTAATTGGCATGTAAAAAGTTTAGAGACATAAAAATGATTATAATTTTGAGTTAGTGAAAAGCTGTATTTCAGTAAGGAACCTGTGGAAACATGGCTGGGGGTAAAACTGGAGGAAACTGAGAAGTTATATTCTCATCCTAACAGAATTTACAGCAGTACAGAAAGAATAGGGTAAAATACAGCTGCTACTCCCTCATCGCCCTGCTTTTTGCAGTGTTCCATGTTTGTAACTTTGTAGTACAAGTTCCCATGCATTTTCTGTAAACATGGTCCTTGTTTTCCTAACTGGCTGGGATTGTTTTAAACTTGTAAATTGTTTTTCATTCCTTTCCCCTAGGATGGAGAAAGATGATTGACCATGTCTTTACCCTGTAAGCTTATAGCAGTGGTAGCCTCTTTCACCAATCCATGATTGTCTTAAGAAATATATATAAATAAGAGAATAAAGAAAGGCAGCCTTTTTAGNGGGTCAACACCCCTGAAGGTTTACAGGACAAAGACATGGTCAATCATCTTTCTCCACCCCAGGGAAAGGAATGGAAAACAATTCCACAAGTGCAAAACAATCCCGGCCGGTTAACAAAAACAAGGACCATGTTTATAGAAAAAGCATGGGAAACTACAGCTACAGTGTTACAACTTATGGGGCCCTGTAAAACCAGGGTGACAGAATGTGGCTGGAATGTTCCACAACGAGTCCCCATAAAACTGTAGGCACCTGAGGAGAAGGTGGGAACAGAGGAGTGGAGACACCACGGTGTGAAATCCTTGCAGGAGGGGAATTCGATGATGCTTTGCAGGTGATAAACCCCACCCCATAGCACCTGTCAGCCAGGGGAGAGAGAAAATATCTTCCTGCTGAACATCTTCTTGCTGGATCATTCTCCTCAGAGGAAATTAGTTCACTACAGCATAATTGTAATATTAATATTAACACACACACACACCCTCCCAAAGTACACATCCCCAAGGTACAACCACAGGCTCTAGATTTTATTGACTGTCTTTAAAACCAAAGTAGAGAATTTTACACCAATCAGTAGCAAAGGCATGTATGACTTTGTAGAGTCATTCAAGCTCTATCTAAACATAAAGAAGTAGTGCAAAAGTAAGTCAAGAAAAGTTAGGGAAGACTCCATTTTAAATACTGGGATCAGTCAACAGGCTGAACCTGCCTTCTCCCCGAAGGGATCCTATTGGGTAAGCACTGCCCTCTGTGCACACTTTTATGGGGGTCACAGCCTCTCTGTGTATTGCTTTGGGCACAGTTTTGCAGTCAGATACTATCACCAGCAATCCTTGAGCCTTAACTTGACACAATTTGATGTTAATAAAGACTGCTCTTCCACAAATGTGAGCGTGAATCCTTCGCAGGAGCTGGCAGGTGCCAGCAGCAGGGAACAAACTGAATAAAGACACACTGAGGGGTCTCAGAGTGGGAAGATCCACTGAGGGGTCTCCCTTGTGCTGTTGGTGTGTCCCTGACAAAGTCATTTGAGCCACCCTGTGATCCAGCAGAACTGGGCAGTGAAGGGTCCCTGCAGGCACAAAGGTCTCGACCATCCTGGGGCACTGACAGACAAATCAAACACTAAGGGTCAAGGAAATCTCCCCTTTTCACATGATAGAATCATAACAACTTCATTACAAATCTGAGATTGTTTAACTGTCTCTTATTTCTAATAATGACACACCATGTATAAATGCTTGATGAGTGATAAAATGATATTTAACTTGGAGAAAAATAAATCAGTAACTTTCAAATAAAAACAAATCAGTCTTACAGAAGAAAGAAAATAATTACAATCTAGTTGTACCAAGATTGTAACTGCTGGATTTTGTGAAATGTGGCAACTGTTTCAAAAGATCTACTTTTATATTCAATAGATATTGAATCCTCTTCTGTATTCTGAACATTTCAAAAGGAATGGGGAAGAGAAAGCCTGTGGGTTAGGATGTTTGCCTGAGAGATGAATGTTTAAATCATCTTGACTGAGAGAGGAATTTACTAGCAAAGTCTTGAAAATGAGTAGAACTTTATTTTCCTTTGCATTCCGTATTTTGGCATCATAAAACTCCAGCTCATCAGAGTGCAGAATTTCCTACTCTGCTCACACAACCATAAGTTGTCCCATTGTCAGAAAAGCTCTCCAAAGTCTGCTTTTCAGCCTACCTACAATTATATTTTATTGACACTTCTAATAACGAGACGAAAGAAGAAAACTAATTGCATTCAATTTATTTCTAGTTTGTTTTAAGGCAGGGTGGTTGCTGATTTTTATGCAGTAATATTTACTAAATATAGTCAATATCATTTTCATTACTCTATCAACAAGATGAATTCCAGGGAATATCCAATGGTGGGCAAAAGCAATGCTGCATGTTCTATTATAGCCAACAATATCCAGCTCTGTAAATTGTCCTTTATTGCAGCTATTACTGGATTATGGAAATCTTATTACTAATTGATTATTAGCTCAGAATAATGTAATATGTTTCCAGAGAATGCCAAGCAGCCTGCAAACACAATGCTAAATCAATACTTATTTCTTACCTGTTCCATTCGTCATATCCAATTCCCACTACACCAAATGCAAAAGGCTAAAATAGATTCTCTCTAGCAGTAGAAGAGACTAAATAAATCCATATAAGAGTAAATAAAAAGAACTGGAGAACAGAAAACTAGTCATAATTTTAAAGTAGATCAGGTAGGAGAATCCAAACATTTGCAGACATTTTTTTTCAGCTGGCCTCCACTCCTTTTCAATAGCAGGGTTTTTCTTTTATCTGATTTTCTTCCTTCAAGTATTTGGGGTCATTAATATATATGTTAATATGCAGCACATTACCCTGGACTTTTTTTGATCAATCCCTACATAATAAGGGAAAACTTTTGGGGAAATTTTATTTCCCTATCCTGAGTTTGAACATAGGCCACCCTAGAGTTGGTGTGAAACTGAAAGACCCCAGGGTAAGGATATGAACTCTTGAAACAATTTTATAGCCAAAGGAGATTCTCTTTGACCACTTTTTGCACCTGGGCAGCACAGCTTTTAGTTCTGGATGTTTTTATCTCTGCATCCTCCTTGATGCTGGTGAAATCATGTGTAATTAGCACAAGAGAAAAAGGCATCAAACTAATAGATTACAGCAGTCAGCTGAGGTCAGTGCATCTATATTGATCATCTGAAGTTTGCCCTAGATACCTGCTCTATTGCCAAGCACAGTCTCAGTTAAGGAATAAAGCTTTTCTTTGACTGCAAAATAATTTCCAGTATTCATAAATTCAACTCTTTCCCTCCCCAAAAATTGTCAAAGCACACTTTTATAGCACCTCTTTATCAAAAAAAAAAAACCAACAACTTTGAAAATTAAGTTTAAAAGGGAATAATTCAATGTTTTCTAACCACCTTTACACATATCAGCATGAATAAAACAGGAGGGTATGGTAGAACCAATATTGCTCCAAATATATAAGGACAATAAATATGTTTAGAAATCTCTCTTATACAGACATTCAAATTTAACTGTTTATAAATTGAAGCTCTGGGCTGTCCTACCTTCAAAAGAACAAGGGTAGGAAGGTTTCTACCTCATCTTGGCATACTGCTGCCATCAGTAGTGGTCCCTGCACACAAACTCTACCATCACATACAGATAATTGTTCTCCAATATGGTTCAGAAAGTGCTTTAGTTTGGGGAACAGAATGACAACCATCTAAGTAACCTCAGTCACTATAGGAGAACCTGGTTCAGGAGAGATTGTAAAGAATTCAGCATAGCAAATCTGAGAGAAAGGCTCAGTACTGAGCAGTTGAGGATGTCTCCTCATGTAACTGAGTCACAAAGTGACTTCAGTTCTTCAGGCACTAAATTACCCCAAGAAGGTACAAGTGGACAGTCTATAAAGATATATATGCCCCAAGCAACTCCACCTCAACTCTTCAATGATACATGACAATTGCTTAAAGAATTCCTTTTGCTGCTCAGGGATAAAAGGGAATGGTCCTTATTTGAATAGTTCCTAGTGAAAAAGGACAGAAAAATAATAGAGATTTTTCTGCCATGAACAAAGTGGCAAAAAATTACTAGAAGGTAATAAATTACTAGAAGGTAATAAACTATCTTCTATTTGAAATGAAGGACTTCTGAATTCTTGGAAAGACTGACTTTCTTAAGCTGAAACAAACTCCTTGTAAGTACAGGCTCATGTAGGCACATTAAATCAGTTATTCCTGTAGAAGGAAGTGCAGTCGAAGTTGATATTATGTTTTGCCAAATTTTGTGCACTGACAGTAGGTTCATAAAGGTCAACTGCAGCCTAGGGAAATCTAACTCTCCAGGCTTCCCTAAGGATAATTTGGAACATTGAAAGTTGGCCTCCAGCTTTGAATTGCTCTCACACTAACGAGCTAGAGAGACAGAGACTGAATGACTGAGAGGCTTGAAAAATTCATGCTGTGTGCAGCTCCACAAAGAGCTGCAGGACACTGACCTAACTTAGGGAAACTCTTTGCAAAAGGATCTGTTTGCAGCATGTGCAGGCAGCCTGGCTGGATTTCATCTGGATGACTTGAATGCCATTAACAAACTTTCAAGAACACAGGCTTTAGCACAAAGACACAGGTACAACTGCAAAGCTTAACAACTAATCAAGGAGCCTAATTAGATAAAGTGGTTAATCCCCACATCTGTCTACAGATGACTGACAAGAAAGGCTAAGATTTGTGAGAACTCAGAGCAGGTTCCTAAGCTAGAGTCTCTTCATCCTTAACAAATCCGTAATGGTAGTCCTATAACCATACACTGATGTAAAACAGCCTCAGAATTGTGTCCTTTGCACAGAAAAATGAATTTGCAATAGTCTTGCTGCTGTATGGACACAGCAAAATGACTCAGCTGCCTCTCTAAGCCTCAGCAGCTGATTAATTCTCTTAGATAAGCTCTCAAATCTGTCTAAAGTACTAAATTAGGTTAAACACAAATGATGATGTGGGTGCCTCTAGCTACACTGAAATGATGTCAGGAAGGTCTTTATCCTTATTGAACATGACTTGAAATTTATACATCAGAAATTGGAATTGATATTCCATTTTCTGAAGGATGCAAAGGAGAGAAAAGTAAGAAATTTAAGCTGTGGGGAGGACTTTGGTTTCCTATGATGCCCCAAAAAGACGAAGAGGAATATTCTGGGTCAGTGTGTGCTCCCTGCACTGCACACAGGAGTGGAGCTTGGAGGATGCACTCACACAGAACCAGCTTAGGCCTCTTTAGCTAATGAGGGTGGAAGGAATCCACAAAGCAGGAGTGCTGAGGACACGTTCTCACAGGATTTAGTTTTACACCATTATCACATGTGAACCCTCTCAGCTTGGTGGGATTGTGGGCTAAAGCTTTATTTCATGAGCCAGGCTCTCAGCATAAATTGTCAAATACAAGCAGGGCAAAGCCACTGACAATCTTGTCTGGTGATTTTTGGTGGAATCCAGAAGCATGGGGACATCTACACCATGGTAAAGTAATTTTCCCATTTGTGAGTGGTGACTTCTCCACCTTAGGAGCTACATATTCATGCAAATCCTTGGAGAGAGGACATAATTTCTGAAAGCCAGACAAGGCATGGAAGTGATACATAGTGCATATTTCTAATTTCATATTTCATCTTTGTGCACTTTTAACCTAGAGAGTTGTGGGATACTGCAAAGATCTACATTTATACTAAGTTTGCAAGTTATTTTGGTAAATAGTTCATGCTTTTATGGTCAAATAAATAATAACAAATAGAAGTTATTTAATAAAGCATTATGGTTTAGACAACAAATTATGAATACCTTTCTCTGAGTTCATGCCTATTTAGAAGATTAAAAGTAAAAGTGCTTTAAAGCTATCTTTCAGCAGACTTGAAGCTTTTAGTGTATAGTATTTTACAGGCACTCACAGCAAGCAGAAAAAAATAATATTTTAGCACTGCTTGAAAATAGAATTTTTCCATTCTATCTTTATGCAAAATTTAATTCTGAAAAACATATTATACACTAGAACTTTCTTTTACAGAAAGGTATTTCACAATCTCACGTCCAATAATAACTCTATACTTACTATGAAAAGCCTTTCTTTCAGCTTCTGAGGTTCACTGGAATATGAGGATAGTCTGTCTGCTTGGTAATCTTTAGAAGATTTGTCCTAAACTATGAATTGAATTGAAAGAGCATGAAATCTCATGAGCAAATAGTCTGAAGATATATAACATTTTTTTCCTAAAGCACATACTGATACAGCATTTTATTATCATGGAACGTGTCAAAGCATTGGAGTCATGCCAAGAGTAAAGCAAAAGATAAACATTCAAAATGACATCCAATATTACAGACCAGCTTTGGCACAGCCCCACATCCCACAGCAGAGCACCCACCCTGCCTACCCCACTCAAAAAGGGTCACCCAGTTTCTCTTCCACAGCCCACAAAGGCAAATGGCCCCTTCTAAAGACAATGCACCTTACAAAGGGATTGATCCCTTCCTCACAGCTTTTTACTGACTGAAAGGAAGCCTAAGCAATTTGCCTGAATTGGACACTTCGACAGCTACAGTAGATAGATCTCATCAGCAGTTTTCTGTACAATGGGGAAAATCACAAATTGTTTGGAAATCCTGGCCTAAAAAATATTTTCCCAAGGACTACACAACTTCACACAGTAGCTCGATCAATTGATCAGTTCAAACCCAACTTCACACTTGGGTAAACATTCAAAAGTGCTCTTTATTTAAACAAGTTTGCTGAGACTGGCTCTTTGGCCTTAGCCACTGTGACTGGGTTTGTTCATACTTTGAGTGTGGGAAATTCCCTTAATTTCAATTTCCATTCTGTATTGTCAAGAGGGGACAATAGCATAGACTCTTCTACATTATCAGAAATTCACCCCACCCCACCCTCTCCAAAAAAATAACCAAAAAACAAAATGAGACAATAATAAAGGTTGAGAAAAATCCCAGTCTGGTACTTACTTCATCTAATCTATAAAAGTCAAGTCTGTACAAAGTGCTGCAGGTACAAAACTGGTGTTACTTTTTAAGTGAAAGAACATGGGCAGCATAATTCAGTGTGGAAAGTAAAGGCAAATGTCCAGATCTCACTGACATTTCCCATATTTCATTGACAAATACACTGGATTGTGAAGATATTTTACCTCACAAAAGAAATAACACCAACCAAATGGGATCAAATCCACAGGACTCTGGAATGGTGTTAATGGACTTAAAAACTTAAGAAAGGTGCCTAACAAATCCAAAAACCAGTAAGTAAAAGAATGCAGTACTAAAGCTGAATAAAGGCCAGTAGAGCCAAAATATCCCCCTGGTGGCTAAAGAACTTTACTCAGGGAATTCAGCATTAACAAACACTGAAGCAGTCATTGAAGCCCTACTCAGATAATACACAAAATCAAAACTGGACAAGTTCCCACCTTCTTCCTGTTAGAATTTTGTTCATCCCTAATTGAACCACTTAATTCTTTTTTTTTTCCTTCCTATCAGCAAAGAACCGTTCGTCATTGAGATAAAATTCTTTTCCAAAAAAGCCCAAAAGACAACCTTCCTCCATGCAAAACCACTTTTTTTCCTGACCTTTACAGAGGTAGCTTGAATGAAGGAGATGAAGTAATTGCAACCCTTACAGAAAGTAATAATATAAACCTTAACAGCAATCAAGTTTATTCATACAAGTCCTTCCTCTAATTGTTCTGCAACATGGCCTTGGATTATATCCAGCTGAAAGCTGAATTAAATACATATATTACTGGCATCACTACATAACAAATAGTGTGGAAAAGATGTGCAGTTCCTGCTTTATATCCAAAACTAATGCAAACCAATTAGAATCTTTTAATTATGGTTGAGCAAATCTGAACACACACGAGTAAGCATTATTATTCAATTTGGTCCCCTTCTCACCCCATTGATGCTCATTTAAATTTCAAAAAGATCTATTCTTCCCCGAAGTCTATTTTGCATGTCCATGTAAAGTTTAAAATAAAACCAAACCAAACCATACAACAACCTGGAAACCCCCCAAACCCACAGAAGTCCCTGACTATTCACAAGTCAAAGGAATCATTCACACACCAAAGGTCTTTCTGGCCACCTTTTCAGAGCTTTGGGGGCAGGAAGGGATTCCATGAGGTGACTGTCCAAGAGCAAGAGATAAACATGGACACACTGCAGCAAAAGTCACACTGAGCCCAGTCACACACAGAAATACCTGAACTAGATTTGGTGACTGTTTGGGGAGGAATCCTTGTGTTCTGTGCCAGAACATTCTGGCTTTATGCTGATTCCCAGTTCATGTGCAATTAGAACCTTAGATCACTGTTCCATATCTAGGCACAGTGAACAGAGGGCCATTGGATTTTCTAGTTCCAACCTCCCTGCCAAGGGCAGGGACACTGTCTATGAGAAGATCTTTAAAGTCTTTTGCAACCCAAAGCATTCTATCATTCTATGACTTAGAGTGGTTTACTTCTCTTCAGAGCAGCACAGGATCCAGGAGAGTTTTTAATGAAGCAGCACCAGAATAAGATTTTTGTTATGCAGAACAATAGCTTGAAACCTCTGAGAATGCAGCCTTCAGGGATGGACTCTAAAAAAGAGAACTTTCCAACCAAGGAAAAATAAAAAAAGCACATAACATCATCCCTAAATGATATTATATGAGGATATGCTCAATAATATTTATCACAAATTGCTGTGCATAGTCCCATATGTCATAGACATTCAAAATATTATTGTATTATGCCTAACTTTCAAAATTAAAAATGTTACAGGGACAGCTATAACTACTTCATAATACAGGGAAGTATGTGCTAATATTTGTGAATTAAAAGAGTAGTACAGGTATCATCTCTCTGAAATAAGAGATCTAGAAATCCTTAAATTTGCTGTGATTTTTTGTTAAAAGGTAAATATAAATATGCAGCTGGTTAGAAGTTACATAATGGGAATAGGCAAAAAAAATTTTACCCATTACACAAAATCAGTGACTTCACGTAACTGTGGTGCTGCATAAAAATAGCTATGGGGTGAAGGGTATTACAGAAAAGGGATTTAAAAATATATGTTCTGGCATTCTTTGAAAATTTTGTTCTATTTTAAATCATTGCAGAAATTAATGCAGCCTTTCCTGTTAGTAGAGTTTGTGGGCCATAGAGTGTCTCTTTTAATAACCCAGAGACAGAATGAGATTTATGATCCTATGTACGGATCCAAAGAGATTTGTTTTAACAATCAGATGCATTGGGAAGTAATCAAAAGTATCTCATCTGCAATATCCAGTGATGTCAGCCCCATGCCTTGTGTCCAGAGGCCATAAACCATCCCTGATCCCAGTGGGGAGCAGTGACAAGAGCAGCGTGTCAAGGCACCTGCGAACTCCTGTCAGTCATGGCTGTCTGCACCTCAAAAAAAGCACTTACACCCACATGTCCTTGCTAAACTGTCAAAAATTGCCCTAAGAATACTTTGTTTAAAATATTTTATTAGATAGTCATCATTTAATGAAGTTAAACTTTATGCTCAGGGACAGGTAGAAAAGTTCTTCCAACGTTATCGATCTGGAGACCGACAGTTAATGTCGTAGGAAATAATTCAAACACAGAATCAGGTTTTCTTCCTGTTGGGAGGAATTAAGGACCATTGTGCTGTCATGAGCCAGTCTCTCTCTTGGTACACTGCCTGCATTATTCCAGCTACCAGCTACTGATCTGCTGCCTGGCTGAATCCAACATATCCTGCACAACCATCAGTAGAAATGAAAGTTGGATTTTTCAAGGTCCTTTAACTTGTAGCCCTGCTGTTGTCAGGGACTGGAAGCACTTCTTTATGGTAGCCAACTGCACAATAGAGCTGCAGAACACAGATTTTATTGCAATGTAATATATTAAAAATTATGACCAGTGAGGAAAGTTTTGCAGTCTACGATTGCAGTGTTTCACACCTGGTCTCAAAATAAACCTCAGCAGGATGGCAGCTACTCTCCATCTACAAAAGAGGAACTGGATTCTTGCAGTGCCCCAGCACACAACCCATACATAAAAACATGGCTGATGCAAAAGGTGAACTCACATTAGCACTGCCAATTAACTGCTAATTATAGTGCAGATGAGCATTAACTTGTTCAAATATTTTAGCAATTAAAAGTTAAATAGTTGAAGTGGTTGGGGTAGACTGCTCAAATACAGCAGAAACAAAGAAAAGGGTTGTTCTGACTTCTCCAGTGAGGAGAACACTCTTAATGACTTCTTCCCTTCTTGTATTTTCCCATCTCATGCTACCATTCCACTTGACAGGGCTTCCCTTTGGATGTGTTGTGATTCAGTGTTTTGTGCTGAGAAGAGCTTGCATCCTTTTTTGCTTGGAGCAATCAAGAAGAAATAAGACTCAAGTTATGGAGCTCTGTATCAATAACATAACTGTATACTCCCTTTATACTTGTTTAGAGATTACCTGACTAAGGTAATAAAAACATTTAATCCTAAAACAAATATTTTCCCAATGTCTATAAGCATTTGTTACCTAAAGAGCTGTTAGTTTAACTGTAAAATGTAATAAAACTGCAATGGAAAAGATTATAAAGCAGTATATGCATTCTGAACTTTGTAAAGGCATTGTATTTTAATCCACGTAAAAGGAATTGCTCAGCAGGGCATTACCTGTGCATTTACATCCAATCTGTAGCTATGGAGTGCCTATGTATTGGAAATGTCAAATAGAAAACAATTAACCTCATCAGTGATGGAAATGATTTATGGAATACGGAAAAACAAAGGAAATGGCAGAATCTATTTGTTATTAGTGAAAAACTAATTGCAAAGGCATTTACACAAAATTTCTAAAAGAATATACCTCAGTATATGTTAAAGGGAAAGTAAATGCTCTATTTTCCATGTCCTGGTTTACATAGGTCATAAACTCCACTAGGTATGCACTTTGTATATCAAAAAAACCAAGAATAACAAGGCTGTCATTAATAATGATACTCATTAGAAATAACTGATGGTCACAAACCTAAAAAAGTATAAGGAAATTGTAGTGAAAATGCAGTTGACACAGTAAACTATATACTTATTTTTTAACTATGACAATATGGTAATAAAATAGAGTATGTGATCATACAACAACAGTATTACCTTCTAATTCATGAATAAAACAAGATGCAAGGGTTATGTATTCTTTTCAAACCCTTAATAAACTCCTATATCACAAAAACTTTTTTTTTTCTATTTTGTACACATTCACACACCCAAATACAAGCTGCAGTAGTTTTATTTGCAGGGGAAAAATGCACAGTGCAATGATCCATATCTGGCTATTTAATAATAACAATAATAATAATAATAACTCTTATTATTATTATTATTATTATTATTATTGTAGTTGTTGTTGCTATTATTGATATTATTATTGTTTTTATTATTATTATCAGTTGGCAAATGTGACACCAATCTAGAACAAAGACTAGAAGGAGATTTTGGAGAATTTCAGGTGTGTCAGCCTGATCTCAGTACCAGGAACATCATCTCCCACAGCTTTCACTGGTTGCGCACAGCTGTACCAGGGAAGGTTTATTTGATATTAGGGGAAATTTCTTCACAAAAAGGGTTATCAAGTATTTAAACAGGCTTGGAAATGGCTGAGGTATAATCCCTGGAAGTATTTAAAGGACATAGACATAGTGTTTAGGGACATAGTTTGGTGACAGAAATAAATCTTAGTTTGTTTCAGAGGTGTAAAGTTGAAAGAAAAGGTGAGAATGTGCAGGAGTTAAACCAGCAATAATCTGATTAGATATTAGGAAAAAACTTTCAACGGTGAAACAGGTATCCCAGAGATCTCATGCAATCTCTGTCCTTGGAAATAATAAAAACACATCTCTGCATGACCCTAAAAAACCTAATCAAAATTGTAAGTTTGAATGCTTAATGTTGGTTCTGCTTTAAGCAAGTGGGAAGACCAACCACATCCCAGAGGTCTTTCAGTCCATTTATTCTCTGACTCTATCTTATCTAAATGACTTGATTTCTTGCAAACATTAGTAATTTAGTGGAGTTATTTTTTTTTTTTTGCACACATTAAGCTTATTCCTGGAGCTTTATGTTACACAAAACCCCATACATGCAGGAAAAAAAAATCTCAGAAAGGCAATCCCCCAACCCTAGCCTTGGCATAGAATTTTTTTGGGTTGCTTTTTCCTTCTTTCACTTTGACTTTTAAGTAATATAAAAGCTAAGAAGATCATTGTGACTATTACATGGTCGAATACTCCAATGAAGTAACAACTGCAAATGTTTGTTTGTATCCTTTTTGTTGTTTCCCTTCGTTTTAAACTGTCACACTTTTTCAGATATTCCTGACAGGAAGCCCAGTAGTTAACTATTGATCCTTCCAACACTGTTTCTTGACAGGCTTAAGGAATTTCTCTGCAAACCCCCTCAATACCAGGATTACTGACAGGCATTGAGTTACGTGGTTTGCAGTTGTCAGGATTTTATCCCTGTCTCAAAATACTCTTCTCATCAAAAGTTCCATGCTAAAAATTAAAACTCCCCCGTCTCAGACAGATGACATCTCTGACATCTAACAAAAACCACCCTATTTTCTCACCAAGTTCCTGATAAATTCTCCTCCTGATCCTAGAAAAGTAATTTTCAGCGAGGTAACAGACACAGCACTTTCATCCCATCTCTGGCTAGAATGCCAACCAAAGTTTTCCTCTGCTAACATGCAGTGATCCCCTCTGCTTTTGAAAATGTTACAGAGTTCAGAACAAACTGATTTGTATCTCCCACCTATAAGTCTGAGGGCTGCCCCACCTTCTAGGCAGAACACAGTTTCTCACTAGCACTGCACCATCTATACAAGCTGCAAAAGTTGCCTTTCTAGTTAATGACAGTGAAAGAAAGAATATTAAGGCAGTTAACAGAATTTCCAGAGCTGCCTCGAGCAACCAAACAACACAGTGACAAGATGCAGAGTTTGAGACATGCTCATCATGTATTGCAGACATCAAATCCCCTGTCTAGGAAAGTCAGATTCATCAAAAGAAGCTGTTTAGACCAAAAAGAAAGAAGAAATCATTCTCATTAGGAGTTATATACAAATGGGAATGACCCAAAGGGGGAGGAATTATGTATAATTGAATCAGGGTGGCTCAATCAAAGACTGAAAATAGATATTTCAGCAAATGAAAGGGAAATCAAGAGATTTTTAGATGTTATAAAGAAAAAGTACCTAGTCCTGAAAGTTCTGCTTCAGCCCATTTAAAATGGTGGACCAGAAAAATCAAATTTACTCATGCAAATAATTCTGACATTGAAAATGATGATTTTGTTCCAAAATGAGAACTGATTGAAAAAAGAAACATCCATATTCTCTATTTTTAGTTCTAAATACCTCACCAAATGTATGCTACATTATTTAAAGTTTAAAAAAAAAATTCAAAAGATTCCACAATCATATTTTGGTGACGATCAAAAAAAATTTCTGTAGTTTCATTGTCTGCAAGGAATCCACATGGGAAGTACAGCTCTTCTCCTGCTCAGGGAATTTCTTGTCCTTTGTGGTTTTGCATTTTAATCACTAAAACAAATAACTACAGATTCCCCCAACCTTTAGCACTTCAGCTGAAAATTCCAACCTCTGCTCATTTGAATGTCTAGTCCAAAGTGAATTACCTTTCCCACAACACATGCTGCAATCATTTTCCTGTTGCAAAGATCTATGGCTTAAATGAAAGTGCAGCCGTTGCATCAACATTTCCAAGACTTACAAACAATCTGTTTAGGCTACATCACTGCCAGGTAACCTCAGAAAAAATGGATTGGACTTGAAACACTAAGACTGTAAAAAGCCTTTAAAACATCCTGACATCATGGTAACACATGCCAGGGGCCATTAGCAGCTCTGCTGTTATCATCCCAGGAATATCTGAACACTGTTTCTTAAAGTAAAATAAGAAAAAATTTAAAAGGAATAGGAAAAAACAAGGTCAGGGAAAATGATGATATTTTCAAGAAATCGTGTTTATTCATGAGGATCTTTTGGATTCTTGTATTTGGTTTTATGTTACCCACACAGAAAATCTCCATTTCATCTCCTGATAGAATGTTCATGCTGAGAGTGCTACTCTCACTTCTACTATTAATGTTTCATTATTTCTACATTCCTGCGTATGTAAAAAGGAGGGCCAGATGTTAATAAACAACACGTTCCCTTCAATCATTAGAAACTGGTGAACTAGAAATGAAAATTTGTGTAAAAGCATAAAGAGATAAAACAGAGCGAGGTTTAAATGATTTTTGGATTCACTGCTGTCACTCGTGCCTTCTGACAGGAAGATGTTAACAAGGTTATAGCACACTGTATCCACTTTTGTTAACCCAAAAAGGTAGGTTATGGGCCTAAAGATACTTTAAATGAGGAAACACAGATATTTGTCTTTTGCCTTTTTTCTAGCATAAAAGCATTTCACAGAGCAATTCTCTGCTAGGGATTCCTTCACCATACTGGAGCATTGTTATCTATTCCCTTCAGGCTTTTCTGTGAGGAGAGGGCTATAAAGCAGCCCATAATCACATGAACACACACATGGAATCCTAAGCACAGCACAGAGGTATCGACCCCTCGAGATAAATATTTCCCAGAAGTTACCCACAACTATAAAATTTCTTAATATTGAAAGTTCTCTGTTGAGTTCTCATAATTGCATTTCCTGTTCCCGAAATTCTGTTGATTATAACCAATTAGTACAGCAAATACAGAAAGTCAATTAACATTGAAGTGTTTTGGACAGAACCCCACAATGCTTTGCAAGCTGGCAATAGACAGATTCTGTGTGATAAAAATTGTCTAGCAAAAATATCTTCATCCAAATGAAATCTGGGGACAGCTTTATTTAGTTCACTCCTCAGCTCATTCTTCCTTTCTACCACACATGGCATCCACAGGGCAGTGCAAATGAACACATTTGTGCACTCTTCTGTTAGAAATCCCACCTAAGGCCCCCTTTCCAGTTCTCCACACTCTGTATTAAGTGCTGGGTTGGGGTTTGGGGGGCCTTCTTATTTGGTTGGGATTGAAATCTTTTTGTTGGTTTTGTTCTGTTTATAATGTGAAGAGCTTCTCCCGTGAGACTGCCAGCTGGCAGAAGAGGTGGCACCACTCAGTCCCTGGCTGAGATTGCACAGTTCAAATTCTGAACTGTTGTAATTCATCACATGTTCATTTATGTTACAGATTTTTACCGTGCACCTGTCAAACCTTGTATGTGAACCAAAGAGATAGCAAAGGCTTTGATGAAGAGGCAAAGATGCATGTGAACAAATGCAGGTGGATAATAATCTCTGATTACAAGTAAGAATGAGGCATTCATCAAATTATTGGTAAGATTAAAAAAACCTTCTCCTGTCATATCTCAATAAGCTTCATTTACACCCTGTCTAATTAAGAGACAGATCAGCATGAGAGCCAAAGAACTGAGTTCCTTTGTTTTTGTTCCCTATCCATCAAGGCTTAGGCTGCTTGTCCTTGTCCCTGTTTAGACAGGATGGACACTCAGTTTGTCTTACACCCCCCTCAAAGGGAAAGCAAGTAGGGGTAGCATTCAGGTAATTCCCTCTAATTAAATCATGTCATGAGAGTTTAATGGTGTGAATGCTCACCAGGAACTCATCCTGATACACCAGCTACCAGCAAATTATGAGTTGCCAAACATAATCAAGAGAATGAATTACAAGAGCTATCAGCAGTGTCAAGCTGGAGAAGGAAATGTATGATTATTGCTCAGCCACAGCTGAGAGATTCACAGTAAGGCACAGAAGGCTATAATTAATAAAAACTGTGGAAATATCAAATAAATTTTTACCCCAACATGATTATGGATTTCAAGTAAAAACAAATATTTCAACCATTTATCCTGAGCACATTTTCCAGTTTTTAAAATTTCATATATTCTTTTCATACACCATTCACTACTCCAGTATCTGGAGTATTGCAGAGACAATCCAGGTCGTATAACAGGTCTGTTATTAATACCTATCTATTAGAAGAGCAATACTTCTAGTTTTTGACAGCAAGAACTTTCATCAAGCACGTTGGAAAATGCCTCAAGAAAAGGGCTACTTAAAATATCTGTAGAATGTTTAGGCCTTCCACCCTCCGGTCAGACACCTTCTATTGAGAGCATTTTCACTTCACTTGTGTCTCATGCAAACAGCATCAGCAGATAATTACCTACAAGTTTGTTCACTTTTAATGCCCAGTGCAGAACAACCAAAAGAGAATTAAATTCAAGCTTAGGGAATGAATTCTCTTTACTCAGCAAAAAGATTTTAGGCACTGTGCCACAAAATAGCCTTAACTTGGGGTGCAAATATTCAATTTGTGTGGGTATTGATATTCACAAAGGTTAACTTATTGATGAAAGAATCATCTCTATCAGCCAGCTGGGAAAACTCAGTAGGAATCTGTTGATCTTTCTCTCCTGGAAGTGATTCTCTGTAGGACACACATTAGTTACTATGCCAGTGAGAAATACTGAATGCCCTGGTGGTTAGAGTCCTTACCACAGAGACATCAGTTCCAGGCTCTAGTCACATATTTGTAGAAGTGCTTCAATATTTTGAAAGAACATTCTTCCCTCTCTCCAGAAGAATCTCTAAGCAATAAACTAAACTAAGCATTGTCTCACTCAATATCAGCCAGTGCTTACTTACCCCAAGGAAGATAAAGGCTTCAAAAAGAAGGATTGGAAGAGTCCCACTGGAGAATACTTCCAGCTAAGTGGTTAGGGCATCTTCCTCTGCACTCATCTCTACCTTTACCCTTGGTTCTATGGCCAAAGAGCCTTTAATCCAACTCAAATGGAATGGCAGCTCTTCTCTCACACTTTGCTCAGGGTCAGACAAGGTCAGTGGCTCTGCCCCGAGGGATCTGTGAGTTACCTCATGCACAGGCTGAACCTATGCCAACAAAAAGCTGTGCTTAGCTAGAAAAAACACATGGAATTTAGGAGATTAGCTGGGCATTTGGCTGATAAACACCACCAAAAGGTTGGTACTTCTGTGAGTACCAACCAGTACTTGCTTCATACTGGTTTGGACTGAGAGATGGCTGCTAAGCCATCACTTCTAGAGATTTACATTTTGAATTTAAAATGCTGAAGTGTTCACTCGCTCCTCCTGGATCAGACCCCAAGCCAGAAGAGCACCAAAGGACAGAAGAAGTGACAAGATTTGAAGCACAGAACCAGGCAGATGGCAGAAAATCTAGGAGAGACCTGGTTTTACACAGCTGCTCCTAATTCATCAGCTCACTAGTCATCCTTCCCTGGATATGAGACAAATCCAGAAACACCAAGAGTAGCAGGATATGTGACAAGACAAGAGGCACCACTGACAGCAGGGCTCAGGCAGGGACCTGCACTGAAACACAGTCCCAAAAGAAAGGGAAGGAGGTTCCAGGCTTCCCCCAGCCCTTTGAAATATGGCCAAGCTGTGCACAAAATTAAGATATTTCTATCCCTTTGCAGATACTACTGCACCTTTTGTTATTCCTGGTCTAAAAACTCATCAGACTTAGAAGGCAATCAATCAGAATAACAGCAAAAATGAAATGCAAAAGAGAAAAGCTGAAAGGATTTACCAAACCCCTATTTTTCCAACAGTTCCCATTTTAATTCAGAGTTATTTGATCATTATGGACTGTGAAATATTCCAGTGAGCCAGAAGATTCCTTATTATCAGCTGTGATACCTTAAACACCCACCCATTCACATGATATACTTGTAGCGCTCTGTAGTTTATATGTTCCCATACACCATTTCTTGGCAGAGTTTTAATACACTGGCTCTCTCCAAGTCACAGTAGAAACAAAATTACTGCCTCAGTTCAATGGCACTGATGTTCTCCTGGTTCCTCTCCTAAGGAGATCTTGGAATTAAATGGTATTAAAAGAGGAAGCACTGGGAAGAAAAATAATTTGTATACATATTACTCTGACTTCCATAAGTACTAGAAGAAAAATTATGAGAAATTAAGTGTTTCAGAAAAATAGACCAGTAATAGATTCAGAGCAGAAGATTTAGAAAAATCTAAAAAAGTCTGAAATGTTTTCATTTTTTTTCTGTTAGGTTCCATCCCTCACCAAAAACTCAAAAAACTGCAAACCATTTACATTTTACATGCTTGTAAAGCCCCTTCTGAGCTGCCAGAATAGACATCTTCATAGTTAGTAAAATGGCAGAAAATTCTAAGTATGATTCAAAGCAGTATGAAATGCAACAGGCTAAAGGAATTGAAAGTCAAAGTGCGCCTTCACTGAAGAAAAAGGAAGTTCAGAGAGCTATCTGAGATTTATCTGCAATTACAGCTACATTTATCTCAAATCAGTCATGGTGAATCCCATGAGTGTTGTCCCTGTCATACATTCACCTGGGAGAAAGAATCACTGCTAAATGACAGTTCTAATTTATATACTTAATGAAATTTTGATGACTGTTTTCATGCCCCAGTCATTAGTCTACAATTTAGTGAGAAAGTTTAGTTACAAAAGTATGCTGAATGAAGAAATGGAATAGCTGCTCCAAAAGCAGCTGAATCTGGATTTAAATAAGATTATGTTAGCATCTTAATAATTCCATGAGAGTAAATAATGCTCATAATTGCAATCACACCCTGCAATTTCACTTCTGTGATGAGTATAATTAATCAGTGGTGGCATTTCATCATTACAAATTTTGTCATAATAAAAAGTACCATAAAAGATCAATGCTTTAATTTACAGGTGAGAAACGAATTCAAATTGTATAGTTTATTTCATCTGAGAAGTTCAGCTGCAGATGAACATTCTCTGAAAATTATTAATTCAAAACAGGGTCTTGTTTTTCAAACAAGTCACTGCTTTCCATCTTCCAGCCAAAAATCAGAGGCCTGAAACAATTTCCTCACCCCCTCTAATTCTTTATTTATTTTTCTAGCATAGAGATGAAATCTCTTCTTCAGTAAAGAAGAGCAAAGCCTGTGAATTTCCTCTGTATAAACCCCATGGTCACAGACTCACCTCACCAGGGACTGTTGATATCCTATTACTGTGGTCTTTTGAACAGAGAAAAAGATAATAATTTCAGGAAACCATCTGTTTGCCTATGATAAACCTTGTTTTCTCCATAAAGCTGGAATTGGAAACTTAACTCTGGTAAATTATTTTATAAATACTGCAGTAATAAGGGATGTGAGGGCTGCAATTCCTTTAGGCTTCATTATATATTGCTACTGCTTCACATTTTAGCTGTTTTGCAGTTAAGCACAGGGAAGTGGGAAATTAAGTATATTTCCTAGTGTGAATATCACCCAGAACTTCCAGAAGTAGAATTGTTAACACACCCGTGTATCACTGAGCACCATAAACAGAATAAAAACCAGTTCCTTTCCTCAGTTGTGGGTGCAGGTTTTTCTGCACTCCAAAGGACTGTGTTTTAAAGGAAATTATTCACTCAGAAGAGGAATTCACTCAGTTGAAACCTTCATAATCCCCCCTCCCACCATGACAGTAATTGTGACATTATTTTAAGCCAAATCAAACCACTTCTGACTTGCTGTAGAGATACCATTTCCATACTGAAGGTGCAATTCACCTAAATACATAAATATAAATGTATGTAAAAAATACATAAATGTATAAATACATTTATCTCTCATTCTTATTTTCTGTAGATAAACCTGAAACATTTCACTTACTAGGAAAATAAAGCTCCTGGAGAAGAGGTAATCACAAAAGAATACCTTGAAATAATAACTGAACACCAAAGGCACCTTAGGTAGAAAAGGCAGAATGGAATTACCTAAACCGAAAAATTAGTGTGGGACTGAGATTTTCTGCTACAGTTGAAGATAAACGTATTGAATTATCTCAGAGTATCCAAGTTATCTCTGGTTTACTGTTCAATCTGAAGTAAAATATTATCCCTCATAACCCTTTTGTTATTTGCCATCCCCAGAGAGATAACAGGAGAAGAAATCTTAGTTATTTACATATTTTACAGCTTTTGTCAATGCCTTAGTCTCCCTTCTATTTCATTATTATCACCAAGTAATAAATTTTTCTGGTGGAAGCAGAATCAGGGTGAATATATTCAACAAATAAAAGTGTTAATCAGTAGTTGCAAGAAGGTATTTGAAAAAAATGTAAGTATTTTAAGCTAAAGATACAAAAAAAAAGTCATAAAGGTTGGGAAACTAATGATTAAACACCTTAGAAAAAAAATTGTTCTGGAAATGCCACTTGAACACATCTGAATGAGAACAGTTGTATTTGTGATTTGTCCATGAATCTCTATTTTCAGCTGCACCTGCTTTGGGCATTCTTCTAAAAGAGAACACACTGCCCTAACAGCTCCTTGAACTGCTGAATTTGTACTTACAGGGGTCCAAGCAGCTGTGGTTTGGGGCCCCAGTAAGTGTGATGTGTCAAAACTGTTCCCAATTATGCTGAGGAAATAGAAGTGTCACACAAAACAATTTGAATTTCCCTGTATGCACATCACCACTTTCCTGGCCAGAATCCTCCAGACTGCAGTTTTCAAAAGTAATCCCAATAATATGCCAGCTAACCAGACCAGGACCCCAGCAGTGGGCAAGTTGGAGCTCAGGAGGGATCCTGAACATCCTGAAAAAATATAAGAGGAGTTCCTGCCACTTGCCAACTTTTCAGCACAGGAGAAGGAAGTCTCACTCAATGAGGGCTGGCAAACCCCCAGAGTTAACACCTGTCAACAAAACACAGAGCTGCAACTCATAATCCCCAACTGCCTGCATCTGTGCCATGGCCAAGAGCATCCTGGAGAAAAATACACAACTGAAATGTATGCTTCTGTGTCTTTGGTTGAACTCGATGACCTTAGAAGTTTTTTTCCAACCTAAACAATTTTATGATTCTTCAAAAAGTGTTGTGAGAAACTCTTCTGAGTCCTGAGTCTGTGCAGTAGAGGCCAAGTGTTCAGGTAAATGACTGCAAATCATAAATAACTCTTTTTGAGAGGTAAAGAACAACTCTTCTCCTCATTTTTAAACTCCTCTTAACTTTAAACCTCTGACCTTGAGCTAACAGAGGTTCACTTTGGTTTGGAGGTTTTTCATTGGGTTAGTTTGGTTTGTCTTGTTTTAGGAAAAACTTCAAAAACCACACAACAGAGCTTCCTATTTTGTAAATTCCTCTCCCTGGAACACCCCAGACTTTCACACACACTCCTGGATGCAGCGATGTACTCCTGCTAAAGCAGCAGTTCAACTGATCAACAAAAGGGCAACACAACAGAAACCAACAGATTGTACTGGGAAACTTCAGATAATTGTAACAGGAAAGCTGCTGCAAAGTTCAACCTGTAAATTAGCCTGCTCTGAGGCAAGGGGCTGCTCTTTGCTGCTCCTTACTGTGCTGAATGAGACTCATTCCGTGGGAAGCTGGGATCTGCAGGAGAAGCATTTCAGAGAGATCAGGACAGAACAACGAATGCTCAAATGCCTTCCCACTCCTTGGGCTTCTGGGAACAAGAAGTTGTACAAGGTAATTGCTGAAGTCGTTTCACTACACTTGGGAAAACACAAAACCTTTACAAAACACATCTTGTCAAAAATCCTGCAACGTGGCCAATAAGAAATACCAAAAAAAGCCAACATTGCCAGAACATGGACTGATGTCTGTAGGGCTTTGCAGATCCTGTCATGTTTTGGAACCAGCAAGATTCCACTCCCCACAGGCTGATCATGGTGCTTTACACATCTCCTACCTAACCTGATTGCACAGAAGCAGGCAGCATCCCTGCCTTGAGAAGAGCTGTCCCATGAGGACTGAACATTGGTACTGAAAGCTTAAATCAATGCACAGACAAAAAAGGCATTGGGAAGAGAACAAAGTGGAACCATGAACTGAGTTTTTCTGACAAGCCCCAAACACTGCCACTGCCTCACCCCACTCCCCAGACTACACAAGTGCCAATTTATTAGCATTTTTCACCAATCTTGGGAAAAATAATACAGCACCAAGTAAGTTTTTCTAAAGGAATCAAAGTCTCCATTCCCACCAAAGGGACTCATGCAAGAGTCATCCATGCTATCTTTAGGTTATCCAAGCTCCTTTTACACAGCATAAATATTCAAAAAAATCGCACAGTGGTTTCCACAGCAACAAAGTGAGCTGCGCTGCAGAACCAGCTCCAGGCTGCCGGCAGGATCTGCACTACAATGCCTCTCATTACCTGCTATTTTTCACCCCATTCACCTAATCGAGCTGTACCAGCTCACACAGCTCTGTGTCTTCCAAACTTGTACACATCCTCCTTCTCAGCCAACCCTCCACAGCACCACCTCCAGCTGACACTCAGCTCAGAGCACAGGCTCTGCGGGATGCTGGAACAGCCAGTGCTGCACCACCTCCTTGCCACGGAGAACTGCTGCTCCACCATCTGGATTATCTGAAAACCTTAGCTCCTGAGAAGAAGTAGACACATAGAGGACATGTCAGGAGCATTTTAATCACTAAAACACAGATTTTTTCCTTTAATTGGTCAATAAACACATCAGCTGTACCAACACCAGGCAAATGTCAAAGCAGATGACAGAGGCTCTGAAGCAAGAGCAGGGCATCTTTTCCTCTGGCACCAGGGTTACAACCCCAAATGGGTCTGGTAGCAGCAAAAGTAGGAGTTCTTCCATTTTCAGAAGGAAAGGAATGTGACATGGGACCTCAGGGTGAGCTCCTGGAGTTGCAGAAGACAGACTGGACAGCTGACTGCAAATAAATCAGGGCAAACAGCCCAGCCCAAAGAATGGAGTGTCACCAGAGGCCTTTCACACACAGACTTGCTTTGGCAAATTGCCCTTTAAATACCTTCTACCCCAATATATTCCTAAGAGTCATGCTGCTGCTCCACTCAAAGCTGGTCCCCTGCATAAATCAAACTGTCAGATTTCAGCAGATTATTTTGTCCAAGCTAGATCTGCACAGCTGAGCGCAATGGCAATTGCAGAGTTTTGGAGTAGGCCAATAGCACCCCTTTTATCACATGGCTTTAGCTCCCCTATTACAGATTTCCTTTTTTTGTGGTTTAGATATTAAGAATAAGAATGATCTATATAACTAGCCTGAAACCCCAGTACCTGGGCAGCCTGTTAACAGGTTTCAAGCTTTACTCTGAACAGGTGCTACTCGTTCAGCAGACTCTCAAAAAACTTCATTATCTAAATGGATCCAGTTAAGAATGCTGGTTACATTTGCTCAGCTGGGTGAAGTGGCTGCAAAGCCAAAGTCCTACAGAGTTCACTTTCAGCATTAGATGGAATGTGTAGAGCTTCCTATAAGATAAGGACATTTTCTGTACCATGGATTCAGGATTGCAAAACCAAGCTTGGCCTCTACTCTGTCCAAGCAATGCACTGGAGATCTGGCATTCAGGGCTCACAGCAAGGGACAGTTTGCTGATGTAGCAAAAGAGACATAGGAAAAAGATACTGCAAACACCAGAAGCCAAGATATGGCCTGGGTTTCATTCAATCAGAAATAAATTTTCACAAATCTCTGGAATATATGAATTATTAAGTGTTTGATCTAGTTGTATTTCTTCTTTAAGAACACAAATTAAGCTGTGAGCAAGACCAAAACTCTGCCCCAGACATTCAGAGAAGAGTTTATGAGGAAGTTCCCTAAATGGTCAAGAGCATATTTTTCTGTAATTGTGTTCTGAAGGGAGACCAACTTTTGAGTTCCTACCAGAATGCACTTCCTCCCACACAGAGGTCCTGTTCCTAAGCAACATGCAGTGAAACCATCCACAGGAATAAAAGAGTCAGTTAAATATTACCGTGCAGACTCACCTGCTGTGCCTTGAGGAGCAGCATCTGTGTGTCAAAGAGAAGACACTGATGCAGTCCAGCAGACCTCAGGCCATCAAGGATGCTGCAGTCAGGAAGCTGCAGTTCAAGGCTGGCTCAAGGAGACCACAAGATTAACAGGCTCTCCCCTATAAAAGGACAGAGTCTCCAGAAATAGAGGCTCCACTCTATTTCTATTACCAGGATCTCCACTCCAGAATTTAGGCTCTCACTCTGTCCTCCAGCCTCAACCCTGTAGAGGTGTTTTATCCTCTCCCTCAAACCAAAGCAATCAGTTTTCTCTCTTGTCTGCAGGATATTCTTTCTGTTGGTTTCCCAGTAAAGTGAGATAACACATCCTGTCTTCTATGAACTAAAGCCACTGTTATTCTGCCGTGTCTCATCCTTTTGCTTAATAATTCAGAAACTGCAGTTTATGTGTAAACTTCTCTCATAAAGTAGAAGAGATCTTCAGTGAGCTACCTGTGGTCCACATACAACCTACAAAGCTTCATCAAGAGCTTCACTAATTGTCTTAATTCCTCCCTCTCCATGTCCCCCAAGCACAACATTTCTCTCCTGTCCATCCCCCTGTGCACAGGACAGGGATGCTGCACACAAGGAGGATTTTGTGCTGACAGACCATGTTATCCCATTGGAATCACAGTGTCCTTGGCAGACTGGGTAAGGGTGAAAGCCAAAAGCAGGGCTCACTCTCCTCCTGTTATCACAGAAGGAACAAATGGCAGGAAGAAGCCTTGAGAGACAACCTACTTTATTCTCCTGATTACCTGTCAAAGGGAGCCTTGTCCTGGGTCATGGACAGCCAGCACCACCCTCCCTGCTGGGAGGACATGAGGACACAAACAGCAGAGGACATGCAGTGACAACGCTGGGAAGGCACAGCTTAAGGTAAGCTGTGTTTGCAAAAGCTCACTGTTCCATTTGTTTTAGAGCCAGAAGCTTATGAAAAACAGAACCAAACACAGAAGTATCAGGCTGCTTCCCACTGGAGGGAGGCAATTCATTTTCTTGAGTTCCCTTAGTTGTTTTTGTGACACATCTGGAGAACATCCCCTTGTTTTCTCCAGTGTTCTGTACACCTGGACACAGACAAGGAGACCCTTCCCTTGTACATCTTAAAGCATCAAGGCACTACTCCTGTTTCTCCCCCAAACAGGCTTTTGTCTATTCTGCCTGCTCAGAAAAGCCACCTGCTTTCAATGAAGACACATGGGCCTAAATATACCTCCCTGGAAAAAGTGCCTATAAAGGTATGTGTATATACAGCTCCAGGAAGAATGCACTCAGAAAACTGTTTGCTCTGCACATGGTGTGATGAATCTCACTTGTCTGCTCACCTTCCATATGCAAAAAATGAGCTGCTTGCAGATGTTTGGCTGCAGATCTGCTTCAAGCAGAACCAGATACAACAAAGGAAATGCAAATGCAAACCCCAAGGCTCCTTGCAAGTTGAGCCGTGGCACAACACAGGGCTGCAGAAAAGGGAGACAAACTCAAGAAAAAAGCAACTCCCAGCTTCACAGAGCAAGTACATGAGGTTACTGACTTTCCTAAGGCCAGATGTGACAGGCATGTGAGTAGCAGTGGTAACCATTCCACCCAACAGACGACAGGATGTGAATTTTAGGCTGGTTGATTCTGGCTCTGTGTTATTTTGGTCTGGGTTTTTCTGGTTTGATTTGTTTGTTTGTTTGTTTGTTTTGTGGTTTTGTGGGGTTTTTTTAGTGGTTTTGTTTGGGTTTTTTTCTAATATAAGGTTATAAATACTTTAACAAATAGAAATAACTGCAATGAACCTAGCCAAATATTTCATGAGCATTATTAAAATGAGCCTTCTGTACACACAATCTGCAAATGGAACTGTCATGCAGAGAATTTTTTTTTACATAACACAGAAGCCTCATGTACATAAAATTATATCATGCACTTTTAAAAATTAATATGTACATGAATTTCATACAACTGAAATGAAATATTATGCACAGCTCTAAACCTGTGCTATATCAGTGCTGATCTGTCCAGATTTCTTAAAGACTCTTTGACAAAAGCATAAGGTTAAATTACTTTCAAAGGAGCAAACTTGATTGTTGCAGTAGTTTCATCTATTCTAGCAAGGGAAACGCAAGAGCTTGGAAAAGTCAGATACTTTCTAAGTCGTAATTTTCTCCCTACATTTTAGTTCAGAAACATGGCCTTCATTGACTAGTAATTAAGAAAAGAAAAATTAGGTAACCTGAGATCTTAAAGTACTGATACTCATTAGCAGTAAGCACTACTAAACTCTGGCAACTTTGCCGTATTTATTTTTTAGAGACTTTTAACAACTTTTATTCCATGGAAAACTACAGCTATTCCAATTTTTCCAGAGGGACAGATCAGGAACAATATTTAGGGAGGGGAAAACCGTCAAGAGTAATTTTAAAATCTCCTAGAAACTTCATCTTAAGGCCTTCTCAGGCACAGTGATGCCATTGAAGTCAGTAATGAAACCACTATCATGCAGCTCAATAAGTCCATAATAAGATCAGTACCTAAAGAGTGTGGGTGGTTCTATCCCTCAGAACTACAGAGAACAGGAAAAAATGATCAAAGTTATGGAAGAGCTCCCTCACAAAAAGAAACTAAATAGGTCAGACCCAGGTCTGGAAAATGGTACAGCAATGATTATTTAAGCTCCTAGATTATTATCCAATAAAATGAAAAAAATATATTGGCATATACTGGGCAGTGAGGTGCAGCTACTGGCAGAGACATCCCCTGATGTCAAAATATATTTCAAAATATATTGAAGTCTATATTTGGTAACAGAAAATGAGACAAGCCTTGGATAAAATCTAAATCTGAGACTAGCAGATTTATACATATCTAATTCCTATAATAATGCAGATTTAAGAACAAATACCTCTATGTTGGTAAGAACTATACAACAACAATAAACTAAATAAAATGAAGCTTTATTGTGCTATGTTTAATGTATTGTTTAATGTAATCAGATCCTTTTCCTGGCGGAAAAGCAGAGTATCCATCAAAGTACAGTAGCAGCTGGCAACTGTATACACCAATATCTGATTTCTCTAAGGAAAACAATGCTGCATCTAACCAAAGCCTGTCTTTATATATTTCAAACTATTCCAAATTTTTATACAGAATAAATAGGAATAGTAATGCAAGGAAATAACAGTGATGAACGAAACAGATGTTATGAGTCAGATCCTCAGTTTGAATAAATCAACACATCAGATAAAGCCAAGAAATCATTTGTACCATTCAATAATCACATCTCCATATCGAAGATGGCTCTCCATGAAGCTCCTGGAGGACAAAACTGGTACAGAGAGTTGAGCAAAGGGCTATCCATGGAAGTACCAACCATGGACTTGCAGAAGCTTGGTCTGTGCCTGGTCCAGCCCAGGAAGCAGCCTGGGCTCATCAGCCCTGCTCTCTCTGCTGCTGCTGCTGCTGAGCTCCACCTCTGCTGGGACAGGCTGAGCTTCCAGAGCATCCACACAGCACTCCCTGCTCCCAGAGGCACAGCCAGGGCTTCCAAGCGTTGGATCTTCATGAAAACACTTGAGTGTCAGGGTGGTTTGGCCCTTACGAGACACTTTTCAGGACTTTTCAGTATAAAATTGACTTCTTTTGAAGGTTTGAGTGCTTTCAGGCCTCCTGTAGGCTCCTCCTGCTTCACCAGCAACCAAAGGAACAAAAACACCAAAACACATTTGTTTGTTCTTAGACCCAGAAGATTTTTCTGTGGTTTCTGTTTAGTCACTTGTGATAACCTTTATGATTCATCTGTGAGTAATACTCACACTGGTGGGTTCCCACTGTGCAGTGCTGCAGTATTGTTTCTGGAAATAAAATCCAAAATATGCAGTGCTGTAATGTGAGATACAATGCCATCGCTTCTCACTCAGGGAGCCCACAGGTGTTCCAGATCACCAACGTCATAAAAGCTTCTGTGTTACTCAAACAGAGAAACTACAGGGAAAGAACTCAGCACGTACTTTTCATCAGCCATCCCATTTTTGTTTGACTGTGTATTTATTTTAACTGTCAAATTACAATCCTTGTCAAAACATATCGCCTTCTTGCTACCACCATATGCCAAGAAAAATCTTCACATTCTCACTTGAATGTCATGACTGCTTAAGCATTTTGCACTGAATATTTCTCAAGTGCAGAACAATCTTTGAAGCAATACATCCCTTTACTAATAAAGTAACAAGAAACTAAGCATGTCTCATTATCATTAATTTCCACACTGTTCTGTGATGTTATGACTATGGCAGGCAATGGTCTCTTTGCCTATAATTAAATGCCATAAATACGTCTGTACCTGTCATAAATGTAAAGGACAAGATTTACAAAGTGTAAGGGGGCAAAGTGTCATCTAATTAAATGGGCAGTTTAAGTCCTACTTTCAAAATTAAACAGAATATGGAAGCGTCTGTATCATTTCTTCTAATGAACATCTGAAAAATGTGATTTAAGTGAGAACTGTTTGTCTTTTTCCCATTGGCTGTAAATGCAAAGTGGGCGTCCAGCCACACTCCCCAACACTAAAAACCAATCTGTCCCCTGTTGGCAGGTTTGCCACAGCTCTTGGAGGACTGCAAACAAGAATTTCATAGTGAAAAGAAGCCAAATAAATACGGTTTATCACCAAAATAGTTGGTGTGGAAAAATTATCTAAATGCTAAAATATATTTCAAAAACCCCCAAACTTCCTCAAGTTTTGAGACGGACAGGAGCTGTGTGAAAAGATACAGCCTGCTGAAAGGTTGGGGTTTTTTAGTCAGCCAAACCCAAAGTAATTGGACAAAATTAAAATTTGATCAACAGTTTACTGATAAACTGTTAGCTTGGTCAGTGCTCTGGAGTCCACAACTGTGGTGTCGTTTATTCCAGGTTTGGAAACCCCAAACATAAATTGCCAATGGAGCAGGCAGCTGTCCTGCCTGACTGGGAAATGCAGGAGATGAGGAGCACTCAGCCTGGTATCACATCCCCATGTGATGCAAATAAACCTGGGAAGGTGCTTAAGAAATGAAAAATAAAAACTGTTTAAGTTTCCATGTGTCTTTTGTTTCTGGTGCCTTATTCTCTGCTAAAAGAGAAATCACCCATATGAAGCATGGTCTTAAGATTCTTTTTATATAATTATATAAATATGATTATGACAAAATAGTGATTTTTTTAAAAATAAATAGCAGGGTTGCAACCTTTCACTTGTCTTTTCATAGTGAAGGCAAACACTACTTTAGAATAAAATACTGTAACAAGGGAAATCCCTGCCTTCAGCTTTTCTGACTCTCAAACGATGCCAAAAGTCTTGAAAGGTCACAGGCTTCCATGCAATCCCACATTTCCAGCCCTATTCAGAGACTATGCCTGCTGTTTCTCATTCATAACACCTTTATATAGAATATTTTGCTTTTAAGACTACTCTCAAAATTGTAAACCAGGTGTGACCACAATCCATAAAATTTCTCAAAGTAAGGAAGCTAATAGATTGAGGTGTCAAAAAAATACCCCTAATTACTTTAAAAGATAGCTGGAGCAAAGCAAAAGTCAATAGATAAAGTAGATCTGAGCCAGTAAAAGAGCTCAGTAAAAAAGAGATGCAGAATAAACCCCCAGAAGCTAAATCATTTTTATATCAAATCCATAGTCCCACAGAATGTTTTTAACCAGCATGACTACAACTTTTTTGTGACAGCTGGAAGCTGAATAATAAGTTCATGCAACATTTTATCATGTCTGCTTTACACTTGTTTCAAGTTTAGTTCCATTCTATATTCACAATGTAACCTCCCCTCTCAATTCATTACCTGCAGTCTTAATTAGGTAATACTTCTAAAAGCTAAGATTAGGTATTTTATCTGCTTCTGGGCTGGGTTTTGAAGACAGTATAAAACAGGAATTTTGGGGGAAAAAAAAAAGGGTCATTTTTAAATGAGGACTTTTTTCTTAATTTACAATTTTATATGCCATATTTTTAATAATAAGAAGAAAATATCAATTTCCAACAGCTCATGTGTATATTCACCTTGTAACTCCAGATTTAAAGAATCAGAAAGAGAAGACATGTTCAGCACAACACTATAACAAGACAAGCAACTTTGCAAAATGTTCTAATTTGGTCTTAAAATACTATCTATCTATTTAAAATTCTAAAAGATTGTCATCTCATATGTCTGAATCACATGAAAAACTACATAAGCACAAGACTGATCCTCCCTTTACAGATTGTGGCTATGCACCCTCCCACTAGTCACTGATCAAATGCTTTATTTCACATATCCAAGGAATTTATTGTAAAATCACCCACTCCAAGTCTTAAGTGTCACTTTCTGGACACAGATCAGCAGCTCAAAGAATCTTCAATGTCCCTACAAGACAATCCTTGACCCTGAAAGACAAACGTGGAGGTAAAACCTGAAATCATGTCTCATCACAGACAGCTTCTGAATTTTCCACTGCCCTGAGCAGTCCACTTATTCTGTAAATGGAGAATTAATGATCCCTTCCACCCAGAAATAGTAGATATTTGAAAATGTTCAATCACAGCTCAGGATATTTTAGAAATCTACCCAGGCACTTCTCTCACAGCTTTATTAATAATTAACTGCCTTTATAACACAAAGCCTCTCCATCTAAGAGCACAATGAGCCCCCATTGAAGGGTGATTTTCAGCCCAATGACCCTGTGAGAGGTGAGGTACCAGGGATTATCTCGACTTCCTTCACTTTTAAGATCCATTACAAAACAAGGACTAGAAAACATGCAGTAATTTGGAGGAGGAGGCTGCAGTGGCAAAAGCCTGGATGAGATGGTTGTTATTTTCCTCTTCATGAAGGTACTACACTGAAACTCTAAACAGTGTGATGTAATTCCAAAACTGCTGCCTTAAAATCTCCAGGAGCTGTTGCAAGAGAAGAGTTCCTAGCTGGTCTTGCAATCCAGATGTAGGGAATAAATTAAGGTAATACAGAAGTAGAAAGCTTTGGGGAGGAATAAAAGGCAAAAGCCACAAAATCATGATTCATATCTTCTTTTCAGTACTCTGCTTCCCATAATTAAAAAGAATGGAAGTTGCACTTTATCATGGACTTTTAAAAGACCTGTTAATTAACTTAATATTACATTAATGCATGGGTGATTTGCTGAATGGACATGGCAGCTGATTTATTTTAACAGGCCATGCACAGACTAAGTTCCAGTTCAGGAATAGCTGAGAACATTGTTTAGCAGGGAGTAACACTCAAAAACAAGAATAAACCCACTCTACTCTTCATTTTCTTCTAGAAATTATTTGAATGGCTCCAAGTGAATTAATTTAACAATGTTTGAAGATTGAAAATCTGGTTTTCAAAGTTATTCAATTATAACACAAAATGGCTCATATCGCTTTTTATATATTTTATTATACAACTGTATAAGAGAAGTCAAAGAGAATGCCTTACAATTACTGTGATAGTCAGAAATAAACAAGTATGAAAACAATTATTTCCCTCCAGAGTGGATAACACTTCCAGTTTAACAGTCATGAGCAAAGTAATTTGTGAAGTTTATTAAGATTATGGTTTTACAGTCTTTAATTTATTGAGACAAAGCCTCATTTATGCAGAAACATTAGGACATACTACTGACTCATTTGATATCAAATATTCTTCTTGGAATAAATTTTTCACATAATTACTTCAAATAAATGAGGTGTTTACAGTCAATGAACTGATTCCCTTTAAGCTGTTTTTGAAATAATACATACTTATGGAAAAATAGCATAAGTTTTTTCAAACTACAAATTAACTTTATAGTGAAATGGATGAACTGCTTTCCTAAAGAAATCCTTTTACTTGAGCAAATGTATCCCTACATAACAGAAACAGTTCCTGTTCTAGCTACTCTTTGACTAGGTCTCAAATTGCTAACTCATTTCTCAGATTCTTCTACAGAGAACAGGTATTAGATCAAATTGCCAAAGTGTTGAGAAGCCTTTTTTTTTAATACATTTTCAATGTCTTGGACCAGACCTACCATGAATAACAGCTGAGTGCTCAAATCCACATCTAAATGAAAGGTACACCTCTGAATCCAGTGAATGTTATTGCAAGCTGCAACATCCATGTATTTAAATTAGGGGAATCTCATACAAGGCCTGCAGTGTAGATACATGAACAAAGCTCTCTTCAGAGCCTGCTCATCCCTGCCAAGAGATCTATTTGTCAGAGGCAGATGAAGCTGCAGACCCCCTGTGATGAACTGCCTGCATGGTTCCTGACTCAGGCTGGATAACCTCATCGTGTCCATGCACTGCATAAGCCACAGCATCAGCACAGAATTCCCTGAATCATGGGAACACAGGAGTATCAAAAACGTTGCTAGTGGACCACTGCCCCAATTCTTTAACAATAAGGTGCTTTACCCTCACAATGGCTTTTTAAACATTTTGCTCAAAGTAGCCTTCAACATTCAATCACCTCCAGAAAAATAAAATAAAATAAAAGGAATTCTTTATATTCCTGTGTTTCAGTTTGTGCATATTGCCTCTTGCCCTGTCACTGAAAAGCCTTGTCACCACTAAAAAGCCTCTGCTCCATTTCTTATACATCTTCCTTTCAGATATTTTCATATATCAAGAATTCCCTCTGAGTTGTCTCTGCACCAGGATAAACACTCAGCTCTCTCAGCCTTTCTACACGTGAGGGGCTCCCATCCCTTAATCACCTGAGGAGCCCTTTGCTAGTATCCTAAAAAATAAATCTTACACCTAGCTGGGGATAGATTGAGCCCCTGCCTCAGCTGAAATTTGGCAACTGTGACCTCCCTTAACAGGGAGCCCAGTATAGAACAGGCTGGTCTCTTAGGGCTGTGAGAAATTCTTATCAACTGAAGATTTCTAAAGGCAAAAAGAGTAAAAACTGTCCCATTGAGTTCAACTGGTAGGACTCTGCTAAACTTCAGTAACTCCACAAACCCAAACCTTTCTGTGCCTACTGTCTCTGATGGCAGATGTGTTCATAATGCACTTTGCCCTGGAGGAATTCGTGCATTTTTATGTTAATCCAGTCATGGTAACCTGATTTACATAAAGTCTACCAATGCAGTTCTAAAGCTCTGCAAAACCATTCCCAAGGGTTTGGTTGTTTTGGGTTCCGGTTGCTTTTCCTTTTTTGTTTTTTTTTTTTCTTTAGGAAGACTCAGATAAATGCATTTTATTCAGGATGAGAACATGGGAAAGAAAGCAGTGAAACGGAAGTGTCTCAAACTCTCTGGGAATACAGTAAATTCAGTGCTTGGAAGATTAATGAAAATAATTCCAATTAAAATACTATCTGGCTTCTACTACTACTGACTCACATTGAGACTTTTTAACAGAATGTTGACTGACTCTTCTTGAGCCAACAAATACTGTAAATGTATATGTTAATCTCTTTGGAAGTCAGTATTCAAGAATTAAATGTAAGCTTTCTTTTCCTCAACAGGACAAATCTCTTCTTGGGGTAAAAACCAGCTGTGCTGGAAGCAGAGACCTGGGAGTTCATCACTGTGGATTTAAATCTTCCTTTGCTAATTCACACCTGCAAGCACACACGTGCACCATGGGAGGGGGCATTCCTCCAGACACACCAGGAGCAAAAAGTGATTATCAGAGTGCCTCCACTTCCCAATGGAAGACAATTTACCAAAAATATTATTTAGAAGAACATTCTGTAAGACCTGATTAGAGAAACCTTATAACTTTTCCAAAGATATAAAACTATTTTTTTTCCTTAATAAGTAATGATTAAACCAGTAAAATCTTTGGATCATTACGATGACTTTGTATTTTTCCTCTTATTTCTTACTAGGAAATCCATATAGGTTTCTTTCCACTCCCAGATATTATTGGATAAAATAAGCTGAACCAATAAAATACTTCATTAAGAAGAAATACAGGTACCAATATGGTAGATATTCAAAATTTTTATGTTCAAATCCAAACTTCTGCAAGCTCAGAACATATAATAACTTTTAAAATCTGTTTTTAAACTTAGAAAACAATAACATTGCAAATTTTTATGAAATTTAAGAACACTACAGGGAAATTTGCAGCACAGGCAGCATATCACATAATTAATTGCAATATTTAAAGGAGAGGAATTTGTTTTATTTAAAAATGTAGCCTTGATCTCTTTCTCCTGTGTGAGACTTAATTTTCCTGAGTAACTGATCAGTTATTATTCATGTCCTTTCTTATTGAGTCCAAATAATGACCATGTAGAGATAATGAGATATTGCTAATGTATTTTTGTTGGTATATTGGTTAATTTAAAAAAATCTCAGCCAGGGTGAACAAAGCTGTGCTGGTCCAGCAGGTGGTAAAGATCAAAAATGAAATAAATCAAAGGGGATGTGCAATAGTTGCAGGCACTATTAGAGCAGCTCGCTTATGATGTGATAGCTGAGGGTTTAGCTATCAGTTTCATTAGATGTTACAATTCCTTGGTGTAGACAGCTTTGAAGTGAAAACTCCCTTGATGTACAGCCTTGGAAATAGGAGCTCTCAGCTGAAAGAAAACACCTCCTCCCCTATGACAATCCCATGCTTTTGGTTATATTTCTTCCTTTAAAAGATGAAGTTCTGAAAAAAAGAACTTGTCATAGTTTGTCATTAGTGTGCTTGCTTCTAACAAGTTGGCAGAAAGGTCTTCATTTCTTCCCCTGTTCACCATCATGGACAGGTCACCATTCACAGGCCACTGTTTTCAGTGAGGGTCATCCTTTACTACAAACAAAAAGTAGAGATTTTTTCCACCAATCTTGCTGAGCCTTTGTATCCTTTGCACTCTTTTTTTTCATAAGTTGTACACTTAGAATTCACTACCAGTTAAAGCACTGTCATGGGCATGATGGGACTGTACCTCTTAGAGCAAGGAACTGTATCTGGTGATTCCCATGTTGTGCTCCTAGGGAGGAAATATGCAACTTCTCATTTGCTACCATGCAAGTTTAAGGAACTGAATCCATGAGCCCAGTCCCTCCTGCAGGCACCTGGGAGGCAGCACAAATTAAGATTCTGTTCTGAATCATCCCCTGGAGAAGCTCCTCTGTGCACAGCAATGGTAAAGTGCACTTTGATTAAGCAGGTAATACAGTAATTATTTGTTCACAAAGGCATGGAAATAACTTCCACTGTCGGAAATGTGGAGGAGGAGGTGTTGACAGTGCTCTCCATGATCTCTGGGGACAAATCACATCAGGAACACATCAGGAGCCAGAGGAGAAGACATCCCAGAGCACAGCAACCTCTCTTCTGGTTCAGCAGGGAAATGTTCACCCCTGGGGTGCTGAAGGAAAAGAAATCCTTCTGCTCTGTGCCTTGTCACTGAGAGCAGGCAGGAGGGGAGAGAGGCAGCAGAGCTCTTTGCCAGGAGCCAGCTCGAGTGCATGGCAGGGATTCGGCTCCTCAAAGACAGGAAACAACTTATTCCTCACTGATATGAAATGTTAAAGCAGAAAAGTACTAGGGTTTCTTTGTTCTTCCCAGGATAATAGAATTACCCAGGAAACTCAGAGCACTTTCTAAAATTACATTTCAGTCCTGTGTAATCTTAAGATTAATTAACTTCTGTGTTCCTTCATTCTTCCTCTGTGTATAATACTGGTTTATTGACATGTAAATTTGGGGGTGTGTGGGGAGAAATCCTCAGAAGTTCAATATCTTTTGCAGCAGAGCAGGAAAAGTAAAGGAGAGGTCATACAGTAATTCAAAGCAAGGGAGTCACAAACTAATATGTTTTCCATACACGTTCCCAGAACTCTGCTTAAATGACTGCTGCACATATAAGAAAAGCAAACCCAAATGAATGTCAACCAGATATTGCCTTTTCCTTCACCTCATCTTCATAAACACAGGGAGATCATTTCAAATGAAACTTGCCCTTTCTCAATTGAAAAATTAATCTGCAAGCAAAATTAAGACATATTTTCCCATATCCCTCCCCCCAGAAAATGTTAATAATTTTGGTTCAAATACAAATAGCTCAGTTTAAGCTCAAAACATTTTTCCTTTCCCAATGTGTGCATTTACAGTTCTCCATCAATGCCAGTACTTAGATGTTTGATGTGTTGCTATAGTTAATTTCAATGTGTAGAACTTTTCTGAACTGCTCATTCTTCTATGTTGTAGTTTCCATTGCTCAACAGAGATTTATTTTTCTTTAAAGTTATCAGAGTATTTCTACCTTATTGTTTTCCACCAGCCAATTTCTATCACCTGTGAGGAAGAAATCAAGAAACAATGAATGTACACTAAAAATATCACCAACACTGGTGGAAACCATAAATCATGTTTTTGTTTGATTTCTCAGGTCACCTTATTTTGTGGCTATGTGGAATTAAGTGCCATACCTGTATACTGAATTTTTATTTGAGCCCAAAATTCACATGGCTAAGATGGCTAACTACTTGTCATGTTTGAACAACTTCTATCACATCAAGCCAGCAGCCTTTTTGTTTCCTGTTTCCTATATTAGTTTTATTAGCTTAGGATATTTCCACCAGCCACCACAGAGGTTTTGCTGAAAATACTAAAAAAACCAAAAACAATGACAAAAAACCAAATAAACCCCCCAAAAAAAGAAGCCATAAAAATAGTTACCATGTGGTGGAGAATATCCAGAACAAATTAAAATATCTTTAAGCATTTCTGCACTTCACATTTTGAACAGGAATATAAAACAATGATATTCCATCCTAGTCTATATTTGCACACTAAGGTACTGCAAATCTGCAGCCAGTGAAGTGCTGTGACCTGCACTGGCAAATGTTCAACCCCACTGCCTTTGCAAACTTCATTGGCCACCAGTGTCCCACCAGAATTTCACACCAAGCAGGGCTCAGACACGCACACAAATCATCATCCATGGTCCAGGCAGATGCTAAGGTGGCACAATGCCCTGCAAGTCTCATTGAAAGGAGATCCCTGCATGTTCTTGCAGAGTTACAAATACCAGAGTACACTATCTAAACACACAAAACCAAGAGCAGACAAGTTATTTCACTACAAGGGACAAAGTCATAACAAAATGCTTTTTTTCTGGGCATACAAAAGCCTTTCCTATAGTTATTTTTTAAAAAAAATCAAAACCAAAAATATGCTTTTATACAAAATTGTATTAGACAATAGTCTGTTGGCAAAGATGCTCACAGACTGCCAACACATTGGCAGCTTTGCCAACTACAGTCCTTACAGTGTCTTTCAGCCACAACCTCCTTGATTTAAATGCAAGTGCTGCTGACCTTCAGGATTATGTAAAACCATATTATTTATCTTCTCTGCATGCCAGGATATGTCCAGTGTTAGAGGGTAATTTTTTTTCACTGCTTAATCACTGAACTAACCCTCCAAAACAGTACAGAGCTCCATTTATTTGGCAATTGCATAGCTGAGGGTAAGGGATGTGGGAAAACATCCTTTGAGAGCTACAAGGGGTTAAAAGTAGGGAAATACTAAAGAACAACCATGTGTGTCACAGAAAATTAACACCCTCCATTAATCCAAGGCTCTAGCTATATCCTAGATGTGCTTCCATCTTATTCCTAGCAGATAATTTCCAGCTGATCATACTTGTCATCTTGTACACTTGTACTGGCAGCAATCCCCTTAATGCACAGTTAACCACAGATGGCAGGACTCCAGCTTCAGATGCAAGATTTTGAGATACAACATATAAATAAGCCTTCAAGTACCCTAAAGCAGAGCTGTGAAAACTTGTTAGAGCTACTTTATGTATTTAGCTTGAAAGGCAGTGCCATTCTAAATAAGGATGCAGGGAAGGACAGCATGATCATACATTGAAGCAACAAGTGTTTCTGCATGTGATTTAACTCTGTATTTAATCACAGTGACACCAACCTCGACTTTCTCAGCATCCCTCAGTAAAAAGATTATGATTCATATATATAAAAATAAAGTTTTCACATAAAATACTTGTAGTTTTTCTTTTTAAGAACATTTCTTATCAAAAGAATCACTCAGTTATTCCAAAACCAATTGAAAAAAATAAAAATCAGAGTACACTATCTAAATGCACAAAATCTAGATGAGATGAGCTATTTAAGAGCAAAGGAAAAAGCAATAATGAAATATTTTCTTCTGGGAATACCAAATACTTCCATTTAAATAAAAGAACCAAAATGTCCTTTTACACGAAATTCAATTAGATTCCTGCATAGGGCTCCCTTTAGAACTCTGAAGATAAGAAGATTTCCATCTGCTCTTATTGTTTATGTTACTTAAAAGTCTGCATTTCATTTTTCATTAGGAAACAACATCACAAATTAGGACAAATGTGTTTATGTTAAGGATTCCGTATTTATGACTCACAGAAAGGAAAAAAGTCAGCCAGGTCACAGCTTCTGAGGCACATTAGTTACAAACAGTGGACCATGAACTCTGTTTGCAAACCATTACAGGAAATGTTTGACACTGATTCAAACTAAAGGGAAAGAAGCAAATGCACAGGCAGGGAAACAGGGACCAGCCAAGCCATAGCAGTGCAGTGATGTCCCAGGAGACTGGGCAAGGGGAAACCTGGAACTCGTTTGTAACAGGGGAGAAAGGAGGACCCAGGGAACCACTGACCTGCCAGCCTCACCTGGGAGGGTGGGCAGGCCCTGGCACAGGGTGCCCAGAGAAGCTGTGGCTGCCCCTGGATCCCTGGCAGTGCCCAAGGCCAGGCTGGATGGGGCTCAGAGCAACCTGGGACAGTGGAAGGTGTCCCATGGCAGGGGTTTGGAACTAGGTCATCTTTAAGGTCACTCCCAACTCAAGCCTTTCTATGATTCTATGATTAAGTGTTACAACCCTTTATCAACTAAACAAAAATGTAACACAACAATTTCAAATAAAACTACAATCAACAAAACCAAGTTGCATGAGTATATAGAAGTGAAAGTTCTGTACAATATAAATTCACCAAATCACCTGAAGCATTCTCAGTCTCCCTTTCACTCTCTCTCATCAGTACCACCTTGGTGTCAAGCAGAGTTTTAGTTCCTGGGAGATTTACTTACAATTAAGAGGGAAGAAATTAGGGTTTGGTTTTCTTTCTTTTTTTTAGAGAGGGTTGAGCATTAATATCAACAAATCTAAGAGCTGCTAGAGAGAAACTGATACCCCAGTACACAGGATTACTTAAGAAGCACCAGGAGTTGTCAAGCACATACCCAGGTTACAATAATACTACTCTAGCTGCAGAAAAATCTGTGAGATTTGTATTCCAAACAATTTTCCAAGTGTGATATACCTGGTCTTGCATGTTCAACAATAAATGGCAGCAATGTGTAAAAATTCAGCATAAATGGGGGATTTGATTAGAAGACCTTGCTCTCTGAATTGGAAAACTGAAGGTGTGCATTTAGTAGCATGAATAAAATACAGAATTTATACCTTTTTATAAAATATTTTCTTAAAATATGAGAGGCAATTAGTTCAGTCTCATTGTCATGGAGCCTTTCCACATTCTCATTCAGTAAAGAGTATCTTAAACATGATCTACCCTGCAGGCAGTCATTATCTTCTGACTGCCTCTTTTGCACTTGTGGTTAATTCTGGTGGATTGAGAATGTACCAGTTACACTGCTGTTAATTTATTCTTCCTGTTTGGTTGGATCATACATCAGCATCATTGGTGCCCTGCCAGGCAGCAGAAGAGCAACAATATCTGGCAACTAAAGAGATTTAAAATAATTGGTGGCAATATACCAGCTCCAAAATGACTGAAGGTCTGGCTTCTGTTCAGTTGTCAAATGAAATGTTATCTTAATTACAGGGTCTAGGCTTTTCTCTGAGCATAGTAGGATTTTTTTTCTCCTTTTTCTATACAGCTACTGATTCCCAACTGTTACAGGATTACCTTTTCATATCTTAATACTCCAGTCAACACAGTCATAGAGAAGCTGCCACTTGAGAAAAAGAAATACAGAAAGGATAATTTCCAGAGGTAAACAACATAATGAGCTCCAGCTCTGCAAGTAATACAGAGAATGCTCCCATGAACTGAGAATATTGGTGCTCTCTCATCTCTATGCATCATTTCAGTTTATATAATTGCCAAATTTGTTAATTAAAGTCAGCCTTTAACAAAAAAAAGTAAAATTGTACGTTGTAGTGTTCCATGAATAAAATAGGGCACTGTAGTGGTCCAGGTACTGAATTCCAATTTCCCCCATCACCAGTCTTGCATCACTGCCATCTTGCTGGTGTCTACAGACACACTCAGGATTCTTGCCATGTGCATAACAGAATCAGAGTAGATGGAAGGGAGGAATTTTCAAAGTGGCAATACATTCATGGGAGGATTTCAATCACATACCTTCTGTGCTGACTTTCACATATTTTCCTGCAGCTTAAACTGTAAGGAATTCATAAAGGCAATGTATGCCATTCACACAGCTTTGTTTCCTCCATGAAAAATCCTGCTTCCCATTACCAGGACTAGCAGAGCTGTGGGGTTTCAGATTCTTCTAGTGTTTCTCTTTAGTCAGTCTGAGTATTTGGCATATCCCTCAGGCTTCAATATCTCCTACAGGAGTAACTCAAAACCATTATTACCAGGGTAAAAACATTGCTACATGCAAATTATTTCAGCCTAACTTGTGTTAACATCATAAAAACACTTATATAATTAAGCTATGTTTCACAATGCAATTTTTGGGGGGATAGAATGAGAGAATGTGGACAAGATGGACTGAAATTAGCAAATCAGACTTCTCAAAACAAAAGGGTTAAAGGAGTTCCAGTCACAACAAGTTAGTCAAAAACATTAATGAAAGTAGTAGTGAAAATACATTCTGTTATTTTATTCCATAAATCATGGATATTCACCAGAGCTACAAATCCCAAAGTGTTGCCAAACCAATTTTGTGTAGATTAAGACCCAAACAACTTTAGTTTCTGCTCACAAATGGGAAAAGAAAAAAGAAAAGAAAATGAAAAAAAGAAACAAGACAAGAAAAAAAGGATTCTCTGAGACCAAATAGAACCTCTGTAATTGTATTATTGAATCAACTGCATAACACTAACAAAAGAGATTTATAGATGAACTGTAAAATCTGCTTTAGAAATGCCACCTTGATCTAAAGATTTCAGGTGACACAGAACTTTGGTAAATTGTTCATACAGTTGCTGTTAAAATTTGTTCCCTATTTCGTACTTGAATTTGTCCAGACATTGAATTGTTTATTGCTTTTATTTTCTAGATTAAAGAATCCTCAAAGAACATGCTTGATTTGAGAAAATTAGAAATAGCTGGAAGAGGATGATGAGAATACCTCAGCTCAGCTTTCTTTTTTAGCAGAACACTTAGTATGGAACTATAAAAAATATTTATCCTTTCTTTGGAATGACAATTAATTTGATCAGCACAAGAGACAAATCTTCAGTGATTTCCTATATGCTGCATAGCAGCACTAATTGCTTAAGTGATAATGAATCACCTGTTCAGCCTAAACCTGTGTCCCAGAGAAAATCTGAGTAATAGCCTCTCCACTAATGCCCACATTGCACCTTTTGGGCAATCCAGTTCTTCTCTTCATGATCCACTTCTTTCTTGCAGACTCTGAGAAATGATTATTTCTTGGTTCTGTACCCATGAAAGGCATAATACTGATGCTATTCAGGGTTACAGCAAATGCATCTGTGATAAACATCAAGTTCAGTCTGGGGCAGTTCACAAAAACTGGAGCACAAGCAACAGGAAAAGAAAATTAACAGTGAGGAAAAGGAGTAGTAATAAAATGAGTGCTTTGTACACTGCTGGTCCTCCCATGTACTTTATCTAAATGCCATTTCTCTTGGCCTTCCCACAGCTCAGAGAAGCACACCTAAGACTTGGCTTTTATAAAAATCGTAGTGTTTTGATTAAAATAGCTACAGCTTCAATGGAAGATGACTTTTCTCTCATCTTAAAGGCACTGACACATTATTATGCATATAAATATAATGCTGATACTCCATTGAGCTATGTAAGGTCATGTCACATAAGACCAAATTATTTCTATGGCATTTTCTATCACAAAATGAACACCTATTATATGTTGCACTGCCTTCTTGCAAAATGCTACATTTTTAGTATGTCCACAGGCAAAAAGAAAGCAAATTACATTACCTGAGGGACAGAAGGCTCTGTGCTCCACTGCCAAAATTGTAAGCAGTCATGCACACTTATGAAATACATTTTTCCTCTTTCTCTCTTCTTGGGGGTAAAAAAAATAAATTAACAAAAAATGCCAGCTTCTGCAGCCTACAAAGATTGCTTTTTCAAACTTCAGTTCATGTTATCTTCTCAGTTCTTAGAACAAGGATCCCCTCTCACGCAGGGTAAGTACTGTCCAAGTGCATCACATTGCACAGCAGCACGTAACCCCAAGAAATGAGAAGTAAATGTCATGTCACACCTCTACAAAAGATGTCTTTTTTTCTGGTGGTAAATCCAGATTAAGAATTTAACACCCTAATTCATAAAAACAAAGGAATGTTTAATACCTTTAGCACCTGAAAATCCCCTGAGAATAGAATGCCTCTAAGAAAACAGTTTTCACTGTAATACACAGCAAGCCCTATGCAGTGACATTTTTTTGCAGGCATCCTCCTGCCTCCACCCGTGTGCACAGCTCTTGTGAAAGCATTAGACCTGGTGAATAGGTGATCCTTGCCTTGGGTCCTGAGGGCCATAGAGCATCCTCCACAGAGCCCAGGGCCCTGCACAGGTACAGCACAGCCAGGAGTGTGCAGCTGCCCTGGGGGAACCCACCCTCACCACAAGCATCCCTTGTTTCCTTGCAGAACACTTCAGTTACCCCCACAGAGCAGGTTATCATCCAACCCTTTAACCTTTATTAGTCCAGATCTCACATTGAGCACCAAGAAATGGAAGGAAAGACCACACAAACATACCAGAGGTCTCTGGTATTTTATGAACCTTCATCAAGGCTCCCTCCTCAGCAGCACCCACTGTACTGTGGTTCCCTCCTCTTCTTGTTATTATGCGATATTTTCCATGATCCAATACATGAGAAAAGGAACACTAAACTTCAAAAGGTGAACTGTTTCAATCTGTATCTTAAGGTCTTACTCTCACAGCTTATTAGTCATTAAAAAAAATACTAGGTTGTCTTCACCATAGTGCAGTGTTTTACCATGTGGAAATAACTCTGCTGGGTCCTGTATCTTGTTTGGGCTGAAACCTGAAATAACTTTGAGGCAACTGCACTTCAGCCCATTCAGTTCACATTTTGACAAAGAATTAGGCTTCATTCCTAGACTCAAGGCTCAAATTAGAATTTGGCTTTTCTTTGCTTAATGCTAAAATCAATAAAATACTCTGTCTCCAGAATGGGATTTATTAAAATGGAAAATAAGAGGCTTTCTCCAGAAAATCTTTTACATGTTAACTCCACTAAAACTAAACCAATATCCAGTTTAAATTATGCCAGTAGGACTTGGGCAGACTATGGTTAAACTAGAGCAGAATAGAATCTAGAAGCCTGAAAATTAGAGGACTGAGGAAATACTGTTAAATACTTGTCTGCAGTAAAATGTGGCCAGAATTCATTCATAGGTTATGTACTTATTCTGAACTCCACAGAGGAAAATCTGGTACACATGAAGTCAGTAAAGGCCTTCACTCAAGTAAAACCTAATTTTACAGATGAGAAATGGCAAGGGAAAGAATGACTTGCTGGAGAAAAAATTATACATTCTTTTAGCTGAAAAAAAAATTAATTATTTGGAACATTTTGCTTTAAAAAAAATGTACTTTTTATCCTTACCTTCAGTTGAAATGCATTGTGTGTCCTCCCTTCATACTTGGAAGGAGCCCCAATTGCTTTGAAGTTCATCAGCCTAATGAGGAAGTCCATATAGCTCAGGCAAGTGCTGCATACTTAGCAGCTCTTAAAAAGGAGAACCACTTATAAAATTAAAAGGATGGTTATTCAGATACAAATATAAATTCACTTACTAGCTCTGCTGCTGACATGACTCCTTGGACTCTGAGTGTTGGATTTTGATATAACATGGAAAGATATTATTGAAGTTTTTTGTTTTGATTCACAGCAGCAATGAACATGAGCTATCAACAGCAAAAACAAAGCTACAGCTTTCATCAAAGTTTTGCAGTCTTGGCATCAGATGTGTGCAATTACTGCACCATCTGAATGCTTTAAGGATTTCAACACCACTCTATCAGCCTGAATAAAGGACTGCAATTTTTAAATGATCTACCAATGATTTAATAACGAGACATATTTATTTGATTTCTAGCCTTATGCAGGATTTAATTTCTGTCGAATGTCACAAGTTTGGATAAAGTCACATGAATGAAAAACAGTAAAAGTAGCATTTTCTATTGGTAGAGAAGCACATTGTATTTAATATCTGTATCTGGGAAGATGTAGCTATTAAATGCAGTTTAATATGACCTATAAACCAGTTACTCCCTTATACTCTGAATTTCAGGTTTTAATCACAAATCACAAGAAACACTTATTTGCACCACTAGTAAAGTCATGAATTTGGATCATATGAAGGGAAGGAAAAATATAATGTCTGCACTCTTCATGATGCATTTTTGCTGCCTGCATATTTACACATTTTCATTGTTTGGTTTTTCTGTGTTCCTAATTACACTGTCGATAAATTTCTTAAGAGAAAAAGAATTTGGAAGGAACAGACCTCTCAGAGACAAGGGCAACAATTAAGCTGGAAATGCCTGCTTTTTCTTCAGCATAAACTGAAACATAATTATGCAAGTGATGTTGCTGCCATACCATTTCATTATCTGTGTGCCAGCATAGAGGGCTTCTATTCCTCTTGGATGGAGGTACCCAAGTCAATCCAGGCTGTGCCAGCATGGAAAAATCTGAAGTTGCCCAGTAATTGTGAATGCAAACATAAATAACAGAAAATCAGAAATGGAGTATTTATAGATGTGCATGCTTCCTGAATACCCACGATTATCTGGAGACAAAGACTAACAGAGCTACCCCAAAATGCAATTATAGGGTGCAATTTCTTTCTGCTTCCTACAGTGCACATAAAACTTAACTCTGAAGTTTGCAGACCATGAAAGAGGAATGCTAAAATAAGGTACTGAAATCCAGAGTATAAAAGGGCAAAGAAGGGCATGTGATAAAATGCTGCCCCAACTGCAAAATAAGACTTTCAATAAAAATTAAAAAAAGGTATTAAATATTTTCAAAATAACTTTAGCTTCACTCCTTTGATCTGGAATGACTACTCTTAATATTGCAATATAAAGCTTCTAAGATAAACTTATGTGCTTCACAAACAAATGAGGCAGTGAATACTAACTGCCTTGTATTTTTCTATGTATTCAAATTGTTTTCTTATTTTTACGTGTAAGCATAGGTGCTTGCAAAAATATTAAACACATTACTGGATGCTGTCAAGCTGCAAAGAAACTGTAGGAATTTTTAACAAATCTGTAGAACTTTTGAGTTTTCCTTGTCCTCAATTTGCATGTTAAACATGTAATCAAAGTTACAGCATTCCACAGATGCCACCATGTAAAACAACTGGAGGAAATAAAAGGGGAGGAGAAAACAGGGAAATTTAATTTTACATACACAGATAAATAGATGGCAAACATCACCATGAAAGCACATTAGCAGAGAAGAAAAGCACAGGGAATTCAAAGTAAAGAACACCATCTGGGTATCCTGGATGGTGTGATGGTGCCATCCCCTTCGTCCAGCTGGCAAGGGGCTGGGCCATGGGACAGCTAACACTGCTAATGGATCTGAGAGCCTCAGCCAGCTCTGGGCTGCCCAGAAATCTTTGTGTCTGGCTCCAGTAGGAATGAGGGCACTGGCACTTTATGTGGCAAAAATGCAGTTTCTGTGATTCAGGATCATTTTCCTATCACTTCAATCAGCATCAGATCAAGCCCTGAAGTTAACTGGCTCAACAACATCCATCAGTTTGAATTAACTGCTCTTTGGATTGGTCACTTCTTTTAAGGACTAAATTCATAAAGGAGTAGACTGAAGGAAAACAAGAATGATTTTTCATATTTGCTAATGCAAAGAAAAAGTCTCAAAGCTGTTCTCTGTGTCCTTTAAGTACAGAGTAGTCATAAGGAAATTAAAGTACAGTGAGGAGAATTTATATTGGATTTTGCCACGTTTTCTAATTAGGGCCGTGAACATCAATAGAACTCACTAGGGACACTGTGATAGCCATCATTGTATGTTTTCAACAAAACACAGTTAGAGAAAAGTAGGAGAATTTTAGAGAGAAAGCTTTAGATACAGTCTGTTCTGATTCAGAAAAAGATGATGGAGTGCCTGGAATAGCACAAGCTCTCAGAACCATTCCTGACTCTAACTCTCATACCTGTGGCATCCCAGGGTAAAAGAAAAATGATGGATATTTGGTGAGATGACAACATTTTCTACAGCTAACAAAAAAATACCACCCCTTTATGGGTGAGAGTTTCAGCAATTTTGCTTTAAGTTATAATGCAGCTGTCTTCATTCTTCAGAAATATTTATCTGTTCTGCTTCTTAATTATCTCTTAGAATAATTACCATGTCATGGCTTGCAGTCTTTCCTCAGTTGTAATCACTGGTAATTTGTCTGAGAAAAAGAAAGCAAGTTTCAGTTTTGTAAGAATCTGAGGACTACAATGACCCCTTCAGAGAAAACAGCAGCATAGTAGGTAGAGGTCTTTTATCTGAAGTGATTCTTAAACTTTAAAAGTGGCCACAGTTAAACTGTTAGCATTCCAAACATGATAACAGATTCCCAGAGAGTCCATGGCTCTTCCTGAATGTTTTTCCAGGTCAGGATGGTGCTGCTGCTAACAGCTGCAAGGGCTGCAGTAGGTGATGCTGTGCTCATGGAAAACCACCTTTTGTATTTATTTTTCTGTACTGTCCTTGCACCCAGGAAGCAGGACATGACCACATACCTGGGATTAAATGGGTGCAGCAGTGGGTCTTTGTACTCAGCCTGTGCTGACCAAGATCAAAGCAGCTCATAAACAAGAGGAAATATTTCTTTCCTGTCTGGTACATGACAGTTCACAGCAGACAGGTGTTAGCCAAGAGTTCTTTCCCACTCTGAAATATGGACCATATGTACCATTCTGTCCATCACATTTCCTGCTGTTCAACTGTAGCCCAATAAAATGTATATGCAACCTGAATATGCCAAAAAATTCCTCCTGAGAAATAAGTAATTACATTAACTATTCCTGAAATAGAATGTGCAGGTATAACTGAACCAGCAGCTTTTTCCAGAGAGAAATCAAGAACCATTGCCCAATGATATGTCAGTTGATATGATCAGGAACCATATATCCAATGATAATAACGTACAATTGTCACCATTGAAAAGTTATCTGGTGCAAATGCTATTAAAATTCTTTTTAAAATCTCACTTTAATATAGATGTTAATATGCAAGATACGTTGGCACCCTTTAAAACCTTCAAGTTTGAGACTGTCAAGAGTGTCAAAGATCAAACAGAGGTTAGCGCAAATTCCAGGCTGTCAAGAAATACCTGACAGAGAATAAAGAGTAAAATTCTGCAAACTGTTTTAATTTGACATTGATGGTTTTTTTACCTTGGAAGGGACTAAAATGTGCAAGATTTGCTCTGGGAGGCACAAGAGTAAGGTATTTAAAGCTAGATACAGAAAATGTAGTAGGTGTTCAGGTATTGTGCTACCAGCTGATATTTACAGACCCTTATAAATGCATGAACCATGAGCAAAATAAAATAAAAAGAAGTGGATTGTGGGGGAAAAAAAAAGAATGAAAAGCTTCTAAAGTAGACAAAAGGATGTGCTGAGATGAGGGAAAGTACTTGAAGTTTCAAGAGAATGTAGTGCTGCTTTTTGAGATTCAGAATGCACAAATCTCATGATGCCATTGAATTTACTTTAAAGAAAAACCTAGCAATGATAATTCTACAGACAGACATGGAGAACCCTTGCCATCTCAAGTGTAATCTTACTTTGGCTTTACAGATAATAAACAAATAGAGGGTTATTTTGATTAGACTAAAACAGCCAATGTCCCTTCAATTCCCTCAGTTTGTTCTGATTCTTTTCATGAGATCTCAAATCAAAAATCTGACAGTGTAGGGCCAGAAGTAGCTTTATTTTCATATTTGGTGGTCATTTCTTTCCTCAAAATCATGATGTTGTTTCCATTATTTTACTATCTAGAGGATGTATGAGGAATCAATGTCATCCTAGGCACTGAATAAATAATCTATTGAGAACTATTTAACACGCTTCTTTTTCATCTTCTTTTTTCATGTATATCTCCCTTGTTAATCATACTACAGAATATAATCCCTTTGTTTCAGTACTCCACTGAAGCCACTGAAAGAAAACTGAAGTTTGCCATTCTCCAAGAACAAAGTCATAGTCTTAGTCCCATTTTATGACTCCTGTGAGTTGGAGTGGATGTTAAATCTGTTCTTGTTATATTAAAATGTCCACATGCTTATGACAGTTTCATTGTCTGCATCACACTAGAATTTCTCTCAGTTGTCTGGTGCTGACTGACCATGCTACTTTACCATAAGGAGTTTAGTCATTCCCTTCACATTTGAAAATGCTGGTAGCTAGAATGAAGTCATGTCCTTTGGTTTTAAACTTTCATTAAGAAAAAAATTCCCATCCCTACACTTAGAGTACAGAGAAAAGCTTGAAAGACGCTAATCATCCAGCACCTGAAATCAAGGATAAATTTCTACCAATGTAATGGTTGAAATTTCATTAATTTGTTAAAAAAAAAACAAACAAAAACCAAAAAACCTGATGCCTTCTGAATGCCTCAATTTGACATTGCCAAAAAAAAAAGTGTGCTTTGCCTTTACCATGAGAAACACTGTCCTTCACAGAGACTGTGCTCTTTTCCTTGCAGTGCCTCAACAGGGCAGCTTGGTTTTAGCATGTGCATATTTGCCTTTAGATAAATCATTGAGCTCCCTAATGAGGGCTTTTGTCTCTCTGAAATGCAGCAAGAGGCCAATGTGTGCTCCTGGACAGGTGCCCATCACAGAGACCTGGGAGATGGCCTTTGGAGCTGCATCCATCTGCCAGAAGCTGCTTTGTCTGGGGTCAGAGGCAATGCTCGTGCCCAGGTGATCAGAACCTGCCCTGGATGTGTCCCAGCCTTTGCCTCTGTCACTGAAAGGACACCCTGCCCTGCAGGCAGGATGGCATTGCCATCAGGATAAGCCTGTGACCATGCAGATGAAGCCCATGTAGCTCCAAGCTTGAAAAGCAAAGCTAAGCTGCACACACCTCTTTGGGACAGTCACACAGCTTTATAGTAAAAACAAAAACACCCTAGAAATACACAAGGTATGGTTTGAATTTGAAAGAAAAAAAATGCCTTAGAAAATCTCCTTTGATTTTTGCATCACCACTGGGTGACAACTGGAGAGTGGTCAGTAGAGCTCAAAGCCTTATTTATTTTTCACAGAAATTATTTAGAAAGTTTGGTGCTGTCTATAACTTCCCACTTGAAGTCTAAATGCTCCAAGCTTAAAAACTTTCTCTTCTTTTGCTTGGAAATGTTAATCCTGCACTTACAACTTTGAGTATTTACTCATTACCAGTGCCCCCAGGCCTAACTGACACCTTATGAATGAGCAGTGGCTGCAAATGAACAGCGTTACAATGGTACCAACTTTACTTCCAGTAAATAAATTATGTTTATATCTCTCAACTACGTAATACCCCATGAGCAACAATCCCCATATGCCTTCCCTACTGGGCAAGATCATTAATCCTATTTCAAAACAAAGTCACCTAGGGAAGATGGAACTAACCCCAGAGGAGGCATGTTCTAAGTGTATGCAACTGGATCTTCATCAAACTATTTCATCTTTCACTATATTGACTCAGAAAAGTTAAGCAGGCAATCTCATCATCTCGTATCTATCAGCCCCCTGAACTCAAATGTCTTCCCTTTATTCTGGTTATAAATAGCAAGAGTTTTATACAGTAGAGATTTTATTTTTTTAAGCTTAAAACTGATTCTAGATTGTTACTTTAAGACAGCACAGTCAGCTCAAGATGTCATTGGCACCAAGCCACTCAGAGATATTCAAACCTCCCATGGGCTGCTTTGGCACATGTACAGTACACAGTGTTTTTGTTCAATAAGTTCTTAGCACAAAAATGTAAAAATGAGGTGCTTCAGAGTATTATAATTTACAGAAAGGTTCTAAGCAGCTAATTCAAATAACTTCAGGATTAGAAAATTTATCTCTCCCAATGTTGAAGGGGTGAAATGAGCAATAGCTCATAAAGTAAAAGTAGTGTTGGAATCCATTCATTCCCCTATGACCTTGTATTGGCATTGAACTTCAGCTGGCACTGAGATGCAGAAGAGAACCAACAGTGCTTACTGATGAAACACATAATGAATGCAACCTGCTTTCTGGAATATTTTGTACCTTGTGCAAATGCTCTGATTTTCTGATACCTCATTAATTCTGTTGCTTCTTTGTTAGTGGAAAAAGACTAATTTTTAATAATTTGATCAGGTTTTTGTATTGCCTTTATAGCATGCCTAAAGTTAAAAAAATTATCATGATCCTGATATAAATTCCACAGCCATTAAGCTGTTAATATCCAAAAAACTAATTTAAAACTACAGAACTCATTTTGACCTGCAACACAGTGAAAACTTATTACAATAGATAAAAAATTATGCCTTGAAAACTTCATCTGTTTTGTAGCCCACTGGAGCTGAAATAGACTTATACTAAAAAAATTAATGCATTCAAACTAAAATTTAAGTGGCCCATTCTCATTTACTGCCTGGGGTAATTAGATTTTTTTTTTTTAGAGTTCAATTACATTTTAAAAATACTGTTTGTTTTCTTTCACTGATATAATGAAATGGGGATAAAGATCACCTAACGTTCCAGCCAGAGGGCTCTTTTAATGCTTAGAAAATGAAGAGCACACAGATGACAGCAAGAAAGAAAAGATGGCTTTTTGTACTGCCATGAAATATGCCGAATATATGAATAAGAAGTTGTTAAAAGGCAAAGAAAAATTGTTGAAACAGATTGGGTTTGAGGCTATGTGAGTATGTTTCACTAGAAACATCCTTATTATTTTTAGAAATAGGAAAAATATCCTGAGCTTTGAAAACTAAGATAACAAATGTTATTGAACAGGAAGATATTCCTAATCTCTAAAGACTTTAATTGGTGTCCATTAATTCAATAGGGTCTATCAGACCCTGTTTCCACATACTCAGCCAAATCTGGTTCACAATACAGCTCATTGTATCCAAGAGAATAATAGAATAATAGAATTTGGTTTTACCAAATTTGGGTTAGCATGCTTGTACTGAATCAATTTACTGATCTGAAATGTTACATCACTAAGACTGCACATAGCCACACAGGACTCTACTGTCCTTGAGTTATGAAAAGGCAAGAAATGCATCAAACTGATTAGGAGTTACTTAGGCACTCCATGAACAGCAAAAGACAATAGTCCTGCTCATGGTGGTTTTTGTTACCTATTTCCTATTTTTATTTGAATGGAGCACACCCTTATGAGCTGAACATGGATACAAACACTTGAAACCATCAGTACTGGGCTAATTTTATCTGAATGTCTCTTTAAAATTTAGTTGCGGGTCGTGGTCTTTCATATAATCAACTAAAGAAACTAAAATTTAAAGCTAGATGTTGTTTTTTAACATGGAACAGAGCTATCAATTCTAATTGAGTCAAATGAAAGTGTCCAGAATGATAGAAAGGGAAAATGTGTTTTAAAAAACACTAATGTAACTCCCACAATCTGAATAATTATCTTTAAAGTAAAATACATTTGCATAAAATATTTTTCTTTTGATGATACCACTGAGAAATTAATAGTTTTATAACTTTGATAATGTTCAGAGACAGCTGTGCCTGTGATCTTGCCCCGTTATGAACACCATTAATCAGCATAATTTCTGACACCCACACAAAAAAAAAAATCCAGGAGACAATAAAAATGCTTTTGGCCTTTCTAAAATATATTTACAGAAAAATCCACTTCCCAAGCCAGTATGTATCTAAGAAAATCAGTGACTGTTGTATGAAGCAAACACCACTCCAGGGTTTTTGAAAAGCACGTGAGCAGCAAGGGCAGGGAGAGGCTCCCTCCAGCAGCTCCTTGCCCAGCCCAGGCTGAGCTGCAGCCTCTGGGCTTTTTCACCTGATTGACCTCTGCTCCTGCCTGTCCCTCACACCTGCAGGGGCAGCTCCCAGCCAGCCTGCCTGACCCCCTGCAGCTCATGACAAAGCCTCTCACAGTCCAGTCTCTTCTTATCTGCTCGTGGTCACCTGGAAACATCTATTGGTATAATGACTCATATTATTATAGTAATTAATTAGGGCTGACAAGACCTTTGAAGTAACAACAGCTGGCTTAACTGCATTTACACTGCATTTACTGCTTCCCTTATTTATATCACTTTGTTGGTCTGCTTCAGAAGTGTTTTGAGTAGAAATTAGAAAGATAATGAGAGGCCTTTTTGGATACTTATGGGGAAGTTCTGAATGTGTCATAAGGGTCCTGATATATAATTTTTAGGGTTGTTCAGGAAACTGGATCCCACGGGAGTTTTTCATAGGCTTAGTCCTCTTACTCACTGAAAAACACGCTGCCATAGTCACATCTGATCATCTCACCTCCTTTGCTGAAAATCTAGAAAAATGCTAAAAAGTCAACCATTTTTCCAATGCAAACCTTGAGAGTTAAAAAGAAATTAAGAAAATCATAATCATATCTCAGAAACAATTTTTTTTTCCTCTGAAATCTGCTTCAAAAACTCTTTACTGTTCCTAGCTTTTAATCTCCTCTGTCTGTGCCTGGGTTTTCTCTCTCTCTCTGTGGCCAAGGGTTCAGCTTTTGAAAACTGTCCATCTGTTCCTGTGTTAATTCTGCTGTTTATGCTAACTCCTAATGGTTAGGTTTCCTTATGTGCACTTTTTCCCACAGAAACTTTCTCTCAGAGCTGACTTTAGACAGCCCAGTGATTATGGGGTATTGGACACACAGCTGGGTGCAGAACCCACTGGAAGCCAGCAGTCCATACACTGAACATGGCTTACAGTATGGAATCCATACCTCACCTTCAGAACCCTGCAATAATCTGCGAAACTAAGCTTGTGCATTTATTCATATCCAAAATTCAGGAGGTATGAGCAATGTGAAGTAAATCACCTGCAAAAAAAAAAAAAAAAAAAAAAAAAAACAAAGACACCCCAATATAAAAAAAAAAAAGCAAAGTCATCCTCATATACAACAGAATATCCAACTGAAAAAGTTCTTTTTCTTCCAGGCAGCTGTATTCTTGTAACCTAACACAGTCCTCCCTAAAATAGAGGGGTTTTCCTATTTTATTCAATTCTATTCTGTGGGTTCTAGTTCCAACTTCTGAAAAAAAAAGTGAGTTTTGTAGATCTGATGATGATGAAAAAGTTGTCAAGACTTTGCATCTGATCTTGTACCTGTAGTAAATTTGACATAGCTGCAAGGTTCAAAGACAAACTGACAAACTGCTACCTACTGAAATTACTCATTATTAGTTAAAGTTTGACATATCTGGCCAAGATATCCCCAGAACTCTGCATTTCAAAGTTGTTATAAAATGACTGAAGTTATAAGCTGCTGTGAAGGTTAAGCCAATCTGATGAGTGAGCAAGGTCAAGACTCCACTGCTGTCAAGGAGCTCTCTCTGCTGCCAGGGAGCAGATTTCCTTTCTAATGGGCAATCCTGTTAATTTACTTGTAGATAGAAAAGACTCCAGTAACTTGAGACAAGATACATATTGTTTACATCAAATAAGGGGCAAAAAATCTGTAATGCAACCACTACTGCAGCATGATTTCCATTGACAAAAAGATAAATATAAAAGAAACTAAAAACAGGCTGAGATATTCTCTGGGAGAAGAGAAACACTAGAAGCAGTATCACTCCCAAACATGACTTGCACCTAGGTCTCTCTCATTCATAAAGCAAGCGTTATTTCCTGCACAAAAATTAGAATCAGGGTCTGTTTTGAGGTTCAAACTCTCCCCTCTTCATAATCCTTCAAAGCACAAGTCAGAAAAAAAAAATTATATTAATTTCCTGCTTGATAGTCAACTTTCCTGCTGGTATTTCATGTCTGATGTATTTATTACTGAATTGTATCTACATTTATCCCAAAAATGTATAAAAAGATATTCAGAATTTCCTTGATATCTTGGTAGGTATAAGAATCCAGATAACTTTTTTAAAGTCCAAGCCATTGATCAGAGGTTGTAACATCATCTGGTCTGGAATATCATGTCATGGAAATATCTAAATTTCTCATTGTCCTTTAGAAACCTGTACCTATTAAAGTCACTTCTCCATGGACTATATTCATGAGATCTAAAAAAGTGGCAATACTTCTCTGCCACATTGTTTTCTTTTCACTCTGTATCAAAAAACAGCTGCAAATGATTCTTTTTTGGCACAACCGGAACATCTATTATATTATTAATAAATTAGGTCTGTGTTGTTTCTGAGTGTCAGAATCCCTTTTCTGTAGGCACAACACCCCAAAGACAGATTGTTAATTTCAATTTCTAATCTTAATCAATATTTTCCACCCTAATGTAGTTCCATGTGAACTAGAATGGAACTTTTCTTATGAATTTCACAAAAGCTTCAAGATGCACACTGATTTCTGTCCCTCTTCCATCAGGATCATAGTTGTCAATTCTTTGATACAAGATGCTTCAGTTTTCAAGTCGTGGGCCAACTCAAAATTTTTAACTTGCCTTTTAATTTCTTAGTTTAACACAAAAACTTTTGATGAACACTGAGGTTTTTCACTTTTCAAAGGTTGAATATACCAAAATACACACTACAAAGTCTAATAGTGGGGGAATATTAGTGAAAGAGCACAATAAAATTTCTGTTTTACTCGTAAGAGTTAATGTTTCATTTAAACAGTCCATTTGAAGATGTAGAAAGAGCATGATACTAAAATGTTTATGCTAATGTATTTTGCCTGATAACTCTGTTTATATTTGTTTACAGTACAGCAGCACATTAGCAGTAAAGTAGAATAAACATTATAAAATGATGGGAAGGCTGGAGTGCCTTAGCACAAATAAGGAAAAGGTTTCACACCACACTGAATTTATATTAAAACCTCTCAGTGATTTTGAGAAGAGCATACACACAGACCCAATTAGAAAAGGCAGAATGGGTCCTAAATGAACTCTGTGAATTCTATTTGCCTTACTCTTCCTAATGCACTACACCAATAAACTGTTACAATGATCATGCTGGTGCCAAGGCTCCCATTGTCTTTAACAAGATTTCCATTTACAAAGCAAGTGCAGCCTCATGCAGGCAGGTAGAGGGTAAAAGCAGAATATTTAATGGAAAGTGTCAGTTCTGAAGGAACTGAGCTCTTTCTGGGTCCACCAGGAGAACCAGTCCTGCAATGGCCAAAACACAATAATTAATATCATCCAAAAGCCAACTGGCAGGAGAAGTCCAATAAGCTTTACCTCTTAATAAAAACCTCATTAGCTTGACTTGGCTTCTATTGTGTTATTTTCACAATCCCTGGTTTAAGTGATTGTTCTTCCCCTGTCTTCCCTGGGTTACTCACAATTACAGTTCCACTGTGAGAGCTCAACAGAAATGAGGAAGCCCTTGCGTTTCAGGGGCAATACAGAGGCTTTTCTACTAATTCAGTCTTTGACTGACAAAATTACTGCATCATTTGTATGCAGCATTGTGAATATCTCCAAAGAACCACAGCATTACTTATTCACAAACTAGACTGTTTGATCATTAGGAAATGTCAAAGTGATTTTGGGGTACTTACACTGCTGTGTCAAAAAACCTCATACCAAAATTTATCATAAAGTCTGGCTTAGTCTAGCAAGGAAAAAGTCAGAATAAGGTCACTGTCACAGCAGACCCAGCCTCAGGTCCCTGCCACACTTTTGGTACCATCATACAGCTTTGTAGTGCAAGATAAAAGAGCTACATCAGTAGCTGTCTCCTGAAAAGGAGCTCAGCTCTTACTGAAGCTAAAAACCAATTAGCTAACACCTACCACAGAAATGAGGTTGAAAAGAAATCAATCAACACATTAAAATATAAAACAAAATTTGGGAGCTTGATAATCAGGAATATGCCATTGTTTAGAAAGAAATCACCAGTGACAAAATAGAAAAGACACTTTTACTACACACTGTCATATCATCTTGTTGGTCCTTTTTCTCCCTCAATTCTTAGATTCTTTCTGTGCTTCTGGTTTAGAAAGAAATACTACAGTTACAAATACAAACAAAAAAATCCATCTACAGACTGCTTTAAGTTTTTGCTATGATTCAAAAGGAATTAAGAATACTTAGAAAGTCTATTTTGATTCCTTTAAGGCTATAAAGCTGTACCAAGTGTTGGTTCCATTGGAATAATTATCCTGTAACAATGAGTTAAGTGACAGAAAACATGTATTAGAGAAATAATGCTGATATAAGGCAATACTGACTGTAGCAAAATCACTTAAACAACAGTTGTGACAAATCAGGCTTAAATAATTCTATGTTGTCCCTTGATTTTAGATCTATTGAGACACAGCTGAATTCTGCCCAGAGAGCTTTGGCCTGCCATCCTAACAGCCAGTGAGGTGCCATGGTCTTCCCCAAAGCTACCCAACATTCACAGCATCCTCACATCCTCACATATCATGGGAAACCATCATGAATCATCAGAATACCCTGGAAAAGAGTCTTTTGCCTTGGTGTGGATTTTGTTTTTCATTTAGCAAATTTAATTTGAGGGTTCTGCATTTTGGATAATTTTCCCTTGATTTTCAAAACATTGTTAAAGAATTTAAGAATGTACAATCTCCATTGCAAACATTATGGAATTTTACCAATGCCTTGTTTTTCCCTCTCATGAAAGACAGAAGATACACAGAAATACAGGTAATAAAGTACAGTTACAATGGAAGTTCATTTTTTTCCCATCACTTTCTTAAGTGTTGCTGAGAGTCATACTTCCTTCCTTCTGGGTATTTGGAAGCTTATGATTTAAAAGGGGATTTAATGTTAAAAATGGCAGTTCTGGCAACTAAAATCAAAACAGGTCTAAGTTGTGAGCAACAGCACTCTCAGGAATTATTTGACTACAACTAAGGAAAAGACACTGAGAAAATCTAGCTGATAATACTAGCAATTATATGCAATTATAGCACTGATTTTCTAGAAATAAACTTGCAGCTTCAGGCCTTTATTCCATGCAAATATAATTCATCAATGAACTAAAGTGCACAGAAATCCAAGAAGAAATTTCAGAAAGGACAAAATAAAAGGAGAAATAAGGAAATCTATCTACTATCCACATGATTTTAACGTTACCTGGAAGTTCAACATCCCCCAAATTCTACTTTGCAATAAAACCCTACTGTGGTTTTAGGAGCATTGAGTCATTTATATTTCTGAGGGCCAATTAGTAATTTGTTCTCCCCTTTATGCAGCCAATAAGAATTTGAACAAAAAAAGGTGTCATACACCAAATTGCTCAGAAATCACACTGTTAATGACCTTAAAGCACTCAAGTCTACCAGTCAAATCAGGTCTACAAACAGATAAAAATAGTAAATAATTCTTATTTTATAAAAAACTCTATCAGAAAAGTCATTCTGACTTCTGCCAGCTGATAGAAGCAGGTGTTGACATATTTGGTCAGTCAATACATTGAAAGGATTATGCTCAATTTTCCCTCCTGATGCAGTGATTGCTGGAATTGAGAGTGAAGAAGGCAGAGCCAAAATTATTTAATTATTGATTTTCTACACATGGTTTGAATTTTCTGTATTATCAGCTAATATGAGGGAGATAGAAGCTCAAACAATTGGCATGTGAGCATAAAATTACACAATAGTAAGGTTAAAAGTTTCAGGATCAGATCTGTTTGAAAAGCATAACAAGCTGCATAGCAGCTTATTCTAGAATTTCAGTCATGATTTCAGGCTCAAGAACTTCTAAGGCTCTCTGAAGAAGGGGAGAATCCTAGAAACATGCTCTGGGAGGAACACAAAGCTCAAAAACTGAGTGTCACAAAGACATGAAGAATAGTTTGCATTATCAAAACCTTCATAAAACACAAATTCAAGAACACAAATAACTGAATTCCTAACCGACCACCTGCTTCCAAAATGAAGCTTGTTTCATTATGTGGGAAAAATATTTTTAAAAATTCAAAGAATAAAAACTTCATGATTAACAGTATCTTTTCAGAGCTCTGAGGATAATTTGTGGAATATAGCAGCTTTTATTTTTGATTCAGTGCAGTTCAGATCAGATCTTGTGGCCTAAAGCAGCAAAGAGAGGAAAAAATGAAAGAGTAAAAAGTTTGCACACAGCCACCTTGATAATTCCACCATCAGAAAATGCCACTTGCTGTCTCTTCTGTCTCAGATGGGACACACAAACTCAACATTTCCTGTTTAGTTCTATATTAAGATGATCAACACTGTGATGCTCCTTATAAACCATATGCCATTTTCAACACATCACGTTCATGCCCCATGCTTGCAGTTTCATTTCTCTGCATGTACTTTGTGGCCTTTGTCCATGTAAGCTGCCTACAGGAATGCAGAGACCTGAGGAGGAGGGAGGAATGCAGGCCTGGTGCAATCCAGACTCCAGCAAGCAATCACCAGGGCAACAGCGTCTGCTCACATCCTTCAGAGGAGCAGTTTCCCTGAATGAAGGGACACAGCATAATTGATCTGACTCACAGGTATTTATATCTGCTCATTACCCACAAGAGTCTACATCCTGTTTTTACTGTGGAAAATAATGGAGGGTAAAACACAGGTGCTGGTGAAAAAATATTCCAAAACTGCAAATTTGGGGTTTGAGTTAATAAAATATTAAATGAAGGGGGATACATGAAAAAAACTTTTCTCAAGTCCTTAGAAACAGTATTTCAACACGTACATGTAGACTTCTAGCCTGGACGATTTAATGTGGTTTGATCTGTACCCATGAACTCCTAAGATGAACAAAAATAATGACTTGCCAAGTACCTGTAGACACAGTTAATGATTTCCAAAAATTCATTTCATTGAGTTTGGCAACTTTCAGACTATTAAGTACACATTCAAGTAAATTTTTTCTTTAAACTTTAGCCTGTGAGCTAATATTTGCCTCTTGATCTACATCATCACTTTGGATAGTTCTAAACACAGCTCTGACAGTAGTCCTTCATTTCCCTTAATTAGTTACCCCTCCCCTGCTGTCACTTTTTTTACTGTATGAAAACATCTCGTTTGACTATTATTTTCATAATAGTTATTTTATCAGAAATGTCTTTTTTTTTTTTTCACAATCTCCTAATTTCTGTTGCAAAAGTGTCTCAATAAAGAATTGCACAGGTATCAAAGCAATAGTTGGGAGTTTTTTGGAAGCATTTAACTTGTTAGCTAGTTTCAGTATTCCTTAACATTATTGTTTCTGATTTAGGTCATCACACTGCTGCTCTCTGCTGTCTGTAAGAAGAATCCACATGAAATTATTACAGATATGGCATTCATTTTAGGCTCTATAACACACATACGGACACAGAAAATTTATCATTTCTAATTTCGCTTTCTTAGAAAAATCTAATCTAATTTTAACTGGAAAGAAAATCCACATAATTGCAAATACCATGAGTTAAACATGAGAAGAATCAGAAGGTTTTGGACAGCAGTTGCACTCACACTTGAATTTTGTACAAACTATGAAATATAGGTTCACCTTTAGTCCCTAATTCTTTATTTCTGTTTTACCACTACCTGATGAACAATTCATTCAATAAATACTTTCTAGTATGTAATGAATGGATAATTAGGTCCGAATTTCCACAGTGCAAGTGATCTCTTCATGGGCTGACTTCAAAACAGTACAGAGAATGTAGTTTTCACTTAAAAGTAGTTTGCGTATTTTCCATCATGACAAGGCAGAAAATGAAACTTTTGAGAACAGGAAATGCCTAAACAGCTCAAAGATTTAACAATAGAAGATGAAAAGCACCACCATTCTTGCATGATTTTTAAATTGGGTGATTTGAAGTCATTAGAATTAATACACTTCCAGGGCAGGAATTCTTCTAAAGGGAAAAATCTTTCACAGTAAGGCTTTATATTGACCTGGGTTCTCCTACCTACCTTTTAAGAAGAAATGCTATACAAGAAACAAAAAACAATTCTTGTCAACTGATGGCACAATCCATGATAGATGTAATTGTGTGAATACATGTATCATGTCAAAAACCTGTGCCTGATACATATACAGCAACTTTTGTGAGAACATAGGTTTAGCCTATAATAAGAAAAAGGATGCAACTGAAAACTTGAAATTTTCCACAATGTGGGCTTAGCTGTTCCCCATTCCTATGGCTTTATTCCTCTGATATTCAGTTTATGCTGCCCCTCTTCCTCTCCCCATTATTTATCATTTCACTTCCAGGGTACCACCCATGGCCTCCTGAATAAAACCTTTCAGAATACTGAAAATCTGACAGTTATGTCTAATTATATGTGCAACACCAAACAGAAGCACAGCTACAACAGAAGTTGTGAATCTATTTTTGCATGGGTGTATCAGAGATATTCTGATTTAAAGTTTGGCTGGAAACACAGTGAGTCTATTTAGATTTTGGCCTCTTGCTCCAAAAATCCCTTCATCCATTATATTTAGGATGCTGCGTCTGTTCCAGCTCCTGATATGATGGGGAAAAGGGTTTCTATAAATGCCTAAAAAAACACCAACAAAACCAGCTCACAAATACAAATTTTTCTGCATTCTGAGTTCACAATAGCAGCTGGATTGTCCCCAACACATGGATGGATTAGTCAGTCTTCCAGGTGCTCATGGCAAGAAGTAATAAACAAAACTGTCTTAATTATGATTTAACATAAATTAGGATTAGCATACCCAGGAAGGCTTAGTGGGTTATCAGCAGCATGCATTTTACCTAAGCTAGCATTTTCTGTGCTCTCAGTTATACCATCTGTTTATCTCCTCACATAGGCTGACTCTGATACAAAAGGATTTCATGACAAGTAAGGTGGGATTTCTCAAATTTTGTATAGAATATAAAGCTAAAAGCATTACCGCCCAAGCAGCCAGGAACTTCATCCAGTATGAGGAATTTATTTTTAATTAAATTGTTTATTTTCAATTTAAATGCCTAAAAATGCCCTTACATACTTTGAAGAAAAAGCTCCCCAAGCAGTGGTCAATACCTGTGATTATTTCACAGAAACAGTTTGTTCTGATTTTGGTTTTATGCAACATTCTTATGAAACCTGGACTATTTTCACACTTGATATTCACAGCATGTACTTATTCAAAGTACTCTAGTCAAAATCAAAATATTAATGAAATTAGAAAAGGACTTTTCTAGTGTTCTTACACTCATAAATGACTAACCTAAAACATAAATATGTTTAATAATTGACAATTTTCTTTTTTTTTTTCTTCTTTTTTCTTTTTGGTTGTTTTTGAAGTCTCAAAAAGTCTTAATTCACTGAACTTTTATTGTGGAAAACTATTTTGATAGGTCTTAGAATATAAATTCTTATCAATCCAGAGAAAAACATCCACTACATCCAAGTCCAAGTAGTCTCCAAGTACTGGAGAAGGACATGAAATAAAAGGATTTCAACTCATCCCTATTTCTGACGCAAGACTCACCTTTGGGTCACCAAAAAAAAGCATTTCCCTAACTAAGATTAGCAATTTGCTTTTCAGTTTCCCTATTCGTGCCAGATTTAAGCAAAATATGATGAATGACTTTGGCAGAGTTGCCATCATCAGGATGCAACATTTTCACATGAATTCCAGCAATTCCAGCTCTCCTACAACACAGAACTACAGAGGAGAACAGAAAGCCATGGAGAAGGCAGACCACACATTGATATTCTACATTAGGACTTGCACATAAGATCTTGCACTTTTGGAACAAAAAACCCACACATGCAAGGTTAGAATTAAAAGTCAATCCAAAGTTTTTATCTCCAGTGATATTTTATACACACAAATCATATTTTAGAGTTCCTTCAGACATTGATAAATATTCCAGGAAATTTCCAAGAAAGAACGGCTTCCAGCAGAGCACTTCCCCTGCCAATACTCTAAAAAATCCATTAAATTTATTGTGTGATAATTGTTCCATATTAGAAAAGCAGGATAAATGTGTTGTGAAATCTCTGTGAAGAGAAATCATAAATACTAAAAATCAATACCTAATTCTGGTAAGGCTGTAAAGTGCTTTCAACACTCTCATGCTTAAACCCCAGATGGTAACTGAGCCCCACACAGCTTCTCACTCACTTTACCCTGGTGGGCTGGGGAGTGAATTAAAGTAAGAAAACACCTGGGTTGAGATAAATTCAACAGGTAAAACAAAAACCACGTGCACAAGCAAGGCAGACCAAGGGGTTCATTCCCCTCTTCCCATGGCAGGCAGGTGCTCAGCCATGCCCAGGACAGCAGAACTTCATCACCTGTTACAGTGACTTGGGAAGACAAACATCATCACTCCAAATGTCCCTCCTTCCTCCTTCTCCCCAGCTTTATGTGCTGAGCACGGTGTCAGATGGTCTGGGATATCCCCTGGCTCAGCTGGGGTCCTGGCTGTCCTGGCTGTGTCCCCTCCCAGCTCCTTGGGCACCCCCAGCCTCTCACTGGTGAGGAGCAGGAAAGGCTTTGGCTCTGTGTTAGTGCTGCTCAGTGATAATGAAAACAGCCCTGAATTACCAACAGAAATCCAAAACATAGGCCCATACCAGCTACTATGAAGAAAATTTACTCTACCTCAGCCAAAACCAGCACAAATACTATTTAAAACAAAATGTTATCAGCATAATCAATAAACCTCAAAGGTAGTTTTCTGATGCAAAAAAAGAAAAAAAAAAAAAAAATAGAAGCGTTTTTTAAAAAGGGAACTTAAGGTTGTGTGGAGGTGAAGTCCTGGCAGCTTTGGACCCTTGCCTTCCATCATGAATTCTATTCCAGAAAATAAATGCTCCAGGTGCCCCATTTTTATAAAATGGTGCTGTACAACTATAAAAAAAATCGTTTGCCAGAAGATCTGCCTGGTCCAGTGCTAAGCACCTGATTTTGGAGACACTGCTGGTACCCTTGGGGCTGCACTGATGCAGTGGGGATTTCAGTGCTCTCTCTCCATCGCCTGGCCTTAGAGGTTTGTGAAAGGGGATGACAGCAGAGCAGGAAGAATAAAGAAAGCAACAGACAAGCAGGTCTGTGGGGGAGATGAGGAGTCCATGTGCACAACATGTACAGGGAGGGTTGGTTTCCTTTGTTATTTAAGAGCAAATATAACTAAAGTAACTAAAGAGGAAACTACTGAATTACTTCTGCAAGATGTAATGAATTAACAGTTTGCTCTTCCCCCTTTGGATTCGGAATTAATTCTCAGCCTATATTGGCATTTCTCTCACTGGAAAATTTAATTTGCATCATTAAAGCCCTGAGTCTATTACATTTGCAACTGACACAGATGGGCACTAGAAAAAACTCTGTATAATTTTGGTTAAATTGTTAATATTGATGATTCTAAGTATTATTCAAAATTCTAATTAAACACCAATAAGCTGCTTTAGTTAAAGAAAATCCTACATTAACACCAACAGAGACAAAAATGTATTTCACTGATAATATATCTGACTTCTCACTTAGATCTTTATTAAGTTTAACCATATTTAACATTGGAGGAATTAACTGCGTTGCTGAATATAGATCCTCTTTCTTAATCCATTGGTTCCATGGTGACACTATGACTGATCTTACAGAGCAGGGAACAAATACCCACCACTCTCCAGATCCATTGCCTGTGACAACACCAGCAGTCAATTACTCAAAAAAATTATGCACAAGTTGATACTCTCAGATTTGACATTCAATTTTATCCTAATTTATATTAATAACAAAAATATGAGCATTCTCACAAAAACATGATCATTCCTTTAAATTGCCGTCAGAAGAAAAAGATTGTAGTAGTATTCTGTTAACGCTACCACACAGCTCTGGTGGAAATCACTGCTTAACAATTTCACCACAATTAATATTTTTCTGCATCCCTTTATCTAATTTTCAAAGGAATGACTATTAGAAGATACACAAAGAACAAGCAGAGCATGCATGATACATGTGCATGATGCATTTTGGGTCCCTTGCACCAAATACAAAAATGGCCAGATGCAAGACAGATTTCCTGAAGAATTAACAGGCTGACATGAAGATAAGCCATCTACACTAAAAGTTGGAGTGGTTTTAAGCATGAGTAAGTGATATGAGGCTATCCAACATTTAATACAAGGCCACATTTTTATTTACGCCTGAAAAGAACCAATTAAATTAATGTCCTGGAAACAACAACATGTGATAGTCCACTGCAAATTTTTATGCATTCTTGCGTGTATTTTAAAGACTTTTCTTCTTTGTTCCTTCCAATGTCATCACAGTGATTTACGCCTTCCCTCTCCCAGTTCAGATATTGGCTGCACCTTCAGGACAGGCAAAGGCATGATGCTGGATAGTTGCACCTATAATTTGAAATTGTGCATGCCCTTAAGAACATTTACTCTGGAATAACATCAGGGACTTGCTCTTTTCCCCTTCCCCAAAAATTTTCCCTCACATGTGGCTGTTGAAGAACTAAAACAAAAATATGCAGAGTAGCATGTGCTAAATATCCACTGCAAATCCTTCTTAAACTCAAAACAAAAGACTAGATGCAACAAGAACATGCATCACTTAACATGGAAAAAAGCCAGGTTCAATCCCTTCAGAACTACTATCATTCCAGACTTACAGTTTAACTTTCTGGTTTTTTTCACATTTACAGTGACCTTAGAGACTCAAGAATAAAATCTTCAGTATAAAAGAATGCCATCAATTTGAAAGCAACTCAGAGTATTTTACCTAATACCAAAGAACAGAACTACAAAATTATTATTATTGAAAGTGATTGCAGTTTTCTGTGATTTTTCAATTCTTTAATCTGGTTATGCAGATGTACTCTGCAATGTTATTGTGGCCAATAAAAATTAACTGTTCTCCACAATTTCTTGGGAAGTTTACTAGCACTAAGCCTAAAAGCAAGGAAAGAAAGGAGCATACAAAGGGAAATTATCTGCAGTAGTGATTCTGAATTTCCATAGAATTATTTTCTTCTGAAATAAGAAGGAGAATTCCAGAACACTCATAACAATACTGACATAAAACACTGAACTGGTGGAACTCCCTGGTACTCCCTGGAAGACTCAGGTCAGTCACTGCAATCAAACTCAACAAACAGCACTTATTAACAAATCAGGATCTATCATACCACCAAAGAGAAAGGAGGAAAAAAAAAGGTTTTTGAATGCACTATGGACTGCTCCACAAAGTCTCAATTCTCATGTGGTTTTTGTTATTTTTCTCAAATCCACCAAAAACACACAGTCTACTGTAGTAATGATGTAGAGCAACAGCACAACTGAAAAACAGCATTACAAAACTGAGATATAAAAACCATCTTCCTACTCTGGCCATCTTGAAAAGATGGTCATCTTAATATCTTTGAGAAATTATCTCCATTTTCTGACTGCAATGCAGAGGCGACCATCAGTGACAGCACAGAGCAGCCAGTGCCTCCGTGTTGTTTTGGTCTCCCTGATGTCACAGAGCAGTTCCAGGAAATGACAGAAAGATCCCTCCAGGGCAACTGTTCATGAGATCACCCAGTAACCAACCACACACCTGGCCCAGCACTGCCCCGGGCAGCCACCATCAGGAGAGGAGCACAGCCCAGCAGCACAGGATGCAGAGCAGCTCCTGCTGGGGCAGATCCCTGCAGCTCTCCCAGGATGGATGCTGTGGTGCTTAGAAAGAAGGGCTACAGCCTCGGAGACACTCTTGGAGAAGGCTCCTACGGCAAAGTGAAAGCTGCCTACAGCCACCGCCTGAAATGCAAAGTGGCCATCAAGATCATTGACAAGAGGAAAATTTCTCAGAATGTCCTGGAGAAATTTCTCCCCAGGGAAATGGAGGCTTTGATGCGACTGCACCACCCCTCGATCATCGAAACCTACGAGATTTTTGAGACATCGTCTGGGAAAGTGTACATCGTGATGGAGCTGGGGGAAAAGGGGAGCCTCCTGAACTACCTCTCCAGCCAGGGTGCGATGGAAGAGGGCGTCGCTCGCAGTAAGTTCCAGCAGCTGGCTTCTGCCATCAAACACTGCCACGACTTGGACTTTGCCCACAGGGACCTGAAATGCGACAACATCCTGCTCGACAATGATCTTAACTTCAAGCTGTCAGACTTCGGCTTTTCAAAGCTCTTGGCTCGGGATGGAAATGGAAAAACCATTCTCAGCACCACCTTCTGCGGGTCCCTTGCGTACTCAGCCCCCGAACTGCTCGAGCACATTCCTTGTGACCCCAGGGTCTCGGACATGTGGAGCCTGGGCATTATCCTGTATGCAATGCTTTTTGCTTCACAGCCATTTGATAGTTCCAATGTCAGGGAAATGCTTCAGGTTCAGAAACAACGGAAGATTCCCTTCATCAAGACAAAAAATCTCTCTGCAGAGTGCAAGAACCTCATTGTCCACTTGCTGCACCCTGATGTGTCTCAGAGGCTGTGCATAGATGAAGTTTTGAGACACCCCTGGTTGCAGATTCCAAAACTCATGCAGTGCTCCATTCTGCAATGTGCAGGAGGGGGCGACCGCAAAGCCTGTGGGAAGAAAAGCCTCACCAAAACCAGGATGGCAAATCCCCTTGTGCGTAAGTGTAAGGAGTGGAGGAGGAAATCGGACCCCCTTAAGGATCCTTTCATTTAACAGGGCCACAACGTTGGCCTAACCTGTGAACTGCATTAGTTTAAACCCACATTAAAGAGAGCCTGTCTAAAATTCTGTGTGGCAGTTGTGTCCCTCCTTCTGCCCAGTGAGCTTGAAGAAAGAGCTTTAACACTGCCAAAGTCAGGACTGTGACAGACAAGGGGAAACAGTGAGAGAGAGAAGTTTTAGAACATATAAACAAACTGCAAAGGAGCACTTTGTATGTAATACTTGAAGGAGGAATATATTTCAAACATGACAATGCAATTTTTTTTATATCTGTGTATTAGACCTAGTGCACTTTACTACAATTTATAACTATTTCAATGCTCAGACTCTAACATCTGCCTAGACTTAGGAATTAAAATTTAGCTGATTTTCTCTTTCAAATTTGAGTTGTTCAGTAAATAATGTGCAATGGAAACTATTTCCCTATATTTAAAAATGAAGAAGGATTACAAATCAGTTTACAATAATACAGGTTGTAAATCAAAAGGAATGGGGGAAAAGTTACCATAAATTAGCAAGGGAAATTTAAAAAAACACAGATCCAAACATCAACTGCCTTTTAACTGAAACTTATTGGTTGAGCAAAAGACATCCATGAATAACAGATTTCTTTATTCTATAACAAGAAATATTATTAGACATTAAGAAATAAAACATCTACCTTCAATACCATGGTTGTTTAGCCTAAAACTTTAAAAATAATGTAAATTATTTTATTTGCATTACAGTCCTGCAAGGTAGTTCTAATCAAGGATCATTTTAAAAGCTTGCAAAATAAGCAGATTCCTGTCCCACAGGTCTAATACCTTTACCTCTAGGTCCCAGAGGATTGATTCAACTAGATAAGTTATGCACATTTACACACATTTACAGTCCAGCCACTTCCTGCAGAAAAACATAAAAAATGTCATGTGGTAAAATGTGATCCCAGTGGAGACTTTGGGAGTTTTATTACTCAATTGTTTGGTACTCAGATAATTGCCTGTCACACTAAAAGTAAAGCAAAACAAATGTAATTTTATGGTTCTGCAGAACCATACATTTTGACTATTAGACATTTGACCAATTATTGATCTACGAGGGTATCTATCCAACACCTGAGGATGTCATGTGCAGAAATAATGACCTAGTCACACTTTAATATTGCTTAGAAAGGGTCAGACTACTATGTTTAACTCTTCATAAAGCAGAGAGAAAGCAAAGATGAAGTACTACTGAAAAGTAGTAGTCAAAAAGGACTCCAACATACAATTTGACAAGACAAAAATTATGTTTATTCATTATTTCACCCATTACTCTTTACAGAAAATATGCTGTTCCCATCAAAATATTATGCTAAAATATCAAACATAAAATACTGCTATCGACAAAGCCATCAAATAAAAAAAACATTGACCATAATTAAAAACTATTATTTCCCTTTAGTAAGTGTGGACAACTAAATCTATCCTGGGAAAAAGACTTGTTGCTTAATAAAGTAAGAGATTATTTTTGATGCTAAGAAATCGAATGTACTCTGGAATAATTAAAAACTTTACTGTGAATAGTCTTCTGCCTCAGAGAGTGAATTAAAAGAGGGATTGTACAAACAGTACAGTTCAGCAGAGCTCTTACTATCCTAAGCAATCCAAGGAGAGACTAAGTCAGATCCAGCATTAATTAACACTCATTGCTAGTGGCAGGAGAACATTAACATGGTACATTTCCACTGCCACATGTTTAGAAGTCACGGCCATTGAAAAGGACATAGGACAAACAAAATGAAGCTTATGAATTCTTTGAATTCAACAGAAAGCTTAAAAATATAGCTTGTTATTAGTTTGTTTTCATTGATTTAACCTGGGACCAAAACACAGTAGTAAAAAGAAGGAGAAGCCATGGAAAATATTTTCTTATTCTATTTTACCTTTGCCACTTACATGAAGTTTGCATTATCAGACGCCTGATACAAGAGGAGACATTGTGATTGGAAAAGATCACAAAGAAGGTGTGGCACCTCTTCCTAGTGTACTGGCAGCTCCTTAGACAGGATCATGAGCCTCCACACTGCAGTGCATTTTCATAGCCAGACTACTACTGAAGTTCAGGCAGTTCAGGCACATTCTTATTTCCAGCTGTGTGTCTGTGGCCAAAATATGTCTAAGTGTACAGACAAAATCAAAAAGCAGGACAGGTCTCTTACCCAGAGGCCTTTCTAGCTGAATTTATTACAAATATGAGCTACTCTGTTGTGTAAATTGTATAAAAGAAACGCCTGAGGTGCATCTGAGGAGGGTGCATTTTGCAATTCTGGTTTACTTGGGAGTTCAGGTTTTTTCCATCCTTTCAGTAAGACAGGACTTGCCACTGAAAACAAACACATGAGACCTAAAAAACTTCTAGAGAAAGAGGACCTGTGAACTGTATTGGTGAATATCAGAACAAAACAAACCAGGCATACAGAAAATACAATTTCAATTGAATGCAGTAAATGGGATACAATGTCTCCTGCTATAACTCAGTCAAAATGACCCTGGGTTTACTTTAACTAAAGATTATAGAATCATATATTTACTAAGGCTGGAAAAGACCTCTAAGATCTCTGAGCCGAACCATTAAATCAACACTGCCAGGCCCTCCACTAACCATGCCCCCAAGCACCTCATCTATGCATTTCTTGAAAACTTCCAGGGGTGGTGATTCCACCATTTCCCTGGGCAGCCTGCTCCAATGCTTGAGCATCCTTTCAGTGAAGAAAGTTTTCCTGATATCCAGTCCAACCCTTCACTGGCACAACCTTCCTCTTGTCCCATTGCTTGTCACCTGAGGGAAAAGAGCAGCCCTGCCCTGACTGCAGCCTCCTTTCAGTCACTTGTAGAGAGTGATGAGATCAGCCTAAACCTCCTTTTCTCCAGCCTAAACAGCCCCAGGTAACTCAGCAGCTCCTCAGTTCCCTCAGCTGCCATCTCCTCAGCTTTCAAGAGGAGGAATCAATACCATGTACCTAGCACTGGGGAATGAAAATGGGGATTGTTGTAATCACTAACGTTTCCGATCAAAATTTAATTTACACTTACCTCTACACATTAAAAATGATTAACGGAGTTTTAGAATCATCTTTTCCTTAGCCAGAACTGTCCACACTTTCCTATCTTATATTGTTTGCACTTAAAATGAACAGTTTTTATCTGACAGATACAGCAGTCATAATAAATGTTTAAGATAACTATTTAAATTTTGGCTGTATTAACATTGTAATATAAAGACTCTTAATTTTATTTGCCTGAATAAATCAAATATTAAACTCACTCAGACATTTTATCTTGTTTGCCCTTAGAATAGTTAAAGAAATTCACTTTAGATATGAATAATATGTCTTCATTTTATGAGCTTTGTTCACTTCCACAGATTTAGTTTGAAAATAAAATTATTTCTAGCATTTACTGGAATGCTGATAATGAAACTATTGGATTGATATCTTTTGTCTATATGTAAAAGTCACTTGGACTCATTTGGAGGGGTTGGATTTTTAAATGAGAACCTGTCTCAATTTATGCTCCTTCCTATGGCACTCAGAGCCATATGAACTATCATGGACATCCCATTAAAAAATAAGGTTCAGAAGGTTATAATTTGTCAAAAAACCTCAGTACTACCCCTTGAAATACCATACATAATATTTATTGAAGTATATTTCAAGACTCACTTCACAATGAAATTTTGTAAGATTTCTTTCCAATTCCTGCAAGGGTTTTTAGTCCAATGAGAATTGTTTTGCTCACACATATACTGTTTTCAAATAAAACCTCTAAACACGATCACAATGGTCTCTGTACAAATGGGGTTTGAAGCATTTTGGGGTGGTTCAAAGCCCAAAATGAAAAACTCTAGTGGATAACTTTGCTGATGGTACAGAAGGGTCTGATTTGGTGGAATTGCACAGCATTTGCAAGCAGAGAGCCACACTGAATGACCGAGAACACGGTGTCCAGGACAGCACATCCATATCCTGGAGCAGCATTGCATTTTCCCTAATCTTTATGTTTAATTTGCCCCCTCTCTGCCCTGCCAACCAGCAGGGCTCTGGTGCCTCCATGCAGCTCCTGGGGACTCTGGGGACACACGGCTGCAGGGCAGCCAAGGGCTGTCTGGAACGGTGACCCAGACGTCTTGTCATTATGCAAATGTCACCATCAGTCAATCATTTGATTATGAACAGTGGACAGCCCAGCGCCCACTGAGCTCTCCTGCGTGGCAGTGGCTGTGCTCCAGGAGCTCCCTTTGAGTAGGGACAGCTCTCAAGGTTACCCCCCAAGGCTGAAAGGTTCCTTGCCACAGTGAGTGATCAATAGCGTGCTAACCTTTGAAATCTCAGCCAAGTGATACGAAGGATTGACTGTGCACATAAACTCCTCTGGACATAAACCACTGGTCCAGTCTGAGACAAGGACTGGATCCAGCTTCAGCCTGAGAAGGAGTTTAGAAAGCAAGGGGGTCCTTTCTGAACCTCATGCCTCAATGGGAGTGTTTCCCTGATAGCTTTTTCCGACCTTGTCCTTTAGGCAGTAAATAGTTAAGTGTTCCTTGTTAAAGCACTGTCACATTAGCCATTTATTTTTGTTAACTTGCTGTTTTATGTCAACAAAGGTTTACTGCTGCTTCTCCCTCAAGTGAAGTGCATCACCCCATTCAGGAGAAGGTGCAGTGGATAGAGGGAGCAGGTGAAAGGGCTTAACAGAGCAGCACTGGAGGGAATAAACATTGGAGGGAAAAAGCATTTGCTGATTCTCCTAACACAGAAAGGTAATAGCAAGTTATCTGTTGTGACACTTGACAGCTTGTAAACGGATGAATGACTGCCTTTAATAGTGGTGATATTTACTGCCTCAGAAACCTAATTCCTTTGACCCAAACAGAAATAGTCACAGTCATTACAGCTACATAAATATGATGCTCAAATCTTCTTGTGCACATAATAGTCCTATAAAAAAGTAAAATACAAGATTATTCATGACATGAAGCACAACCAGAACTAAAATTAAATTTTCATAATCTAAGTGTTGAAAATTATTCATGACAAATTTTAATGGACCAGAATCAAAGTTCATTCAAGTCACTTGGTATTGGTATTTGCATCAGCACCTAAACCTTCATCTTATTTACAAAGATAATTCATATTATGCTAAGTTTTACCCAAGCAATTTCTGCAAGATGAGAACATCTAGACACATTAGGTACTTAGTTTACTAGACTGTGTTAGACACCTAAGATTAGCATAAGTCCCAAGCACACTGCAGCATTTAATGCCTTTATCTCATAATATCCTTGTAAAGAAGAGGAATAACATTATCTCAGCTTTACAAAGTGAAACTGAAACACAGGATGAATGTGGAACTTTCAAAACATATTAAGTACTCAGATCCCATAAGTGCTGAGTGTCTGCTGTTTAAAATCTGAACATCTGTGTTATACAGACTAAGCCACTGAGAAACACAACCTGTGACAAAAGTGATCTTAATCAGGAGCATTAAAGTCATGAACTATAGTGTACTACAACTGCTGCCTGTTTTTTTCTGTCTCTGATGAGGTCTAACTGAAAAAAAAGAAAAGAAAGAAAATAAAACAAAACACCACAAAAAACCCCCAAACCTCACCCATTTCAAACATCCTACTTCCATGTCTAGTTGAAATATGATGACTACAGTATCTCTTTGTTACACACATCAAGCTATTCCAAGTTTGCCAAAGCGATTCTTCAAGCCCCTTCTGCCTAGCACTACATGAAATTCTAAATATTCTAACATACACAAAATTTTAAAAAATGAGCTGAATTGTCTTCATGCTTTAATCATTAACTTTCACTGTACAATACCAAGATGTAAAAGTAAATGAAATGGAACTGGTTTGCTCACTCTGCCACATCAACTTGCTTTAATAGTTTTTCCCTACCAGTCCTGCTCAACATCAGCAATCAGCCTTGAGATGCCTTTTTTTTAAAATGCAGTTTAACACAGAGTCATCAATCCAGCCAAGTACCTGTCAGGATATATTCACCTGCAGTTTAAGAAAATTGTGTGGGTTAATCAGTGGGAAATCTCTGCATTTTGATGCAAAGTGGTGAGCTTTAGATTATCTTAAAACATGGACAATCCACCAAGGAACTACATATTCCCACAGTTTTTAATGAATATGTATACATTAGTCTTTTTATGATTTTCCTTAGAGGAAAATATTACATCAAAGCAAAGCTAGTTTGGCCTATTACAGAAATTATTTCCTCTGTATACTTCAATGCATTTCAGAAACAGGTTTTCTTGGTAATAAATATTTCCTACAAGGAGGAAGAAATATTTAGTTCATTATTTTCCAAATTCATTAAGGTAAAAAGGCCAAAATCTTATCTTGATTTTGTTAGACTATTGTGTTTTAAACTAAGAAGTGATATATAAAAAAAAAAAAATAAAATAACTTCAACAGAGAAAAATAATGTTTTCTAGGACTAGCTTCTTCCATATCTAGGCACAGGACCACGTCCAAAAGAATTAGGAGTGTCTGAATCCTGTGCTAACTTCACATTCCTGCTAGTTCTGAGTGTTCTACAGGATTGTCTCCTTTGTCTTCTTATTCCTTTGCTTCCTTCCAAAGCATGCTTTGCATTTCTGGGAAACATTACAGAATTCATGAATAGTTGCTCAACAGCAGTTTGAATACACCATATTGCTCACTGTTAAAAGAAAGATTTAAGAACTCCTCACAGTATGTTCTAGTCTTAGGTCTGGTGCTCTCTCCTTTCCCACATCCAGATGGGACTCACATTATCCTCCTTTTTCTGTTCTATGATTCATCACCAAAGATTTCCCTCATGCACTCATTACAGCAGGTGTTCCATCCCTTAAATGTATTCATATGGAAAGCAATGAAGAAAAACATTGAACCAAAAAACTAAATAGAATGGAATGTAAATGAAAACATTTTAAGTCTCTGCTTTTGTGTGTTGACAACAGATATTAATATTATTACACTGAACTGTAGCAGAGGTCTCAAAACCTGCTATTGTTGAACAACAGCATAAAGTTATTGTATTCATGAGTGAAGATGCCTCAAGCAATCTGTAAAAAAAATTCCAAGCTAAATAAAATTTGTTTTTAGTGAAGAGGTTTCCTGTCTTGAGGAGAAGTTCCACTCTAATTAGGCTGCCTTCTGTGAGACCACTGTTTTACCTTCCTACATGCTGTAAACTTCATATCCTGTCATTACTGACAGTAATTTCTGTAGAAATCACCACTAATGAATGCAAAAAACAGAGCAATGTAATCCAAAAAGCTGAAGTAGGAATCAGGAGGAATCCAGTAGGAAATTTCTGGGTAGTCCTGTAAAAATTCAAAATTACTTTTTCCCCATTAAATTTGTTTCTACAGTTCTTAGGGTCTATTTTTTCCTGTCAAGACATAAATCTCCCATAAGAAAAGAAATCAAAAAACAACAAAACAAAAACACACTAACATTTTTAATGTTACAGTTAATTTGGATAGTTAATTTGGATTTATCCTAATTCTATATATGTAACAGCTGCCTGCCTTTCTTCTCCCTTATTTTATCTAATGGGTGTCAAAATGCATTTTCAACAGAAGCAACAGCAGAGTTTTGGCCTCTGTTTATATATTCTGTTGAAGCAGTAGCCCCAAAAGGGGTTGGGCATTGTATATACTGCTTATCATCTCGCAACTGAAAATACTGAAAAGTCAGAATTCAAAGTACTTTGAAGTAATGCAAAGCAACTGCATGATTGCCCAAAATTACCACTTTGCATAGCCACACTCTTCAGGTCAGCTTTTGAAAGGACTACAGACACTTAAAGAGAGCCCAACCTCTGTCTTTACTAAAATCACCATAATCAAGGCCAGTGAACCTCTATCGACAGAGACTTCCTCAGAAATTGTAGCCAACTAAATCTTTTTCTAGAATTTCACCAAGTATGTGGGTCTAGAATTTCATTAAGTGGGTCTAGACTGCCCAGACCTAGTCTAAAACAAAACCTTCCTCTCCTGCCAATGCCAGTTAAAGAGATGGGGAAGAAGTGCTTTGGAGCCAACATTCCCCTGTGTGTGTGTCAGTGATGCAACAGAAGGTTGGAGCCACATTCTCCTGCTGGATATTCCCCAGGAACTGCTTTGGATGCACCTCCCTCTCCTTCCAGCACACCCCACGCTCACATCTAGGGCACAGCAAGGACCTAGGTCCAGGAAGGTGCACAGTCTTATGTTGTGCTCAGCTACAAACACATTCTGATCTGAAGAATCTCCCGACATTTATTTGCAACATAAAAAAACTGAATTGGTCTGGATTTTAACCTGGGGGCTTTGCTCAGTATTGATGCTAAGCTTGAGAGTAATTTAATATGACACAAGGTAGTGTCAGGTTGGATTAGCTTTAGCAAACTACTGTATCAACAAAGAGGAAAATAAGGAAAAAGATTGGATTTTCTAGCTACAAATATTCCTTCTTCTCTTTAGCGGAATTGCTAGAGACAAGGAAATGTGCTGCAGCAACTGAAAATGCCAAAATACACTTTCAGATAATCCTGCAAAATCTTCTCATAAACCCGTCCATCAGTGTTTGGGAATAATATCAACCCCATGTTCTCTCAGGTAAATAGTCCAAGGGAAGTCACCTCTGTTTTCAGAGTTTGTGTAACTTTTGCAGTTTTGCGTTGAATGGAGAAATTGGCTCTTTAGATGAAGCCACAAAAACATAAATTAAAGTTTACACTACAACAGTCAGCAATTCCCATTTACTTTAAACTCCAAGAGTATAACATTTTGCTTCCAGCTCTGGGCAGAATTCCCCAATAATTTTAGTAAAATCATACATACATTGATTACACAGAAGCAATCCATATCACATTACCATTTGCAGGTGAACTTGTATTTGGGGTTCACATTTTAAAAAATTGTTAGAATCAGTTCAGCTTAATAGATTAAAAAAGAATAAGCATATTATGTTTTTTTACACCACAAATCTGTCTGGCATGGAAGCCAAAACAACTGCTGGATTAATAAAAGCTATGTAAGAAATATAAGGGCTTTTCATATAAATTCATGTCACTAAGACAGTAAATTAGTACTAAGCATCAGGAGTTTCAGCAGTAAGAAATTATATGGCTCATGGCTGTCACCTCTGGTTTGCTGTCCCCTAGTTGTGTTTTCCATTTGAGGGGAATCACTGTAAACCTTGGAGAGAGCAAAGCTCCACACACTGACCCAAACTCCAACCCGGTTTTTCATGAGGTCACTTCTTCTAGTCTAATGTGTACAACCAGAAAAACACAAGCAAAAAGGAAGATCACACCCATAATGAAGTGCAACATTCATAAACATTCTGAAGTAAACTAGCATACTTCAAGATAAACACTGACAAAATTACATTTAAGTTTTATTTACAGAGCGATTGCTTTAGAAAGAGAGTGTCTGAGCAATGCTGGACTGCTGGACTGTGGCAGGAACTGGTGCAACAGAAGTTCTATCCCAAAGGAGATGTTTTTGTTCCTCCTGTTTAAGTCCTCGCTTTTGGTCTGTTCTGCACAGTTTCACTGGATTGATGGAGTCACTGATTACCTTCCCACAGTTCAGAACAGGCGCTCACTGTCTGAAAGGGCAGATTTTCCTCAAACCCAAAATCCACTCATGGAATAAAATGCTACCATGAAATCTTTAAGCTGTCATAAATATGACTGAAGAACACAAATAATATTTTAAATACAAGGGTAAGAAAATCTTATAAGCTAAAAAAATCTAAGAGAATCTAATAAGCTGAACACTTCAGAACCTACAAAAAACACTTTTCCTAAACATTAAGGGAATACATTACATCACTGTACCTGTTGAACATTTTCCAGGAAACAAACTTTCCATTCAGCTATAAACTACCACAGATCTAGAAATACTCACAGACATGTTCCTGGAATGTAGAAATCCCTAGCTAGTCAGTCACAGGCACTATTGAGTTTCCCATTATTTGCTCATGGAGCTACAATTTTTCTCAGTTAAGCTGATGTTCCAGTTAACAGCTAAGGCAAAAGAAAGCTGCTGGTAAGCTCAATATTCAAATATAGCAAGACACAGTTTCTACCAAGAGCAAGTACTCCTCATAAAGCGTGTTAATGTCCTTTTGTATGGTTTAAAATCCAGAGAGAATGTCAGTTATCTGAACAAGTCACATGCTGTCTAGTGGAAGAGTAGATATTTTCTTTTTTGAAGTCTTTAAGCCACCATAACTGTACACAAGGCATTAAAAATACAAACAAGATAATTTGCAAAGCTCAAAAACAACTCAAAAGTACCACTGTTCTTCAGCAATTACTTTTGAGAGCTGAAGCAGGAAGAAGAAGGTGATTATCTTCATCACTTTCACAGCTCTGAATTTTCCTGGTGTCAAGTGGGGCAGAATCAGCTCCTTGGACCTGCTGCCAATGCTGCTTTTGTTGCAGTCCAGGGCACTTTTGGCTTTCTGGGCTGCAAGGGCACATTGCCAGCTCCAGGTGAGATGTTCATCCCTAAACACCCCCAAGTCCTTCTCCTCAGGGCTGCTCTCAATCCCCTCTCTGCCCAACCTCTGTGTTTGTGCTTGGGCTTGCCCTGACCCAGGTGCAGGACCTTGCCTTTGGCCTTGTTGAACTTTATGGGGTCCCCATGAGCCCACATCCTAAACCCATCAAGGTCCCCCTGGAATGGAATCCCTTCCCTCCAGCATGTCAGTCACTCCACACAGCTCAATGCTGTCAAACTTGCTGAGGATGCCCTCATTGCCACTGTCCCTGTCACTGTCAGACAGTGCCAGCCCAGCACCTGGGGACACCTCCTGTCACTGGGATAACATTGGGACAAAGTGTTTTAAAATCAGGGTAGCATAGTAGGCCTGAGCAGCATGTTCTAGATGTAATCATTAGTAAATATAATTATTCGGGGGGGGGTGGCAGAAAGGGGGAGCTGAAACTTATGCTTGAGTAGAAACAAAAGAGCTGAAACTTATGGTTGAATGAAAACAAAGGGGGATTGAAACTTGTGCAGAGTAGAAACAATAATACAATAGCATAATATCAAGTTAGTGATTAACAAATGATCATATGAGAGTTATGTATAAAAAGGCTTTGATTCTGGAATTATGTTGAACTCTTGATTTGGGTGTCCTACCCCGGGGTTCCAGCGCTCTAATAAAGCACCTTCATAGAATCATTCTGTGATTATGTGTATCCACACTAACAACTGCTCCCCACTCAGACACCCAGCCACTGACTGCAACCCTGAGTGAGACCAGACAGACNGATAACATTGGGACAAAGTGTTTTAAAATCAGGGTAGCATAGTAGGCCTGAGCAGCATGTTCTAGATGTAATCATTAGTAAATATAATTATTTGGGAGGGGGTGGCAGAAAGGGGGAGCTGAAACTTATGCTTGAGTAGAAACAAAAGAGCTGAAACTTATGGTTGAATGAAAACAAAGGGGGATTGAAACTTGTGCAGAGTAGAAACAATAATACAATAGCATAATATCAAGTTAGTGATTAACAAATGATCATATGAGAGTTATGTATAAAAAGGCTTTGATTCTGGAATTATGTTGAACTCTTGATTTGGGTGTCCTACCCCGGGGTTCCAGCGCTCTAATAAAGCACCTTCATAGAATCATTCTGTGATTATGTGTATCCACACTAACAACTGCTCCCCACTCAGACACCCAGCCACTGACTGCAACCCTGAGTGAGACCAGACAGACAGACATGCTTCATTTTAAAGATCTATAACACTTACAAAATTGGGACTTATCAATGCAAAGTAAACCCAAAGAAATTTGGCACCATTGTGGTTTGCTATAAAGAGGCCATTCGGTGAATAAGCAATTATTTCAAGGGTAACAGTTGAAAATGTGCCAGAGCAACAGATTTATTGATTTAGAACAATAAAAAAGCCATATTTAGATAACAGATAGATCCAAAGCACTCCAAAACCATAAAAAGTGTTCTGCTTGGCTTCAGTGGGTTCTGCTTAAGGACATAGTTAAAAATAATACAAGGTTATTCATTGCACGACCACGTAAGACCAAGAAGACAAACACAACCACTGCCTTTCAAAGGACAGATGTGGTATGACTAATATTGACTTTTCTCCTCTGCATGTTTAGTGAAAGATTAGTATAATCTGCCCTTCATTTTGAGACTGAAATTAGGAAGATTATATGAGATCATTTTGTCCTGGAGTCACATCAGATAGATGTGGAAGAGAAATCTCTTCAAAGATGCCCTGGCTTTTCACCTATCCTTAACCCTTAAAGAGAGGCACCTTTTCTATAGAGTGAGAAAGGAAATAGATTCTATTTGACCTGAAAATAACAAGGATTACAGAAGAACTTGTTTTAGTCTTTCTCAGGATTTTTATCAGAAGACATTACTAATATTGATTTTTGAGAGCCCCATCACCTGAAGACTTGCAATCAGACAGAAGTCTGATTCACAGAAAATAGTGCCACTCACAGACTGCATGTGCACACCAGACCATGCAATATTAAATTCTTTACAAGACAAAAAAATTTCCTAAATTTCAATTTTCTTAAGTGTATTATCCAAGTACTAATTGTACTTTATCTAAAATAAAATTGAGTCAATGGGGATCATTAGCTTTGTTATCCCTTTAATGAAGGGCTCCACAATATAATTTGATATTCTAGTTCAGACCACTTCAATAAAACTTCTTGTGTGGTGACAACTGCTGAAGACATTTAATAATTCCACAATAGGCAGCTTTACTGACAGCACCTTAAGGAAAAGTCACACAATTACATCTGTTTTCATTGATGCCTTGCAGTCAGAAAAGCCTGAGCATCAAAATGAAAGAAATTAAAATTAAATATTACTCTTTTTGAACAAAATAATTTTGAAGATTAAAATTAGATGTCACCTTGGACTATTACAGTAATTCATATTTTTCTCCATCTTCTCTTTAAAAGCTACACATTATTCCATTAGATTTTTATTGATATTCAATCAATCTTGTAATAATTGGAGTGCATCTGGTTTTTCTGTTTTATTTCTACCCTAGAGCTTGAGTCACAGAGAATTTCTCAGAAATCATAAATATGCATTTCCAAGTTAGTACAGGACTCAGATCTCAAGGACATAAAGAAGATGGTTTGCTTTGCAAGTTTCCTTCCACTCTGTCACTAGAAGTAAAAGCAGTATCATTTTGCTGCTTGAGGTAAATAAGGTCTTTCAGCTGACACCAAACATTTTTTAGAATGGAGACAGGACAGAGATGTAGACCTGCAGGGAGAGAAAGCAAATACAGCAGTATGAAAGGACACTTGAGTTATCTGTGGTTCAGATGTGGTTCTAAAATGTTCTCTGGTTCAGTTTTTACTTTCTTAGTTGTCTCTAAGTGGCATCCATTACTTAGCCAGATTATCCCAGTGTTGATTGTCAGACAAGAACAGAACCAAGCTGCATAACAGATGTGAGAAAAAGGGTTTACAGATAATTGTGCCATATTTAAAGCTATGTTAATTGCAGGGATTATGGTAGTATTTTCCTGCTGTGGTTACTTTTTCTCTTATTACCTCGAAAATTTGATCCTAAAGCCAAAGCAGGAAGGTTGCTAATTACTTTTACCTTCCCATCTGTGTGTCTTTGAAAATTACAGCAATTTGTTAGAGTGGGAAGGTTGCAACATTCTATTACTCAATCCAAGATCTGGAGACCGACAAAACTGCTGGCCAAAGTGGAAAAGATAATCATTGCAGTTCTCAGTGAGTTCTTTAGGATCCAAAGCAAAGCCTAAAGCACAGATTATGCTGCCTTAATGACAAACACAGTGGTTCTAGCACACTCTGAATGTGTGAATGTACCATTACTTTTGCAGCAGTCTGACCCCCTGAATGCTGAATTCTTTCCTTTTTCAGGGGGACAGAGCTGTTTCATGAATGTTTTTAGCTGATCCCAACTATTTTCACTACTGAAATACTCATATTTCCTAACTCAGAGCAAGATCTCAGGGCTGATTCTGCTGCCACATGGTGTTACAAAAGACTTTAATCAGTGATGCTTTGCCCACAGATGATAAGACTCAGAATTACATAAAGATGAAGCAGTTAAATCACTCTGTTTTGTAAATTACAGCTGATGGTTTATTACTCTCAATGAAGCAGGAATCCCTATAAGTGAAATAGCCCAAATTAATATATTGCTACACTTATTGGGGAAATGAATGCAAGCTTTCTATCCTGAAGAATAGCTAATTTAAATATGTTAGAACCTCATACTCTGATTGTCCTCCCACTCTCAGTAATTTTGCTCTGGTGCAGCCAATGGACTTCCAAGAGGTCACCACCAATTTACACCAGCACCAGGATTATCTGGTCCAGACAGTCAGTGAATGGGTATTTAAAAACAGGGTACTGTAAAATGAAAAATGTTGTGCTAAAGAATGAGGTTCTAAAGTGTAGCTATGAAAACAAAAGCAATGTGAAATTGGAAATATACATCGAAGCACAGTGGGCAATTCAAAACAGTCACAATGAAGGTGGCATAGCTGTGAAGGGTTACCAATTTATCCAAATTTTGAAAACTTTTAACATGCCTTTGCAGGGGCAGTACACAGCACAGAGTCACCTGTATCCATTCACAACTGACAAAGATGTCAAAACAATGCACTTTCACATTGCTGGTAATGGTAAGTCTGAATGGAAAGACTCTACAAATCCCCATTTTTTTATTTAGCTATAACTGAAAAAAAGATAATGTGATCCTTTAAGGAGTTTAGAAATTACCTTGCTCTCCAAAAGTACAAATAAAATCTTTGAGGCCAGCTATCATGGGTTTCCATGAAAGGTTCTACATTAACCTTCTATTCACACATAAAAATTGATTAACAAATCAGAAAGCTAAACCATCTGAACAACAAATAAAACAAAATGTCAAACACTTGCTTTTGACTTTCTTTTATAATTACTTTTGTCCATTAGGAACATTGCTTGTGACATGGGATACAAGCCAGGTGAGGCAGACAGAAAAACAGCACAGCAAGAACAAGGCTTAAATACACACCATGCCCTTCTTCAGTGTCTTACCAGCAGAGTGCTCTGCACTGAGGAACCTCTCTCACACTGGAACCCTTGGTGTTATATTCCAGCATTTGGCTTTTTTCTCTGAAGTTCAGAATAAAGCACTTGGTTAAAAAAAATTTAGGCACAGCTGAGAAGTCCAAAGAACGCTTCCCAGGTCAGATTCCTCATTATTTTTCCTTTCCTAATTCCTCTCATAAGCTGCCATTCTCTCTGGTTCCTAAAGAATTACTGAAGCAACACTGCAAGGATTCAAATGAAATTAACTTTTCTCTCCAATCTCTGTCTGACCACCTCATTATTATTCTGCAATCAGGAACCTCATGTTCTTTGTCCATTTCAGATACAACCATTCATCTCTCCCATTTCCTATCACTGTCAGAGGCCATTCCAACTCTGTTTTCATCTTTGATTCTATTTCTGATGTTCAGCTCTTGGTACATAAGGTTCCACTATGCATTTTAATATTTTTACTACTTACACTGCATTAAGAATGACATTATTTTGCTCTTAGAATTTGTAAACTGCTTTTGAACCAGTGAGTAATAAAGTGGGCTCAGTTATCTAGAGGTTATTTATTTCACTTCTGCATGAGTCTTCTCAGTCTTTGCCCATACAATATTCAATTCCTCCAATCAAGGAGTATGTGAATATATACAAAGAAAAATGTTTAACTGGTATTGAAAAAGGATGCCAATTTTGTAGGATTGTACAAAAGGTTGCATAGACAAGGTGCAACACAAACATCTTTTACAACTTCAAAGTGATTTCACTCCCCTACATAAAATGTACTGAAATTTATTTCTTAATAAATATGCTACTTCAGAATAATAATGTTGGGGGTAAAACTTGACAACTGTTATAAATCAGAGGTTGCATATTATAGTCATGATTTTTCAGATTAAAGATTCTCCTTTTTTACTTCAGTGTTACAAAAATCTTTATTAGAAATACACGTACACTTAAATACCTCTGAAAAAGGCCTCCAGTTTCGCATGGCTGCTTTACTTTTTTGGGTTTAAAAGAAGTATGAAAGGCTGTATTAAGAAGTATGGCAATCCAGTGTTGTAGAGGCACAATTGCCCTTTAAAAATTCAAAATTTCAAAATCAACCTAGCAAACAAAAATACAAGAAGAAAATTATCTAAAAGTGCATCTGACTCAGCCCTTCCTGTCTCCTCTCATTCAGCACCAAGAGTGCTTCTGGACTACATGATCTTGTAGTGCTGTAAGATGTGAGGAATGGACATTTGGTTTAAAACAGGTCAGTGGGGAGGCAGGGAAAAATTTGACATTTTTGGGTATGAGGATGGAATTACATGTTTAAGAATATTGTATAAGATTACATGAAATACTAGAAGATTAAGGATAACATTTTTAAAGTCTAGCATTATATTTTTAAATATTTACTGTCTTTTAATTACATATTTTAAAAACCAAAAAGTATAATCAAATATTATTCCATACAGAATTTTACACATATGTATAATTAACATATATTAAGAATTTCTTTTTAGAATACAAAACTTGAAGGCCTAATCACCAGCAAGTGCTAATTATACACTGAATTTATATTTGACAGATAATATGTTGAAAAGCACCTGATTTTCAAAGCACTGAAAATTGAAAGCACAAACAGACTTTCAAGTATTACATCAAGTATCAGTTGTGTTTTTGTGAGGGGTAATTATTTTGAATGCACTTCCTCATGGGTGCGTTTCTAAGAGTGCATGTGATGCTGAATGAATGTAAGTAAAACTAAAATTTCTCAAGAATATATTTTTTTTACCTCAGAAGAAGCAAATATTTTTTAAGTTTAAAATTGTCACCGTAGGTCTGGACAAAAATGTGCAATCCTGGCAAAAGTTTAGACTTTAATAGAATTCTCATATTTGATACATACAGAGGGCTGTGATACTGTGCTTTTGCCACATACCAAACAATTTCCACCACTGCAGAGCATCTCAGTATTTCTGCCCAAACAGCTCCACTTCAGTAAAGGCTCAGTACTGAGAAAAGCCAAAAGACTCAAAGCTCTTCCTCACACTCTTCCCCTGCTCCAGCTTGTGCTCCTCTCTCCCTGGGGCCACAGGTCCCCACAAAAGACCTGCTCCAACACGGGTTTGAGTCCCAGCCCCCTTTGGGCATCCCCCTGCTCCAGCGTGGACTTCTCTCTCTACAGGGACACAGGTCCTGCCAGCACAGCCTTCCCACAGGGTCACAGCCTCCTTTGGGCATCCCCCTGCTCTGGTGTGAGCTCCTCCCCGGGCTGCAGCTGGATCCCTGCTCCCCATGGACCCCCATGTGCTGCAGGGGAACCTCTGCTCTGGCACCTGGAGCACCTCCTGGCCCTCCTTCTGCACTGACCTGGCTGTCTGCAGGGCTGCTCCTCTCACATACTCCCACTCCTCTCTCCCAGCTGCTGCTGCACAGCATTTTTTTCCCTGTCTAGGATCTGTTATGGCAGAGGCAGTGCCACTGTCACTGCTGGGCTCAGCCTTGGCCAGTGCCAGTCCATCCTGGAGCTGAATGGTGTCAGCTCTGTCAGACGTGGGGGAAGCTTCTGGCAGCTTCTCACAGAAGCCAACCATGGAGCACCTCTCACTGCCAAAAACTTCCCACAAAGACTCAATACACCTTCCTTTTCCCACATGGATGATAAATTCCCTGCTTTTTTTTCACTGGTGTACTGTGGTAGTACAGTACAGAGACTGGTTATGGAGATTGGAAAAACCTTGACTCTTGTAAATCAGCACAATTGCAGTGCCTTCAACCCTTGCAGTACCTGATGAACCCTATCAAATTTAGCCTGTAGTCCATCATAATACAATTTATTATCCAGGCTGGCAACACTTGCTGAGGAGAGAAGGACATGCCTATATTACACTATTTTAGGTGACATTACTCCACCAGTAACAAATTGCTCTCCATTGTTCCTTAGTGAAAAATGCTATAGTTCACTAAGCACCAGGAGTCTGTTTACCTACCCCAAAATACAAGTTCTTGTTATTACCACAGATAACTCTTCCAGTAAGAAAACCTTCCTGGGAACTCTGAAACTGTACAACAAATGAGTACTGATAAATCTTATCTTATATATTAAACATGCACCATGTAGCTCCTGTTTTCAATATAATCCTAGACTAAGTATTATCAGGAAAAATAATGAGCTTACTCTTTTGATCCACTTCAATGACTTTGTTACAGAGGCAAATGGCATTTTATAGGAAATTCTAAGCAGAATGCTCTGCGAGATTTCTACATCCAGCCCTTTTAATATTCCTTTCCCAGTTTTTCCATCAGGTGGGCAGTCTCCTACCTTCTGTACAATTTGAAGCAGGCCAGAAACACGAGTCACCTTCAACTAGACAATACCCATATAGATCTGTGCACATTTTGTGTAGCCTGGAACCAGTACAAATGGCATGAGAAAAATGAAAGTAGGGAATGCATAAAAAGTAGCCACTTGTTTCTCTCTGCACAGGTGACAGGGATTTTGAACTCCAGCCTTTAAAGGAATAAATTCAACCTGAGTATATTGAAAGGACCCTGGATATAATTATTATGGATATGGTGGCCTCTGCCTCACAAACATTGGCTGGGGACTTAGCAGGACAAAGTGTGCAAACTGAACTAATAAATATGTGTTTAATAGCACTGGGATATCCAAGGCTGGAAGCAGAATCAAATGGAACAGCATCACAAAATAGGGAGATGTGGGTGGCGTGCTAAATTTTCCTTTTTGTAAGTGTTGAATGCCAGCATTTCCAAACATATGAAATGATGCACAAGTTTCCTGGACTTTGTAGTCTTTTTGATATGACTCTAGTGAGAAATCCACACAAGAACTTTTGGTAGCTTTCTTAAAGCCTAAGAAACAACACAATGAATAGGAACATTCAGAATTTTTCCAAATAGTCTTCAGCCTTGCTTTGGCTGAATTTGCAACATCTGAATCAGCTCTCACTTGCCAAAGCTGGAAACCAGTATTCGTGTGCACCTACTTTGAGGCAGGTCATCTGTCTCCAGCATTGTAATTAATAATTGGTAACTCATGACTGACTCTAAACATTATAATGGTACAAAAGGAAAAGTTTCACAACAACCTTAAGGTTCTACTCCTGATTAAGTGATTATTCTCTGGTAAGATACTGGCAAATTCAATAACAGATTTGAACTTCACATGATGCAGTTCTGCCATGCTGTATTTTGCACCAATGTTGGTGACATTGCTGCAGGCTGACAAATCCTGAAGTGCAAGGCCTAAACCTTTCGAGCTTTTCCGCCTAAATTTTCTTGATATCTTCTGATTTTAAGATGAAAGTGCCAGCATTTAAAGTTGCAAGATTTCCATTTTTTCACTGCCCATCTGGGGATAGACATGAGCACAGTAATGCCACACCAGGACAAATTTCCAAATAGTTCAGATTAGAAACCCTCCAGGAAGTGATATTGCCTGTATGTTTCCTTCTATAACTATAAAATAACCATGCTGTCTAAATCAAGCCTTTAGAAAAACTGCTTGTCAGTGAAAGATTCCTTTCATCAAGTGATATAAACACAGTTCTATATTACAGGGTAAATTAAAAAAAAAAAAAAAAGGAAAAAATTGTGATCTACATCCATTAATCTGCAAATGCAATGAAAATTGTTCACCTTTTCCAAGACTAAATTCAGTATCTTCTGCAGCTCCCTAGCTCTGTAAAAGTAGTCTGAAAGAACTGGCTTGCTACTGCACTTTCACTGTATTAATTATAAATCAAAGCACTTCCATAGCATCTTCCACTTTAGGAGCTCATGTTCCACTAGCAGTGGTTTCCCTGTATGCAAGATATTCTGGGAATAGGAACTATCAAATTTCAGAAACCTCAGCTGCTGGGATAATGGTTATTTTTACCTACTTCTTTCATTGCTTTTCTGTAATCACTTTCTAATGATTTAAAAATCTTCTGCCTTTGTTTGACAGAAAGGCAAAGTTGCTGCTGTATTTGATCACCTGCCTGCCTCTGGCAGGCAGCCAGTGAAAGGTTTCTTTACAAGTACTGGTAAAATTTTGTTTCTTTTTATGACTAACAAAACTATGAAAAAAGTTTCTAAACTAGGCCAACTTAGTGCTAATTTGTATAAATCTTTGTCTTTGATTCCTTGCAACTCTTAAACCAGTGATGTTGAATGGAGCATTAACCTCACACCAGGCTCATTTCAGAGACTGAAAAAGCCATAAATGCATTTTCTATTTGATTCATCACTGGCCTGCTCATTACACACTCAGTTCCATGGAGGCACAGTGGTTGTTGAACTCTACAGTTCTGCATGTCTGGGACAATAAAGATCCTTAATTTCATATTTGTGACAAACTAAGGTTGGGGTTCTTTAATCTCCTTGGAGCATGTGTGGATCTTCAACACATTAAGAACTTTAATTGCACATTATCCCAATGTCTTCTCTCGTTACAATTCTATCATTAACACAGAATTATACTGAATATTTCTAATATAATGAGGCTATAAAAACCACCAGGATTCTATAATATGGAAAAAATTTCTCTGGACCTCAGCTGGCTTGTAGATTAGAAGATGAAGACTAGTACTCAATACCTCACTGAATTGTAGACACATGAATATAAATGTCAACATTATTTTTGATATAGATCTATACTCTTGATTGTAAAGACATTTTAATTTTAAGAATACTGGGTGTCAATGAATTGCAAAACTTAATTTTGTACTAAAATTTTGAATGCATGCTTAATTAAATTCTGAGTTGCTGGTGAAGTGGTCCAGGTGGTGAGTTTTAATTTCTGGTGCTTTTCTCTGTATATTGTGCTCTGTTCATTCATTACTTTATACCTATTGGTCATAATGACTTTTTTTAAGGCAATGAACTCCCACTTCAATTTAAATTCCAGATGTGACATCTCCTTCTCTCTAGAGATATTCAAAACCTGCCTGCAGGTAATCCTGTGCAACCTGCTCTGGGTGACCCTGCTTTAGCAGGGGAATCCAAGCACATTATCCCCAGAGACCCAAAGCAGATACATTTGTAATAATAACCATCCCTGAAAGCCAAATTGTCACAATCAGATCTTCAAACTAATATTCCACTGATAGATCAGAACAAATCTAAAACTTGCTTTCTGCCTGAATACTGAAAGTAAGAATACAGTATAAAATGTATTTCAGATAATTTTGAATAAAAATTTTGGTGAAAAAATTCTCTCCAAATGGATACTGGTCACCCTGTATCATTTTTATGGTGTTTGTGTATGAGAATTGATGTGCAAAAAATTATCACATTTGGCCAAAAAAATTATTTTCAGAGAATGAAACCACATATTAATCTAAATCAAAGTAATAGTAAATAGGTATAGTAAAGTGTCAATGTGTAGAATGTGCTGCAGAATCCTTTATTAACATTGCAAATACATAAGTATTTAAAACTTCTAGATGTATAACCAGGTAGACTGCATAATGAGATCCCAGAAAGGACATAAGGAATTTTCTGTTCTTTCAGCTTTCCTGGCATGACAAAAGTGTACCTTGCCTTTCCTTGCTCTTAATAGAATACAATTATTTAAATAAAGAGATACCATTTCACACAGAGTCCATGGTAAGCATAGCACAAGGGTGAGGTGCTCCTTCCACCTGAATAAGCCAACATGCCCCATGTGTCTCTGAAAACCCTTATGAGTTCATGTTAGATATCAGTTATTTTAGTTTTCAGAAGGATTCCCACTGTAGAGATTTAGGGTAGAAATAGGAACCTCCTCGGAGCAGAGAACAGAATACACCTTTGTCTCTGGAAATGACAGTCACAATGCAGCACTGGCAATAACCCCTGGGTGTGAAGGATGGAGCGACCCACCCAGGCTGCAGCTCTCCTCTCTCCTCTCTCCTGCTCTGGGCAGCCTTGCTCAGAGCCTGCCAAGTGTCTGCAACCTGATAAACACACAGCTACAAGGAGTTTTAATCCTGCACCTCAAAGTGGCACTATCGTGGGTTCATCATCAAATCACTTTGATTTCCTGACACTACATCTGGCTTAAGACTTCATTAATTCTAAGAAAATCAGTAGGTGATTAAAGCAATTAGCACATTTTGATTTTTCACAAGTCTGTAGCTACTTTTAAGCTGCATGTGATCTTTCTATCATTAACTTGACATTTTGTTGCAACTGAAACATAATCTAAGCCTCAATAATCACAGCCACATGATTGCAAGCAATCAGAAATCAGGTGAGTTACAACAAAAAATTTTGACTCACACAAGATTCACCCATTGTATTACCATGCTCTTTACCAGGAATGGGTAGAGATATCTAAAAAGTGGAACAAAGGGGTTTACATTGTAAAGTTACTTATTCTTAAGGCACCTATTTTATTCTGATTATATTTTTGATTATTTATAGCACTGCTGTTAGGTAGATTTATTTTACCCGTGCAGTTAAGCTCTGTATTTTGGAGTAGGAGGTTACAAGCTAGAAAACCTGGCTGATGAAGGTAAATTTTGCCCTAACACAAAACTACCCTTGCTATTCTATCCATTAATTGCCATTAGATGTACTTCCCTGATGATTCACTCAAATTCTATGGATTTTTTCTCCTCACTGCAGATGGAGAGAGAAGATCTCTGCCACAATTCTCTGAAGCAATACATTTACATATGTAGCAACTCTCATTAATTTTCATTTTCATGATTCAAGACAAACTGACATTTTTCTCTTCACTAGTTAAGTAAATTCTTTTCACAGTGTTTCAAAGGCTGTTTTCAGCCATGTTTTTGTCAGAACATTAAAGATTTTCTAGTGTTTGAGGTTGACAAGCATTAGTATCCAGACATTTACATTGAAATCAAGCTATTCATAATAAAAAGTTTCAGATCAAACCTCAGAAGCTGTGTCAGTGTATTTTTTAATCTCTAAACCAGACTTACACAATCAGACTCAAAAAGATAGGGGGAAAAAAATCAGAGCAGTTATGATTTGAACTTAGACTGAAAAATAATGCCAATAAAAACCAGGTGTAGTGTATCCAGCATCTGATAGGGCACCCAAATGCATCTCCCAAGGTGGAGTTTTTAATATATTAATTATCTTAGGTAGAAGTCATATCACCTGAGAGAAACAGCAAGTCTTTTAGTGCTCCAAGAGCTTCTCTGTACTCTATTCCCCTCTGCGCTCAGGCATCTGGCAGAGACCTCAGCCTGCTACAAGAAATTTAAAAGTACTGTTGGCCACTATTTGACTGTGATAGTTTTTCTAAATCAAAAGGCCATACTTGGAGTGAAATATGAATAGAGAAGAATTCCTGGTCACTCCTTCCCCAAATAAAAACCATCTCTAAGCTTTTGTCATTAACCAAAAGAGGTTTTAATTTGAAACCTTGGAGACAGTAAGAAATACTTAAATCCAGCCTCTTTTCCCAATTTCCTCTGGGGTTTAAGGCAGGCTGTGTAATCCAGCTGCTCTAATTAGCACAGCAAACTGCAGTTTTGCTTATAAGAAGAAACAAATTAAAACTTCATTCTTCTGTTTCTCAGTAAACTGTATTCCCCAAATAAAATAAATTCTCTGAAGAGTTGTAAAGACAGAATAGATTTCCCATAACTTTAGCCTGACAAAGACAGGGAAAATGTTTCCACCTTTTCATAATTTACCAGCTTGATTTTTCATTGATATTGATTTTCTGTTAATTTCAATCCAACACTCATGCAAACACATGACAAATTGTACTAGTAATTGAAAGGTCTAAAAGAAATAAGTCACACACATGAAAATACTTCCATTTAGAAAAATAAGAATAACTATGTATGTGCTTCTCAAGCCCATTCAGCTCATAACACACTGCTGGTGTTTTCTTTGAGATTCCTGATGTAGAGCAATGTTTTTAATGAATCTAAATTTGGAAGTGCACCTCACAATTCCAGAGGTTGAAATGGTTTTAAAAATTACACTATAACTTACTGTTTACACAATAGTTTCTATTTAGCTAATTCAAAGTCAAACCATATTAATTCTGAAATGCAAAATAAATGTATTACTATTGATACAGCTTTTGACATCGTGGTGTGTTGGCCCTGGCTGGAGTCCATGTGCCCACCCAAAGCTGCTCTATCACTCCCCTCCTCAGCTGCACAGGGGAGACAAAGAAAGAAAGGCTTGTGGATCAAAAAATGATCAGGGAGATCATCACCAATTACCACCACAGGTAAAATGGACACAGCTCTGGGAAATTAGTTTAATTTATTACCAGTCTAATATAAAAAAAGACCTCCCCTGCCCACCCCCCTCCCCTTCCNAGTTCATCACACATTGCTCCTGCCTCTCCTTTCTCTGAAGGAAGAGGACTCCTTGCACTCTTCCCACTGCTCCAGTGTGGGGCCCTTCCCCAGGAGACATCCCTCAGGAGCAGGCTGCTCCTGTCTGGGGCTGCAGGTGGATCCTTCCCCAGGAGACATNCTAAATTTGGAAGTGCACCTCACAATTCCAGAGGTTGAAATGGTTTTAAAAATTACACTATAACTTACTGTTTACACAATAGTTTCTATTTAGCTAATTCAAAGTCAAACCATATTAATTCTGAAATGCAAAATAAATGTATTACTATTGATACAGCTTTTGACATCGTGGTGTGTTGGCCCTGGCTGGAGTCCATGTGCCCACCCAAAGCTGCTCTATCACTCCCCTCCTCAGCTGCACAGGGGAGACAAAGAAAGAAAGGCTTGTGGATCAAAAAATGATCAGGGAGATCATCACCAATTACCACCACAGGTAAAATGGACACAGCTCTGGGAAATTAGTTTAATTTATTACC
>VZTZ01045192.1:1119829-1226870 GCA_013400955.1 Drymodes brunneopygia | reverse complement strand
ACACAGGACAGGGAATGGGGCTGTGGTCAGTTCATCACACATTGCTCCTGCCTCTCCTTTCTCTGAAGGAAGAGGACTCCTTGCACTCTTCCCACTGCTCCAGTGTGGGGCCCTTCCCCAGGAGACATCCCTCAGGAGCAGGCTGCTCCTGTCTGGGGCTGCAGGTGGATCCTTCCCCAGGAGACATCCCTCAGGAGCAGGCTGCTCCTGTCTGGGGCTGCAGATGGATCCTTGGACAGGAGACATCCCTCAGGAGCAGGCTGCTCCTGTCTGGGGTTCAGGCTGATATCTGTTCCACTGTGGATCCCCATGGGCTGCTGTGTTCCAGTACCTGGAGCACCTCCTTCCCCTCTTTCTGCACTGGCCAGTGTCTGCAGGGCTGTTTCTCTCACATATTTTCACTGCTCTCTCTGGCTGCAGGTGTTTCTGTACAGTAAATTTGCCCCTCCCTAAACACATTATCCCAGAGGTGCCACCAGCATCACTGCTGGGCTCAGCCCTGGCCAGTGGGACTATGCTGGATCCAGGTGGCACTGGCTCTGTCAGGCATGGGGGAAGCTTCTGGAAGCCACCACTGTAGCCTCCCTGCTGCCAAAATATTTCCACACAAATGCAGGATGAAGTCTTCTTATGGTCACATAAGAATTTATGAATTTCTGAATTTAAAAGAAAACATTTCTGAATATAAAAGAAAACGTTACCTTCAGAGGAGATGCAAAAGGCAGGGACCTCAGCCTCAAAGAAACACTCACCTGATGGTGTTGGGTAACAACCACCATGAAGAGAGTTATGAAAAGACATATTTCTACAGTACTGCAAGAGTACTGGCTCACAATATCTCTCTCTCACATTCTTGGTGTATGCATATATATGTGCACACACAAAAATATACACATTTACATTCACAATGGAGTGGGGTGGGAGAATCATTTCCCATTTCCTTCTGAGCAAGGAGAATGAAAGCATTCTGACAATATAATTTGAAAATAAGAATTGTCGTTTTCATATCAAATGCAAGTAAAATACTTTTTCATCAGTCATCTAGAAACAGCTGTTAAAAAAAGCCTACAAGTGAAAGACACATTAAACATTCAGCTGAATGGCAAGTTATTCCCTGACAAAACCAAGAAAGAGTCAAAGTGAATTTATAGATCCAGTTTTCCTCTACATTCTTTTTTCAAATAAAATGTCAAGTTTTGATTATATATCAAAAAATAAAAAAAAAATTAAAAAATGTCTCTGGCAATATGCCAGCCTGAAGCAAGATACCTCACAGGCTTCTTGACAGTGCCTGATGGGTAGGAACGTTCAGCTGCTGCCCATCACCTGCACCAACACCTTTCCTCCTTTCTTCATTGCATCTGTTAGTCTTTACCTTCTAATACTGAAAGCAAAAGCTGGATCAAATAAAGGATTTAGGGCCTTACAAGTTAAGTTCTCTAATAATTACATTTTCAGTCCCATGTTACCCAAAAGGGGTGGCAGAGCCCCGAGCCAGGTCCTTTCCTGCTGCCCTGGAAAGCATCTGTGGTCTGTGAGTTCAGCCCAGCAGGGAGGAGGACACCAGGTCACGTCAGAGGCAGTGACATGAGCATGTGAGCAGGCCCAGCACATCAAAAAGTGAGCTGTGTACAAGAATTGCATGTTCTCACACCCCAGGGCTCCAGATGGGCAAACCTGAACTCTCCTGTGCATTTCCAGGAGGCCCAGCTGGACCTGTGGGCTGCCTCTGTCCTTGCTGACACTGAGCTCAAGCATCACCCAAATGCCAAGGTGCCCACCCACCCTCTGGGTTTGTGGCTGGCATCAGCCAGATGGCCCCAGCTTAGGCACCATTTGCTCAGAAGTGGGTCAGGAAAGTGCCTACCAAGCACAACAAAAAGAGAGAGACCTGCCTGCAGCATCTTCCTCTAGGTGCACTTTTCCAAACTTCATCACTGCCACTGAAAGCAGTGCCAACCATCTAGTGTCCAGAAACCAGGAAGAAATACTCCCTGTATTTCCCACTGGAGCCAACAGCAGGCCCTGTAAGCCTGAATCCTGGGTATAAAATGTTGGGAGGAACAAGTCTTAAGTTAGAATTTCTACTCCCAGAGCTGTTTCCCAGTTCAAGTTGCATTAAATTTTACACTAAATCTAAAGCTTGAGACTACCATGGCCTAGAAAACACAAGTTTGAGTGATATTCTGACTGATCTCGAATACTTTTATTCCAACAGTGACTGAAATTTATTATCAGAATGGATATTTTATTAATTTGTAGGTGCTACCACATTAATGCATAAATAAGTGAAGCCCATATAATTAAAATTCTATTAATATAAAATTAGTAGAAACTCAATTACGATGCACTTCATGAACAGAAGGAAAAAAATAACACAGAAAAACAGCATGAACATCCTGATAGCAAAACAGTACTCTATTTAACATCCATTATTTTATTAATGATATAACACAGCAAACATCAGTCTCCCAAGTAGTTTGATTTAGACTGACCTAATAAATTATTTGTCAGTGTAAGAAGATTGTTTCTTAATTCATAAGCAGTTCCCCACGTATTTATAGAATAACCCCACTGAGATCAATGGAAGCCAGAGGAAACTTAGCTGACTGCATCACCTTTACTGCAGGAAATATGCATCCTGCATTACAAAGGCAGGATGAAGATGGGAGTAATCTTACACCAGTTATGAAGCTTTCTAAACAGGTATTTTAAAAAGTCTCAGCCAAGAACATAAGGATTCCTCTGTACCACTAGGAAGGCATTAAAAAAAGAGAAAAATGACAGTCTGGGAAAGATTAGCAACATCTGACCATCATTTAACCACTATTTAATCACCAGTTACAGCTGACCAGTAAACAAGTGTCTGTGTAAGGAAAAGAAGCAGGAATTGAGGTGGTAACTATCACCTCAACTCCACTCCTACAATAAAATTAAAGACTATGAAATTAATATCAGATACATAGATTTGTGATTCTCCTCAGTTTGTTGATGCTTTCACTATATATTCTCTAATAAACATGGATGTTATTAATGAGTGAAATAAATCAATCCTTCTGTTTATCATACAGTAATACAAAATATCACTCTCATTTGGATGTCACATCAAATTAAAGCAACATACCAGAAATTCCAAGCCTCATTGCATCCTTTTTTAATCTTTTCTCCCTGATCCCTCTCCCTCTATTCAATAGGAAAATGAATGAGCAAATATGGCCTACATCATCATTCATTTTCAGCTGAGCAATTCTGATCTTTTTGGCTACTAAAGCCTGACCCAAACCCCACCAAAATCAATAGCAATCTGTCCAGTCACATGCACTGGTGCTTTACATATTGACTGTTCCATTCAGCAGTGGTTAAAGTGTTTATACATGAGATACCAGAAAACCACAGCCTTAACTCTCATCGTTTGGGAAATTTTCTGCTCTTAAATGCACTTGTTCTGCTGATAAGATTTATCTGATGAGATTTTATTACACAGTAGCTAATGGAGTACTAGAAATGGCAACTTCCTCATTTCCTTATTGATTTTCCCTCTTTCAGCTCTGAAGCAAGTGCTTCTCAGCATGCTGAATTCCCCTATTTGGAAAGTCAATTACCATCCACTTTCTCCTGATGTTAAAGCACAAACAGTGCAGAAGAGGAGGGAGGAAGAACAATTTTGGTGTTTTCCTTTGTTATAAAACATCTTGACAAAAAATAGTGTTTGCAAAGGTGTAATGAAAACCTGAACTGAATTTCTAGTCTGTATAGGCAGGATTTATCTTGTATCCCTCATTTACTTCCTACATATCAAGATTCATTAGTCACAACCCTGGTCTCTAACTGTGCTGCTCTAGTACTCCATGTACACCCATTGCCTCTGCAGACAGGTGAAGTGAGAACCAGCAGAAATCATTCTAGAACATTTATTTTTCCCTTTCAATTCCTGACCCTACACAGCCATACGATTTCTCTTGAAAACCTGCATTCTCTGTGTAATTTTAAAAAAGGAATGCCAAGACAAATGTAGCTCAAGGTGCTTTTAATCTAAATGCCAGCACTAAGTGTTTTATCAATTGTTATAAATAACTTTCAAGAGCAGGAACAGGTTTTTAAATTTTAAGAGTACTGCAAATTAGACAAAACAACATTTTATACACAGTCTAAAAGTAAGTGTCACATCTGTGGAAAAATTTAAGATAAAACTAGCACATTTTTATTGTCAGAAACAAGATAGGAAACTATTTCTTGTTCCATAGGAAAAAAATCATGCTAACAAAAAGAGAAAAATGCTTATCTTAGAAGGGGTCTATATTTTTGCCTCCATCATTAACTTGTTGCATTAATCATTAGAAATGCTCAGGTCTCAAACTAAGTGTATTACATAACAAAGTTAATTACCTCTATCATGGAGATTGCTGCTTACCCACATATCCAAACCCTCTGTGTTCTCCTGTTTCATCACTGGTTTATTTATTTAGAGAAGCGAAAAAAAGATTCAGGATTGCACAAATGCCTTATCCTCCCCTGCCTCCCCAGGTTTTCATTTATCTGTAAAGTGATTAAACAGTCACTCACACAGGTCTGACTGACCATGATCTCATCCCTCCATTGTCAGCCTGAACACAACCTTTTAAACTTTCTTCTGCCCCAAGAAAAGGTGGAAGAGTACCAGATTTTGAGCAAACTAACTTAGGAATTTGGGGATCTCTTCCACATGCAGGTGCCAAATGATGGGTTTGGGAGGCCAGCTACTGCAGGCTCCTCATTTTGAAGCTTTGGCTGGCAGAGACCAAACTGTGCTTGCGTGGTATGAAAAATGCATCATCCGTTAGAATATTTACAAAGGATTTCCTGACACAGGGCTCTGTTTCCCCTTCCATAAAGCAGATGCTGCTGCCTGAAAGCTGAGGCTAGTAATGGAAAAAAAACACTACCACCAAAACCAGCCCAACACCTGAGCAAATTGGCAAACAGACTGCAAAGATCTGACCATCTTCATTGAAAATTCACTGTCTCTTGAATGCTAAAGATTATTTCTAACCTTTGATAAAAAGCTTTTTTGAGGCAGCATGATCACACTGTTGCTTCTTATGGGCAGCTGATACAAATTATCATCAAGAAACTATTTAAGAGGCATTGCAGCACTTTCTCTATTGAAAAACACGACCTCTGATGACAAGTACTGTAATTACGTATTTTAGCCTGATTTCAGGGCTGAACAAAAGAGAAACTTATGATAAACTCCCACGCTGCCAAACAAGCTATACAATATATCATTAGTGAAAGTAAAACTGGTGTGGTTCAAACAGGGGCAAAGTCTTTGGAAAGAGTGCTGAGCTTTCCAAACAGTAGCAGCTTGTGTTCTCTGTGCCTCGTGTCTAATCAGTAATTTGTGGGCTTGGTGTTTTCCTGACAGCTGGTGTATGGACACAAGATCAAAAACTGTAGGTGTAAACAACATAAGATTTGTTAGAAATGAGATTCCAGCAAAGCTACCTCTGCACAAGGAAAAATAAAGGTTATATAGCAGTTTCTGTGTGGAAGGCAAATCCTGCTGAATCTGCATGAACTCATTAAAATCCATACTACAGAATATAGATTTATCCCTCATCGGGCATTCTTTACATATTTCCAAATTAAACACCTTCTTCCAAGCATACAAAGAATCCCTGTCATCAAACAAATTTCCTTTTATGTTGCTTGGAAAAAAGCTTGAGAAATTTCTGTAGCTCCACACCTGGCCTTTTGCTCTCAGGTTAGGCAGCTTTGCTGTTTCTTGTTGAAGTTTTGATCTGTCTTTACATTATGAAATAACTTGGAGAGCAAGAGTAGAGAGGCAGATTCAGAAAAAAAAACAAAAACCAAAACCAGAGGAATATAGCAAATGATACCCAAGGTCTGAATGTGGTTACAAGCATGGAACACAACACAACAGCAACAGAAGAAAGCAAGAATGATGTCCAGTCCATGGGAACTCCAGGAAAAGTCTTGGAAAGAAGTTACACACCTTCTGCTCAATAAACACAGTGGTTAGGGGGCAGTTGCAAAGTTCCTCCTGAGGAACAGGAGGCAGTTTAGATTGCTTTGATGATTCTCTTATTGCAAGATCTCAGCAGAGTTCTTTTTAACCAAATATCTGGTAACGTACACCCACCTGAGCTCATGGATTGCAATACAGTAAGCACAGTTAATCCACCCAGTATTATTCAGTAGCAGCACTTTGCTTCAGTGTTCTAGAAAGACAGTTCAGATATTGCCACACTTCCCCCACCAACCTCTCTGCAAATTTCTGAACCAGTATCAGTAACAGTTCTCCATCTCAACTTTTTCCTTAATTCTAGCAGTTCAATAAACACTGCAAACACTCAAAAAATTCTAACTTTCCTTCTCTCTGTTGACAACTCCTGAGAACCTCAGTCTCACTGTTCTGTATTTTCCTATAGTATTGGGCTCTGTGTGTGTGTTTTCATGTGGAAGTGGTTGAGAACATTACCTCAATAGGAGAAAAATAATTATTTAAACCAGAAACACCAGAAGAGCATTTCTGCTTGTCACACCCCACTCAAGTTCTCATCCTCTGTGAGCACAAGAGCACAGACAGCTGATAGCAGCTGGCAAGTCAGCCAGGCAGACAGCTCATGCAGTGCTGAGCACAGCAGTCCATACATAATGCTCAGTTAACCTCAAGCCTTGCCCAAAAATGAACTTTTCCTAAGCTTTCCATACAATATAAATGTATAAGTAGTTTACACTTTTGTTTCTTAAGGTTTGGATTTTAAGAGTGTGAGCAATCCCACATCGGCAGGAGGCACATGTGGACTCCAGACATATGCACTATAGACACATACTGTGTATACATATATATTTTCAGTAAGGAAGTGCAAAAGAAAGATTATTCCTCAAATCTATAATAACCATAACCTGGTCCTACACTGAATCTGAGTAATACAGGTTTGCTCATGAATGTTCAGAGAGATTAATATCAGAGATACGTCATTGCTAATGTAACTGATTTTTCAATCTTTAAATATACATTAATATAAACACTTATCCACAATAAATTTATTATTATAACAAAAGTTTTCATGTCTACAATACTGAAGTAAATTTTGGCTTATGGCCAAACACATGTACTGTCTTAGTATCCTGTTCCTATGTTTTATGGAGCAAGATGATAATAAGAGTTTGGTGCTAAATACTTTAAACATCACTTAGAAACCATTTCTTTTACAGATAATACCAGCTAATAGAATTTTTTTTTTGAATCTTCAATTACAACATTGAAAATGAATGATTGCAACAATAATATGGATTTTTCTCTGCCCTATTAGATACAACTACTCCTTGATGAAACCATGCTTAATATTATTGATATCAAATTATAATAAAGTTTCCCAAGTACTAAGCAGATACATGGAATCAGTAGAACAGAGCAACCCTTACTGTGACATTCATCAATTTAATCAGCCTTTGGCTGCTGTATTTTATGAATCTATATTTCTCCATTCATTTTTTCCTTATTTAGAATTGTTAATCTCCATAAACATTTCTCAATAGGCTGAAGAGAAAACCTAATTCATTTGCTTGTTTAAGGACCTTTCCCTTCACTTGCATCTGAAATCCAGAATCCCATTCACTCTTGTAACCTTTAAATCACATTTGTACCACACAATCTGATAGATGTCAGTCTCGGATCAGGATGAAAGCAGAGATGTGTAAAGCACAGATGAAATATTTTGGCAGATCTGTCCCTAAAAGACTACAGGGTATCTATTTCACTGGAGGGGCACCAAATACTAAGCTGCATCCATGCTTTCCATAAAAGTGTTTTGAAGGCAGCACAGAGTCTGGTAGATTTAAAAAACAAACATTCATCTGATTCTGCCTGGACCCTGCATATTCCCCCTCTGAGGATTCAGTCCAGCTCTGGATTGGAAGGGCACAGTTTTGCAAATTAAAAGTCAATTCTTCCAACACTGACAGGGAAATGTGTTCATTACACCACCTCCCAATTTTCCTTATCCTTCTTTGCCACTGAAGCTGCTGCTGCCCCTAAGCCAAGAAATACAGATTCCATGCCTAATATCTGTATCAGGCTTATCACATCCACATGCCCTATGGTGAAACACTGCAAAATGGCCACAAAAAGGTTACTAGAAATCAGTGATGTGCACAGTGCTCTGCAGCTTTACTTGGCCCCAGTCCTTCTTAAATGGTCCTCTTGTGCTTCTTTTCTAAAGCCATTTTGTGTACTTAGGGCTGCAAATAACTAAATGAAGATTTTGGGTTTAATGCAACACCTATGAAAAGAGAATATTTATGTGAATTCTACACTGCTAATATGAGCAGAAGAAAAGAATACTTTAGATAAATGTATCAGAAATTACTAAGAAGGAATTAATAAGACAATTTATTCTGCCTTATGGCAGAAGAAGAGAACAGCAGACCTCAAAATCTGTTCTCTGCCATTCTCTAACATTTAACATGTTAGAAAAAAAAAAAAGAGTTCTTCTTATATAGAATTTATTCCATGCAGTGGGTATTCCATACATAGGGCCTGTTTCTCTGAGTCCCCAAATCAAAAGATTATTCATATGTTTAAAGATGTCAGTCTGATGGTGTTATTTGCAATGAAACAAAACTCCAGCTAATGCCTAATGCCCAAGGTTAAGTCCCCTCCTAAGCTTTATGAGAACTCACCATCCTTTTAAAGTGAGTCCCTGGATGAATGAAGATTATTTTAAACATTTACAGCACACAGCTATGCATCTTATAGCTGAATTCATGATTGTGAGTAATCGGTAAAACAATATAACACTGGAGTTGAAAGTAATTCAGGGCACGTCCTCAGTCCAACCCAAACCATTTTATGGCCAGGAACAGGTAATTAGCAAATTGTTCTGTAATATCTTAATTAATAATTAGGATACTATTTGATCACAAGCATTCCTTATGAGCCTACAACATATTTTCTTTGCAACTTAAAACTATCAGTAACTCCTACTGAAAAACAAATCACAGTTTGATTTAGAGCTTGATTAAGCACTTAACTACCAAGCTGCAAAACAGAAAAAATACTCAGTCTTCAAGAAATAAGACCATAAAACATTATGGAAAAATAAGCAAAAAGTAAAAGAGCAAAGAATATCATTCACACACAAATGGTAACAGGGAAAATGTTATAGCTTTTTCTGTGTTTTACTACAACCATTTGGCTCATGAAATTCATGGAGCTACACCCTTGGAAACAACAAATTAATATTGGCAACATGCTAGGAAGGCCTAAAAACCTGTCCTTATCCATAGAAACACGGCTGTTGTCTCCAGCATTTCCAGATATCCAGTGACTGGGACACAACTCAGAGCACTCCCTTCGATGGTGGAGAACAGCCAATCAATACCCAATCAATACCCATGCCTGAGAAAATAAAAGCCAAGAAAATACCCTAAGGCTTATTTCATTAAAGCATATATAAGTCATTCAGTTTTCAAATAAGAGCATATATTCAAAGAAAAACTTCAGAATAAAATACACTGAATTTGCAGGCTATGCTTCACATTTCTTTTGAATTAGAAGAAACTTGCATTTCTCTAAGGAATACACAAAGTGGTTTCACCCCAACTCAGTGCTTTCCTGGCTCTCAGTCTCATCTCTCCTTCACCCAGCACACATGTTTAATTTCTGAAACCAAGAGTTTGCCTTTGTGAAGTTCTTCAGGAAAATATAATTAGATAATACATAATTACATTTATATAATTTAATATAATCAGATTTCTGACAACTCGTTTATGGGCTAATACGGTGCTCACACTGCAGAATCAATGCAGCTCACAAATTAGTAGTGGATTTCATCTTTGCAATGCCTCAGCAAAGCATCATATACAGGAAAGTGTCACTTAAATTACTTGCTGCAGCAGCACAGGAAGTCTGTAATTGATCCACAGATGTAATTGGAATCCTGAGTCAATATTCACTGTTCAAACCTCAGATAAGTATTTCTTTCACAGTAGATAAAACAGGGGAGAATTTGGCCATTGGAGCCACTTTCCACTGTATCAAACAGGAAACGTATCACAATCTAGCTCCTCTTCAGTGGGGCAGTTCCTACAAGTTTATATCCTTTATATCTAGTTTGCCTTACTCTAGATACAATAACAAATAAAAATAGCAATTCTTTTGGACAACTGCTATTTATCAGTGAAATCTTTACAGTTTTAAAGAATCAGAGATCTCTTTAATGATTTAACACTGAATGAGTTGCTATCAACATTAGCTGAATTATTGCTGCTTTATAATTACTTCTGGTTTGATCAAATGTCCATTTAGATTTAGATACACCAAGGAGGCCTGAATTCACTAAATCCTTATCAAAATTTTCTGACATCACTAGTTAATTAACATATATAACATATTTCCTTCAAGCCTCCTGAGATTAAGTCTATGTATAAAAACTTTTCTCCTTATGATTGTCAATTGAAAATTCTCAATAAAGATGCCAGAACTGAAAGACATCAGCTAAAAACCACAACTCACTCTGACAAATTACTAAGTTCACTACAAAAAAGAGGTAAGAAATAATAAAAGTCATTTTACAGGAAAGTCAGATTATCCTTAGTCCTTTATAAGACACTCATAAACCTTCAGCAGACCTAAATGAACCAAAAAAAAAAAAAAAAAAAAAAAAAAAAAAAAAAAAAGACACAACATAGTATATCCAGTGATAGCTCAGAATCCTTTAAAGCCTTCCTGAGTAGTTTCAATAAAAATCAAAGCTCCTGAAACTGAAGAGCTCAAACTTCTGGAAGAAGGATAGGTATAACAACAAAGGAAAATGTGAAATACTTTAGCTTTTAAAAAGTCATCTCACCCCATACACAACTGAATATTCCTTTAGCATGTCCCTTTGCAAGAAGCTGGAACTGTTTGACACCAGAACTGAAGACAGTGATGAATAGACAGGTTTTTGTGCACGGTTTGGAGTGGCTGATATTTACAAAAACTTGGCAGAAATAAGATGGCAAAAGTACTGGGACAACTTCTAACATATTACTGCCTATTGAAAAGGACAAGCTGAAGTGTCATAGTCTTGATCAAAACATTTTCATCAAACTTTGCAGGCTGGTTTATTCAACAGTGACTAATTCTCCTCGGGGGCTTCCAGTTCTAGAACACGAGAAATGTTTTCATATGCTTAGCAAACACAGAATAGCCCTCAGTCTGTACACAAAGCACTTCATCTTCCCAATTACAAATGCTTTTATATAGAAAAGGATGGAGCTTAAGGCTCTGCAGTTTCCCCCTGCTTGATATCCCTTGGTAATTAAGTACCAGACTGACATCGCTGTAATATTTCCTGATAATGTGCTAATATTTGGCTCTTTGGCCTCAGTGTCACTTTGGAATAAATGCAGTTTGAAGACTGTCAGCAAGCTGCAGTGTGGCTCTCCTAACTGTAAACTCTGCTTTAGCAGAATTTTTGTTAGCTTCTGAGTATATTTTATAATGTGTGACAAACTGGTGTCAACGTTGGTTCCCAGTTAAATAAACAGGATCTGGGTTTTTTTATGTCATACTTAAATACATACTTAATACATATAGAAACTAATCAAATCTGTTTTCATGCTTTGTTTTTCCTGCATTAGAAAGGAAAGCAATTGGTCTCCCTGTAAAATGAAACTGTGTATGGTCCTTTCTCACCTTTCTCTCAATTGTACTTTATGCTCATTTCTTATTCTAAAGGATGCCCTTAAAATTGCTGCTCAGGGCTTATGTCACACCCTTGTGTAAAGAAAACCCTATAGGGCTGACACTTCTGGGGCTGCATTTGCATTTTCATGGGTACATAAGTGGCTGATCTTGAATAATTTAAAAGTATCTCTTTTTTTTTTTCCTGTCTGATGACTTCAGCTTAATTCAGGACTTTTGAAGTGCAGGGTCATTGAGGCTTTTTAGTCTGGTGATGGATTGCTGGGGTTGATTTTGGAGGGAGACTTTTGGGGGTTTTTTCCTAAAAGTTCTCAGAATTATCCAATTTTGTCTGCATCATACTCTAATCTTTTGCCTAAATAAGAAGAATAGCTTTGAGTTCTAGAGCACTGATTCCAGCCTGGGAAGCTCCAGCAGCAGCCTCAGTCACAGCAGTCAAATCCCATTGCCTCCTCTTCAGACCTCCTCCACTGACCTGAATCACATTCTTGTAGCAATACCTCTGCAGGTGGAATCTGTTTAGTTTTGGGTTGATGTATTTGACATAATTGCAAGGCTCATTTCTGCAGCAACAAACACAGAGACAAAATACCAGGCACAAACAGCACTCCTACAGTAAGCACACAGATGCATTGAAGAACTTGGGATTGCTCAACAAATGAAAAAGCTGCAATCAGAAATTGAGACAAAGTTTGATCCTTGTATTTATGGAGCATTTAGATTGTACCATGGAAACTGAATTTCGTTTATCATCTGCCCATTGCATCAATGTTCACACTGAGATAAAAAATCAAGGGTTTGAATTGTTTAGCCACTCTGATCCCTTCATGTAAAATGAAGACTTTCAAAATTGCCATTTCTTAAAAGTGTTTTTTGCTAAACAAATCCCTTGCTTGTCACCAGATCTCTTTCCATGTGACAACGAGCATTATTCAGACAGACACAAATGAATGTTATTGCCTTGGCAGAGAGTATGAAAAGAGCACAGAGAACATGATACGACATTATCAGTGGCACAACCACCTTCCACTGCAGAAAGAAGCAGAAATCAGTATTTGCAGGTGGCCAGACAATGTGACCCTGCAAAGGCACAATCAAAGCCCATCACCACCCCTGTGGTTCAGGTGCACTCACATTGCATCCACTCCCACAGTTTGAGCTACCTTAAATACTTCCAGTACCTCAGAACAAAACTTTGCTTCAGTTTCAGGGAAATAGTTAAGAGAGATTAAAGAGAGATGAAAGCTATTCAAATCAATCCATAGTTTTAACCAAGCTCTTTAGTAAAATAGAGGGTATTTTAAAACACTAAGAAAGATAAAAAGAACTTCACTTTCTGTGCATATTACAGAAACACTGTTTGATTTTAACAAATTATACATGGATATTCCTGAGTTTTAACTAAAAGATTTTACTTGGTTCTTAAGCTGTGGGAGGGCATTTGCATAAATATCAACATGAGGACCCAAGTTTTACATTTCCCAGCTATAGTTACTTATCATTCCTTTAAAAAGAAGTTTCTCAATTTTGAAAATAGTCTGCTATTTAAATGGATATCTAATTTATCAAAGCTCTTCTTTTTAAATGGGAAATTTATCCCCCCATTTGAAATGTTCAAAAATTAATATTTTTTTCATCTCTTTTACTCAAGTATGAGCATTCTGCTCCAAGTCAAAAAAAACCAAAGAGAATAGAAAGCACTGAATTAAAAACAAAGAAAAAAAAAAGTTTAAAAAATGGGAACAGAAATCAAAAGCAAATAACTTTATTCTATTGTCATCTCATCTATACATTTTTAAAAAAATCAGATTTCCTACTATGCCAGAACAGTGAGGGTATCAAACCAAGGAGAGGTTTTGGGAAATCTGTGAAAGAAACATGAACAATACTCCCTAAAAGACTAAAGCTGCCAAACAGGAATAGCCACTGTGGCCTCTTTTCTCTAATTCAAAGATGGGAAATTTGCTTCCTAAGGACACCCCATGAGACAAGAGAAATATAAACAGCAGCAGGAGAATTCTGCAGCTCTAAAAGAGGAGAATATGCAGCAGAGCCAAATTTAAAGGCAGATCAAAGAAACAAAATTATTTATGCTATGTCTGTGTATAATGCATTCATATAGAAAATACTTTTTCTTTTCCCATTGTTTGGGAGCTGCTGTGATCCTCAGAATATTTTGGTGTTATCCATATAAAAATGCAACAACACACTTAGCTGAATGCTTTCCACTGTTACTCAGTAAAACACCTGAAATGTCCAAAATACACTTTAGCACATTTCCTTCTGTTTAACAACTATATTCAGCACATTTAGAAATGACAGAAGGATTATGAAGCAAATAATGGCCCAGTGCTCCCCTTTTTTCAAAAGCATCTTGTCTCCCCAGGGGGCTTGATTATGTACAGCATTTCATTTCTCATTACTGCTATTACTGGATCAAGAATTGAAGCACTTCACCTGACCCGTTCATTAGGTTACACTGTTTAAAAGTTTGGGAGAGTTTCAGACTGAAACAGACACAATAGGCAACAACAACAACAACAACAAAAAAGCACAGTCAGAGCAGCAACCACGTATACTTTTTGTCATTTCCTTAACAGCATTTGATCAAAGAAGAAAGAAAAAAGGGGGGAAAAAAACAGGAAAAGAAAAACAAAAACAAAACAAAACAAAACCAAAAAAGCCACAAAAGCAAAAACCCCTCAGGGCTACAGAGAGGTTTTTATTCAAATGAAAATGCAGATTAAATATTTGCTTTAGTTGTCTTTTCTCTGTTCATAGTTTGATCATCACATCTCATGACTTTTCAGAGTAGTAAACAATCACTGTCCCATAGGAAGCAGTAATTTACGTGGTATTTTGACATTTAAGATATAACAGTTAAAGTTCCCAATAGGCACAATTAGAGCAAAAAATGCACTAAAGTGAATAACCACACAGCATTTGTGCATTGATATTTGGAGAAATAAAGTCCTAACCACAAGGGTATAACCAGTCTTGAGAAGTATTGAACAGAAAAATCCCAGACAAATCAGACAAACTCTGAACAGAAATGGTCAAAGAAATTACTTGGGTCTTATGACTGGAAGTACATAACTTAACCTAGACTGCAGATAAAATGAGCAAATTTCCTCATGACATATAGGAATTTACTAAAAACCTGACTTGCTGAATTAATGAATATATTGTTGGGAAAGAAAAGTCATTGGCATTAGGAGAATACGACACAGACATGGGATAAATGTTGAGAAGATGAAGGGTTGGACTCACCAGTTCAAAAGTTCACCTCTCAGTCCTGTGATCTCACCTGATGCAATGACTGGTGTCAACTCTGCCAACACATGATTGCATTTTTATCTCTTGAAGCTGCTCTACTGCATACAGAGCATATGGGTGTCTGAACTAAGGAAAAGAAAAAAGGCACAAATAAAATAAAAATCAAAGTTTGACTGAAGATCCTCTAACTGAAATTATTTCATGAGTCAGTAAAAGGTCAGTCCTGTTGTGATTAATTAGGATCATGACATAATTACCCTTACAGAATCAAACCATCTGTTCCTAAGACTCCTCACAGCTATTCTGAACTAACACTGTTTCCAATCCTTATATTTATCACAAGTCTGAGTCTAATTCCAACGGAGTCTCTCCCCTCTAGCTCACAGCAGAGCACTCCAGCACAGACCACAGGGGGCTGTGCCAAAGGGGGGACCCCAAGGGGAGCTCAGGGCCCCCCCAGGGTGGCAGGGGATGGGACAGGAGCAGTGGCAGCCAAGGTGCCACACACAGGCTCTGGGGCAGAGTCTGCTGAGGAGCAGTTGAGGGAGCTGGGGGGCTTCATCTTTGAGAAGAAGAGGCTCAGAGGGAAGGTTATCCCTCTCTAGAGCTCCTTGAAAGGAGGTGGTAGCCAGCTGGGGGTCAGGCTCTGCTCCCAAACAATAGGACCTGCAGAAACATCCTCAGGTGGTGCCAGGGGAGGTTCAGGCTGGGTATTAGAAAACATTCCTTCACTGAAAGGGCTGTCAAGCACTGCAACAGGCTGCCCAAGAAAGTGGTTGAGTCACTGTCCCTCGAGATCCTTAAAAGATGTGTAGATGTGGTGCTTGGGGTTTGGTGGTGCAGTTGGCAGTGCTGGACTCGATCTTAAAGGACTTTCCCAGCTTGAACAATTCTATTAAATATTGAGTACCTGGTCAAATTAAAATGTCACCCACATATGAAAAGACTGAATAAAACACAAAAAGAAAATTAAAACCGCAGTTCACTTGGTCAAATTAAACAGCAAAACAAAAGTGCACAACAGCTATAAACAAAGCTACAAAATTATTCATCTGCATTGCTCTGAGTTACACGTTTTTCTGCAGTCTGAGATCCTCTACATTTTTCAAAGTTTAAATCAAAGATGTTTTAAAGTTCCTTTTTCATCCATAACACTGTGTGCTAATATGTTAATATAGTTTTGCTAAGCCAAGATTAAATGAAATGACTGATGATAGTGAACACTTACTATATGAAGTCTATTTTGATGAATCATTACGTAGTTCCCCAAGACAGCTTTATTTATAATACATGCCAGTTAAGCCAGGTTTTTCATATTGATTCCTTCTCCTGGGTATGACAAGCAAGCAGAAATGAGTGGTTTCAGTGAGATTCATTGAGCACAGGAGATTTCCATTGTGATGAATACATTGTGACTAAAGAAAGATCATTAAAGGGTCGGGTTTTTCTTAAGTATTGTACAATAAGCTACTAACTCACTGCAATAACTTTATAAAAAAATTCTTGTTTACTTTTTTATGATATATACAATTCACTTTATCTAGGCTGGGGAGAAATCTTAAGGGTGTTGTTGCATTTGAAGAATATACTTTCAAGATACCCACTTCTTTTTCCTGTATTCTCATGTCTCTTTGATCTTAGGTTGCTAAATTTGTCATTTTCCTGAATTTCCACATTTCTGCTTCAAAAATAACTCACACTAAAAGCAAGCTTAACTATTTAATGCATCTTTTAAACAGACTATCCATGCCTAATATAATCACCAAATTTAACACGATTTGTAAGCTCCAAAATTTTTCCTTCTCCAAGGAAAGTTAAAGGTTAACAGCTAAGATTTTTTCACGATGGAAATCCACATGGATGAGAGTTGCACACCTACAACAGATCTCCTTTTACAAGGATTAAAAAGGAGAAAATACTAATTTCAAGTTTTCTGCAGCAAAAGTTGTCAGCCGGTACTGCACAGTATTGTCAAAGATGTTATTTCTACCTTCCCAAACTTCCCCCAGTTATTCAATATATATGCTCAGTACAGCCAAAGTCAGCAGTGAGCATCTAATTCATTTCCAATGTATGAGCATTAAGCATTTTGGATACAGGAGAGGAAACTAAAACACCCAGAGGAGCAGCTGCTATGGTCATCAGGGTGTATCAGTTTCCTTCATCTGAATTTAAGCACTTGCCACATATCAGTTTGCCTAAGAGCAGTTAGAAAAGCTTTTATTTAATCTAAACTTTTCAGAGTTAATATTATACTGAAGGAGCCTTTCTCCCTCCCCCCACAGGACACGAATACTTGTTGCTTGTAGACCAAGACTTAATGATTTCTAAATACTTTCAGATACAGAGTACATTTCAAGGGACCTGCTTCACATTGTTTTCATCTTGGAATCTGCACCACGGAAGGAGAAGGAAATTAAATTTACAGCTACACAGAGTATTTGTGTTAGTTATGGAAAATAAAGTAGCACTTCAATTACATAGAAATAATTTTCAAGATAAGAAAGGCCTTGTCCCACTACTTTCTTCATCTTTTGCAGAACATCCTGAACTTCATGGGTGACAATACTGAGAAGCAACACAATGTGCTGCCTAGAGTAACTTTGCAGGACAGCAAAGAGCTGTGCTGCCCAGCCCCTGAGGACCTGAGCACAGCAGTTCTTTCAGCAGCCTGGATTTAATATCCCTGGTTTATGTAAGCCAAAGTGAAAATCGTGTGCAACTAAGGTCAGATTTGAAACACCACTACTGAAAAGCCTTTGGAAATAATCAGAAACTGCATCAGACCTTGGTCCAGAACTGGTGCAGTGTTGCACCAATATCATCAGAAGCCTCCTGCTCAGTGTGGCTCCAGTTCCCCCAGCAGTGCCCATTGTCACACAGCCAGCACAGCTGCAGGGAGCCACAGGCAGCACCACTGCAGGAGCAGCAGCTGCCACCTCATGATGGGCTCCTGCCCAGAGAATGCTCTTTTCCCTTTAACACCTCCCATTTTGGAGCTCTAATCTAGCAAGGGCTACCTAATATAAAATGGTTTTTTCAATTATTTTGTCTTGAATAAATTGTCATGTCCATAAAACAACACTGAACTTCGTTCTTCTGAAGGGGATCCAGTGTCATGGTTAAAAAGAGGTTTTTCCAAGAAGAAACTAGATATAAACACAAATCAAAAGTGCACATTGAAAAGCATATACATATGCTCTTAAGAAAAGCAGAAGGGTTTTTTTGTGATGATGCAGTCATTAATACATATGTACATCTACACTTCACTGATGCTACTCTTCAGTGTTCATATAATCCAGTTTAATTAAAAAACCCCACACTACCATGACAAAATCCTAGACAAAAAATAATATTTGTCTCTTTCAAAGAGTTTGGGAGCCATAAGTAATTGTCCTGTTTTTGTAAATCATGAATGTGAATCCACATTTGAAACACTTCTGAAGTTTAAGAAGGATAAACGTTCAGATTTCAAAGGAAAAGCTCAGATCTTGGGATGAATTTGGAGCTTACTTCTCATTTCCATGGATTTCAATAACATGAAATTTTGCGAATTAAGCACAGGCCTTCAGATAATAATCTTGATCAAGCTCTGTAAAGAATATAGAAACAAGAAAGTATGACAGTTGCATTCCTGGTTGGTTTACGAAACAAGAAAAATGTTACCAGCAAAGATTTAATGTTACATAAGCAAATAAAAATGTGTATATGTGTCAGTCAGCTGTCAAATAACATATACCCACATTAAGGACACGGGAAGAGAGGAGCAGCATCACGTAGTAAAACCTCTATAATCCTTCACATTTCATTGCATGGCCCAGTGATTATGGGACTGGAGTGACTCAGAATGAAGAGATTAAAGCCTATTCTTGCTTTTCCATCAGTCTGCTGAGTAATCTTTGGCAAACCATTTGATTTTCTGCATGTCAGCATCCCAACTTGACAAATTGCTGTAACAACACTTAATTCCTTTATAAATCACCTTGACATCCAGTGATGAAGACAAGCTTTATTGCAAATAAAAAAGAAATTAAACAGTTCTGAGCCATTTAGTAATATGTTTAATAAGACTTGTAAATGTATAAGAGCTTGATTTTGACAGCTTAGAAAGGAATGAGCTTAGCAGTTCAAATGCATATTCTTACAAGTCAGATATTCTGTCTCTACAATTTTTCCAACCTTTCCAGGACATCAGACAATTCCCAAAAGACCTTTCAGGCTTTTGTTTCCAATGTGACATTTGAAAAATATTTATAAAATATTCTCATATAGTACATTTCAGAAACATCTCCTTAGTCTAAAACTATATAACTTCCGCAAAATAACTAATGGTGGGTATCATTACCTATTTATGATGATTTCTTTTCTTTCATTTTAAGTCATAAAGATTATGCCATTCTTCCAGCACTGTCTTTATAAGTAGGATATTACACTTTTTTTGACAACATTTTTACTTTACATAGAAATAACTTCATCTGAGATTCATCTGATACGATTTTAAAATTCTCTTCTACATGGCACACACACCTTCTAAAGAAAATGGAATGTTGAAAACCCACCTTTACCTCAGTTCTATCACACAGAGCACACCAAATATCTCATCTCTGCTCCCAGAATTCCCAATTTATTTTAAGGAACTGGATTGAAGAAGACCCTCTCTTCTCTCTCTTCTCTTCCAAAAATAACCTTCACATTATTAATATAAAAATATTCCTTTTCTCTCTGACAATGTTTTTAGCTTCTCCACTGAGGGTTAAACAGCCTGTAAATCATCATCCTCCAACTGCTTTCATCTGCAGACCACACTAAAATATATGTTTCTCATAAAATTTTACATCCTTATTAAGCACTCCTGGTTAACAGTAAAGTTTTCTAAGCTTGGGTAAACCTTTCAAAGAATCTAGCTCAGATTTTGAAGCAACTGATCAACAAAACAGAGGGAAAATTCTCAGGATGAAAGAAAAGGCTCAAGAGGCCAATAGATATTTGCATTTGCTGGGAAACACTGGTTTAATTTTGATAAAAATATTGGAGACATGGAAAGATAAGTGCAAATTTTACTGCGTCTCACACATTAAGATAAAATCAGTGTTTTTTTAAATAGGCTCAATGCTTCAGTACATTCCAAAAGTATGGTGTCTGCAGCTTCCCAATTAGACATGAAATATGAAATAAAAGCTTTACACACATCAGTGACTTTGTGAGGCTGTAATTGCATGAGTCTGCATAAAATTGTCTTGTGCTGAAGATGGGGTCCAAAAAGGCTTAAACAAGGTTCTCATTTTCCTTGTTTAAACAGGTACAATTGTGTCAGCAAAACAAAATGCAGCAAGGTCCCACTGTCTTCTCCACCAGAAAGCAAAGCTTACATTTAGCAGCTCTCAGGTTCCCAGGAGCTTCTACAACACATACATTCAGGGAACATTAGGTGCAAGAAAATACATCTAAACTTTAAATTAACACTGCCACATTCCCACATAGAGCATTGACTAAAGAACCTCTGCTGAGCAGCTGGCAGGTTCTCCACTTACAGGGAGTGCAATATTTTAAGTAAGCAGTACCTGGAATTCACTGCTGGAGCTCTTTAATAGAGTTTATTCCAGTAACATTCCAAACTAAATCAAAATACAATAAACTTGAGCTTTCTATTTTTTTCTGTAGTTAGCAGCTTTAGATTATTTTATAAGCAAATGGTCTGAAAGGTTTTTATTTTATGTATATTTTTATATCTATATATCTGTAGCTAGATATGGATATACATGCCAACTTGAAAGAGTGAAAGATGGAAATTATTTTGTGAAATACTTTGCCTGACAGAAGTTACCTTCAAATGAATCAATATTTCAATAAATAATTTCGACTGCACACAAAATTATGATAAATATAATGGTTAAATTCACCAGGCAACCACCAATTACCCACATCTAAAGCACTCATTGCTAGATATTTAGAGATGTATCCCCACAAAAGCAAAATAAATCCTCATACCAAAACACACAGATGCTGCACAGATTTTAGTTTGATAAAAAGTGATTATTAGAAAGTGATTTTTGTTTTTACATCTGTTTTTAAAGAGGGGAGAAAATGGTCATAACTTTGATCTAACAGCAAAAATTCTATCAATTTTGCATTCTCAGCTAACTTGAAAACATAACTATGTAGGTTTATTTATAAAAAGATAAAGATATGTTCATATATTCTTATTTCTAAAGTCACAGCTACTTCCCAGGCCAGATGAGGAGAAACCCTAATACAGCCTTTGGACTAAATAAGTTAAATTATTTTATGTACTTTACGAAGCAAAAATTTATGTTTTTATTAAAAAAAAGTGTTTCATACTGCTGGACTGGCAGTGGCAATAATATTTAGAGATATTTTTGCTTGTGCAGGTATGCTTAAGAAGAACAGCCTGGATATGAAGACAGAGCAATGAGCAATTAAAGGGAGAGGAGAGTGCAAAGTTGTCACAGTAGAATTAAGGCTTTCAAACTGGCAGAAAATATTCACAAAGAGAAAAGGATTAAAAGATACTGCCCACGTTTTGAAGCATTTCTGAAGGTAGGCTTTGATGTGAAAAATGACTGCATCCCCACAATGACTTTGAGAGGAAATGGATGAATTCCTCTTTTAAAAGCATATATTAAGAATAAAGCAATGGCAAGAACTGCATCAAGCCAGTTACAAGGGCTTCCATAACCATGTAGAAGGATAAAAAACAGTGGAAATTTGTGAAGACCAAATCCAAACTTTCCAAAATTCTATGGTTTTTTTTTAATACAAATTCCTCTCTGGGCTACATAGATAATATTTCTGCTGTAACTTAAAACTCCACAAGCTGCTGCACAGCACATACATTAAAAAACTGAAAATGAGGACTGTGACAGCAAAGGTTTTCACTCATCTAAACAAAGTTATGGCTAACATTTAACCCAGTAAATGTTTAAATACTAAAATAAGTTTTTAACAGTCTTTGAGGTGGGTTTTTACTGGTTGTTAATTATGGGTTTTTAAACAATGATCAAAACAATCCCAAATCCCAGAAGCATGAACTCATTCTTTTAATGCCTCCTCACTGCCCAAGCTAATTTAGCATATCACCCAAAGAAGCATTTCCTTTATTTAGGATGTCTATTTGTCCTGGGGCATGGTGGTTTCAGGGTTTTTTTTAAGGAATCGTGATACTGTTTTTAAATCGAGATTAACTGTGCTAGGAAAAACAAACAGGACATTTTTGTCCCTCACATTCATAGCAACCAGACAGCAACATCAAAAATGTAAGGTTTTCTTTTTTATTTACTGAAAGTAAGAAAAAAAATAAAGGATCTTTGACCATGTCAAAACTAGTTCAGACATTTCTAACGGCTCAAAAACAACAGACAACTGCAGAACAAAAGATTGTCTGAAGATGCAAGGAAAGCATTTCCAAAAAGTTTCATCCCTCTTCTGTCCAGGAAGACAGGAGCAAAAAAGAAGAAGCATTTGTTTTCTTTCAATACTCTATTCCCAAGGATGAAAAGCTAATATCCAAGAACACATGTAATTGATAAAAATAATACCAAAAAAGGAAAACATCTGAATTTCCTTCAACAAAACATATTATTGCTCAATAATAAAAAGTAAAGACTGAGAATCTTTTCCAGTGCCTTACACCTTAGTGAAGCTAAGGGTTTGCTTCAGGTCTCCTCTGGTACTGAGTGCAAATTTAAAAGCAGTTCTCAGCAGCAGGCTGTGTGCTCACAGGAGACAGTTGTGCTTCCCAGTCAGATCAAAGTGACCCCAAACTTTGCTGGCACACATTTATCACCAATCTGGCTGCAGGAGCTGAGGGCACCATCAGCAAGGCTCTGATGACCCCAAACTGGGAGGAGCTGCTGGCTCCCTGAGGGCCCCTCTGCTCTTAGCAGCACCTGAAGGGCTTTGGGGTGTCCCTGTGTGGAGCAGTTGGGGACCCTGGGGTGATGTACAAAGGTCTAAAGCTTTAGAGAGTATCCCAAGGAGGCTGCAAAGATGGTGCAGGGTCTGGAGGAGAAGCTGTGTGAGGAGCAGCTGAGGGGCTGCTCAGCCTGGAGAAAACACCCCTGAGGGGAGACCCCAGAGCAGTCTGCAATTTCCTCATGAGGGGAAGAGGAGGGGCAGGCACTGATCCCTGCACTCTCATGAGCAGTGACAGCACCTAAGGGAATGTCCTGAGGTTGTGGCAGGACAGGTTTAGGTTTTATATTAGGGAAAGGTTCATCCCACAGAGGGTGCTGGGACAGGGGGACAGAGTGCAGCCCCTGGCCAGGGGTCCCAGGGCCAAGGCTGGCAGTGCAGGAGGGTTTGGGCAGTGCCCTCAGGCACACGGTGAGAGGGTAGGAGTGGACCTTGGAGGGTCAGGAGTTGGGTTTCTGTGATCCCTGTGGGTCCCTTACAGCTCAGGATATTGTGTAAGTGACAGGAAAATATTGGTGGTTGGTCTTCTTGCTTAAAATACACTGATAAACTTCTAAATGAAGGAATTATCTGTAAGGAATAAATTCATTACTATTATCAAACATTAGCACTCAATTGTAAGCAAGATTGCAGGACTTCATTGTTTCTTGCACCTAGCCAGAGGCTTAAGATAACATGAAAAATTCACCTTACAGATACAGAAACAAAATTCTGGTTACAGCTTAACATTTGAATCAAACAATATTCCTTGAAAATTGATAGATAGGGAAGGCAAGTTGCATGAAATGACTAAGATCAAGGGTTAAAGCTCCAAATTATTTTCTAACCAATTCTGTCCTGTGATCTAAATATGGCAACAATTAAAATGGTACATATGTTGTCCTTTCATCTGAAGGGAAATCAAATATATTTAAAAAAAGCCCTGACATTTTAAACTCACTGATGATGCACAAAAAACACAAGAGGAATCCATGTGTCAGAATTTATAAAGATGTGGGAATAATTATGAGGAAAAATACTGATTTTTTTCTAAACTTACTGTATTTCCTGGTTGCCCAGCAACTTGAAATCACCTTGTGACTGCTCAAGACTCCAGACTAGATGCAGCAAGATACTTGGAAGGTCTGAGCTTAAAGCACTTAATTCAGTAAATTAGGAAGCATCTCCTCAGAAATAATTCAGAAATACAGTATCATCCTTATTCAGTTCCAGGGGAAAACAACAGGGAAATTTCAGGCCACACAGTTCTAAACAGACAGCAAAACCCTGCAAGGAGACACAAACATAGGAGCTACATGTAATCCTTCATTTCTCTGGGGAGGAGACACAGAGCCAAAAGCAAAGATTCTGTGGGGTTCCTACACTAGAGAATCCACCCATGGGTAGGGCACCAGCAAATGCTCTTTTAGAGATCACAATCAGAAAAGAAAGAATGGATGATCACTGTACCTCCTGCAAACCTTCCTTGCTGAAGGAAAGTGTGTGAAGAGAATATCAAATATTGCTGTTATCAGAAACATTCTGTCAGACAAGGGCTTCTGCTTAAAGTTGGTATGATTTGTGCATAGAAAACACACAAGCATTCAAAACAATAATTCTCTTCGTTTAAACCTGAAACATAAGTCTTGTTTTATAATTATCCTAATGTCACACTGATGGTAAAACAGGTGTTTATCCTTAACTGTGTGATGGAAAACACCTTGGCCTATGTGTGGAAAGGCTGTTTTCTGGGCAAGTCCATAAAGAATATGTCAATCACTAACACTGACATTTTGAAGTTATTGTAATAGAAATACAAGTACAGAACACATTTTTCATGGTTTTGACAAGTTCAGCACTTTGGTTTAATTGAAAGACCTAAGGCAAGTTTCATGTAAATGTATCAACTAACTAAACTTGGTTTGAACATGAGGAGTTCTTCCAAAATTGCTCCTTTTCTCCATTTTCATAACATGAGAGGAGAATGAAGGGTTTCTCTACAGGCATAGGAGCAGTGGTATATTGAACAGAATAATTAAGAGAAAAAAATCCTTATGCTAAATAGTTTTAAGTCAGGCCACCTCATAGGTGACCAAACAAAAGGCATCCCAGTTCTCTTATCAACTCCAGAGATCAAAACCATTTTATCTCATGGGGAAAACATTCCTTCCACATCACTGCAAGAGCACAGCACATTGGTGTTTCTGCAGCTTGGGGTTACTGGTCATCAAGAAGCAGGAACACCTTGTGTTCATTGACTATGTAGTTTTCCTGAAGTTCACAGTGAATTCAGGATGTTACTCACTAAGAATGGATTTCAGACAACCATATCAATTTTCAAGGCTCTGCTTAGCATCCACCAACTTACTGGCTTCAGCTCGAAATTTCTGCACTTCCATTACACCTCATTGCAATAAGGAAGTTACCAGCTGTGTTAGGAATAAACGTCACTTGTGACTCTCTCATTCTCTCTCTCAGACTCATACCATGGTTTGAGGTTTAAAAATAGAGCAGACAAAACCTCCCATGGCATTTTGTGTCATTTAATTTTCATCTTCATCTGATTTTGGAGGCCTCACAGTAAACAGCAATGACTGAAAACAGCAGATGCTTCTATTTGGGTTTTGTTTAGGTAAGTGTTTCAACAGAACAAGTCCAGTATAACCATTACTTTTGACATCTTTGAGACCTGGCCTGCCCTGTAAGTTAGCCTGCATATCAAGATTGCTTAATTACACTTATTTGACTAAGCATACTTACATAAGCATCCAATTATAGCTTAAAACAACACTCAACATGCATAGCCATCTGTCATTGAATGTATCTGCTTTTAAGACATAATGGTGTGCTCAGCTTTTTCCTTTCCAAGCATTTAAGTATTTTCTGCAGCTACAGTTAAGAAAAAATGGCAAAGCAACCATTTGGAGGGCAATAATGCATTACCTTGAGAATTGGAAACAAATTTACAGGACAATCTGCCAATATTCTCAAGTACATATCCCCTCAAGTAAATGTCACTTCCTTTTACTAAAAATTACAGATAATGTTAGAACTAGAACTTGCCAACACAGAAGCAAAACTGAGTTGAAATTCTTCTACCTTTTCTTTTCAAAATATTGTTCAATGTCATTTTCTTTCTAGGATAAACTATCAGCATTTCTGCCACCAAAAGATAAAATGACATTTAAATACATCTCAGGAGAACAGGAGTCAATCAGCACAGGAAAAGATAAATGCATGATGAGATATATTTAGAAAGTGCTGTAATGACACACTGTTTTGCAGTGGGAGGCATTAAAAACCCTACTATTAGTCACTTCTTCTAACTCCAGAGCTGTAATATTGCTTTTACCAGACAGACACGGTACCAGCTGCAATTACCCAAGGAACCTCATGTTAAGTTGCCAATGGCAACCACAGTACACATACTCCAAGACTCAACCATCATTAGCATAAATATCCATATAATCTATGCCTAAAGCTGATAAACTTTATTTCAAAAAAATAATTTCTCCCTTCCAGACACTTTTGCCTCCCTCAGCAAAGTGCTCTTTGGTCTACAAAGTAGAAAGAAGTGTAATAATTAACATTTGGGTGATTTCTGCAAGAAAACCAAGGTCCTTTTTACCTAATGATTCTTTTAATATTTGTAAATTCAAAGAGATTTCAGTCTGGAAATAGCAAATCATAGACTCACAGAATTATTTGGGTTGGAAGAGATCTTAAAGATCACGAAGTTCTGCCAAGGAGAGGGACACCTTCATGCTCAAAGCCCCATCCAACATCCTTGAACTCTTCCAGGGATGGGAAGCCCAGAACCTTTCTGTCAAACTGTTCCAGTGCCTCATCACTCTCAAAGGGAAGAATTTCTTCCTAATATCTAATTTAACCTGCCTTTTTCCAGTTTAAAGCCATTCCTCCTTGTGCTATCACCCCATGCCCTTGCCAAAAGTCTCTGTCCAGCTCTCCTGGAGCCCCTTTAGGCACTGGAAGGGGCTCTGAGGCCATCCCAGACTCCCTTCCATCCATCAAGTCCGTGTCTCTCCCATTCAGAGAGCAGGATGTTGAGCAGGACAGTGCCAGGTGCTCTGCACAAGCCCTGGCAGGTGCTGTCAGCTGCTCTCCATTGTGCACCAGAGCTGGAACCTCATCAGAAAAGGACACCAGGTCTGTCAGGCACAATTTGGCCTTAGTGAAGCCCCATTGAGTGTCACTAATCAATTCCTCATTCTCTATACTCCTTCTCTGTTTCCAGGAGGATCTGCTTCATCATTTTGCCAGGCACAGAAGTGACACTGACTGGCCCTGCTCCTTGAGTCTTCTTTTTTCTCCCTTTTTCAAAATGGGAGTTGTACTTCCCCTCTTCCTCTGGGCATCTCCTGCTGGCACTGGATCCAGACTGGTGGGAGTGGGGTGGGCTGAGATTGCCCTTCACAGGCACCTTCAGTTTAAAGCCCTCAGTACCAGCTTGTCAAGCCTAAGAGCTTCCCCTTCCTAAGGGGAAGATTCTCTTCCCCTCCTCTGACAGATGAATCCAACCAGGCCCCAGTAGATCCCTTTTAGTATTGAGGGGAAATGTTCTTATTGTAGCTTTAAGGCTGAGGAAATAGTAGCAGAAGTGGAAAACAGAAACTGAGGGGGGAAGAAAGTAACTAACAAAAGGAAAAAGTTTCTGAAAAAATCAGTATGGAGAAACAGGAAAAATAAAAACACCTACTCCATTTTCAATAAATGTTTAAATAGAAGTCAGCTTTCTCTCTCATTATGATGTGGAGTAAAAGAGGGTCCATTATTCATCCCTTGAATAAATGATGGCAATATGATGAAAACCTATTTTACAGAAGCACATCTTCATATGCTTGCAGCATGCAAGACAGATGCATCCAAAGCTGCCTCCTAAACCTGCAGAGCCCTGTGTGGATAGCACAGCATCCCTTAACGAGGCTGGCCAGGCTTGGATCAAACTGAATGTGTCAGAATGCAGCTCATTACAGCAAGCACAGGGACTTTGAAGAAACACTAGGAATTACTATTAAACTGCTCAAGTCCAACTGTGAACACTGATTTTTAAAAATTCCTGTTTGTGGGCAAGAACAAGGTGCTAAAATGCCACAGAGTACCTTAACACATTCAAATTTTATTATCTAAATGACAACGAGCCTCAATTTTACAATCCTTCCCATCATTTGCCCACATGAAGCAGTTACCATAACAATAAGCTAAGGTTTAAATTAACATTACACTGGTATAACTCCTCTGAAACAAACAGCTACCTTGTAAAAGTGAGCAGCCACAGGACACAGGAAGAATTATTTGAAAAATAACAAAAAAATTTGAGTTGCATGCCACAATCCAGGAGATCCCAGCCAATTTTTGTTCTTCAGTTCATTTTTCTCCTTTGTGAACAAGTTTTCATAAAAAGAGCTGCTCTAAGAATATACTTCAAATTAAAATTTCATTCCAAAAGATGCTGAAAATTATTTCATAAAGTCAGTTTACAGGAATATAGCCATTTTCACAGTGAGAAAAGACAGGCATAAAAACTCACCCCTCAAATCACACCACAGCTCATAGGAAAGCCCAAGAATAAAACCTCTAACTTTTCTAAATTTAAGTGAAGTACCTTAATTTTAAATTAATTCTGTCATCCTAGGTTGTTTCTTGTTTAATCCTTTGTTAAAATAAAAACTATGGGTTAAACATACTCTTTTTTCTTTAACAAGCTTTTCTATTTGAAACAATTCTTTAAAAATGTTCTAAAACTCTCTCCCTTCAGCAAATAAAAATATTTGTTTTTCCTTCCAACACCTCTGTAAAAGCAGAGGGAGTTGTGACATACTCACTGCTTGTCAAAGAAGGGGAAGGAAAACAAGAAAATGAACTTTTTTTATAGACATATTTGAGCATTAATACATAAATTTAAAAAAAAATAAGAAAAATTGTATTAGTGAATCACAGTAGACAAATTTTTTTTCACTCTACCTACATACTGAAGCCCATTAAAGTAACTTACACCAGGCAGCGTGGTAGAGGAGATGCTTTGGATTCTGTGTGCCACTGGACTCAAATTTTCAAAGGCATTCAAGAGCATGTGTCTGAAATTTTAAAAAAAGCCTTCAATCTCTTTGAAACCTAATTTCAATTCAGGATATTCCCTTCAAAGGGCAGGACCCTTCCAAAAATATGTAGGAGACTGCCCACAGGGGAACAGGAGGAATCATTAGATAAGGAATACCTGCTGGCATGCAAGGAAAGACACGCAGAATGAAGAATACCCTGGTTCTGAAATTCTCTAAGTGGGGTGATGAACTGATCTTCATGGTCAGATGCAATACATTTATTTATGCAGCAGGGAGGTTTGAAATTAAGCACCTAACAATAGTACTAAAAAGGAATTCAATGGCTTGCTTAGGAAGCTTGTGGAAGCTCATCCCAGGTTTCTTGAAAAAGGAGAAAACCAAAACAAAAATCAACAAAAAAAGTCCAAACATTTTAGAAAAAGGTTATCAACCTTTCTTAAAAAAACAAAACAAAACAAAACAACAACAGCAACAACAAATCACACCATGGCCAGTCTTGAAGTGCAGGGAATGGGCAAGACTTTGCATTGCTCACATCACTCTTCTTTCTCCCACCACACCCCCATCCCCCAAAACCCGTCTCTTCTGTTACATTTGCCAGGTGATCTGGCAGGGGATGAACTTTCTAAACAGCCTCTGCCAGCCCTTAGTGACTTTGGGTGTCCAGGTTCAGTAGGAGGCACCGAAAGAAGAGCCAGGAACCACCAGTGGCAGAGGCACCAGAGAGCCTGAGGCACCCTCGGGCTGCTCTCCACACTCAGCCACCTCTCTGTTCCCAAATCCTGCAGGCAAAATGCTTCAGCAGCAGCCCCTGCCTCCAAAATACTTTAATTAGGCTTTGAGGATTTTTTTTTTGTGTGTTCTTATTTGTTGTCGTTTTGTTTCTCACAGAAATAGATTGGCTTTTTGGAAGGAAGAGTTTCACTTCTGTCCTCATCTTAAAGTTTCTTGGGAGTTGCATTTTCTCATTTAATGATTCAACAGAGATAAGGGGAGCGTACATGATGCAAATTTGTTAAATATTCAGCATATTTTATTAACCAAATCACAATCTGCAGGCTTGAAAGCTTTCTGTATGATAATACCCTCTTGAGTGACCTTTCAGATTTATTCTCTAGAAACCATACATTAGACTTAACAACCATACTTTTCCATTATCGTTTATTCTGACCTAAAGACTGATTCTGAGTCCACAGGAGAAAACTTTTCCTGATAATTAGTTCTCCTTGGCTGTAGTCCACAAGAAAGGACAAATTTCACCTTGTTTAAGGTGCCTCTTGATAGCACATAAAGCCAACAGAGGAGGCATGCATAATTTTCTATTTTTTCTTAAAGCATGCATATGTTTTTCTCCGGAGCTTGCACCACTATTTTGTCCAATCACTTGCTATTCTACTTCCCTCAAATGACTGTGGACTAGAGACACAACCAAACAAGTTTTTTCCCTTCTTCCTGGGGAAGCTTTGATTTTGACAGGATGCAGCATAATAAAATAAAGTCCTTGACAAAACCTCCTTTGCATACAGTATTGTATGCAAAGATCTTACCTTTTTCCTAGAGGCTCCCAATACCCCTAAGTAAACTCCACTAAAAAGTGGAAAGTGAATCTACATATAACTGAAAAGAAGATAAATAACAAAATTCCTATTACTCCTGCCTCCTTCAACAATCCAGGAACTGGATACCATTAGAAGAAACTGCAGACTCACATGCCTGCTACCACCCCTTACTCCCAAAAATCAGACACATGGTCTGTTGCTCAGCTGGCAACAGAAGAAACACACAGGTCTCAGAGCAGCAGTTGAATCTCCAGGCAGGACCGACCACAGGGGGCCTGCTCTTTTTTATTTTTTTATTTTTATATGTTACTAAAGACAATCAAGGATTGGTGAAAAGGGTTAACACTCCTGAAGGTTTACAGGACAAAGACATGGTTAATCATTTTTTTCCACCCCAGGGAAAGGAATGAAAAACAATTCTACAAGTGCAAAACAATCCCGGCCGGTTAAGAAAAACAAGGACCATGTTTACAAAAAAGCATGGGAAGCTACAGTTACAGTGTTACAAATCATGGGCCCCTGTAAAACCAGGGTGACAATGGTCTGATTTCATAGAGTGAAAATGCATCAGAAAAAAAAAGACAAAAAAAAAGGAAGCAATTAAAATGGGCCTGAATACTCCTGGCTCAAGGCAGAAGAAGTCTTCCATTTTCTTGAGGAATTAAGATACTCATTTTCTAGCTGAGCATCTACAGAGCTGTAGAAGCACAAGTGCAACCATAGAACTGCACATCAAACTTGGGCTCTAACTCTGAAGGCAAGATACACCTTAGGAGAAAACACCTTTTTTTTTCTGAAGGAACTACATCTCTGTTTTACTGTTGAACTCTTCCTAACCCTAAACCATCAGAAAATAGAGTAGCCCACAACAATGGTTTGAGAAGCAGACCCTAATGTTCCCTTTGCTGGGAAACCACAAACACTGATCTCCCTGGGAGGGGAAAGAAATTGTGAGCAGTGATCAAAGCAGAAATTAATGTACAAATGCATAGAAGGCTTTGATGGGTGAATTTAATGCATCTGTTCAAATTATTTCAAAATTTTAAAAATAACATTTTAATGTACAGACATTTGGCAGTATTTCTTTTGGCTTAAAAACTTGAATAGAAAGCATTCTCATACTTTAAAATATTCATTAGTATTAGCATACTTTTCTGTTCTAACCACATAAAGTTTTAGCAAAATTATTAACAATTTAACATGAGAATAGTGCTTGCAAAAACACAGCATTTGAAAAGCATGTTGGAATCTGATGTTCTCTGTGAAAAAACTCATGCTGGGTTTTTCAAAGCACTGGTGACCTTCTCATCAGCTTTTTAAATACTGTAGGTCTAAATTAATTCATAAACTATATTGGAACATACTATCTCTTTGCCAGTGCAGCTGGAAACCAAGCCACTGCTGCAAATAATTTATTCAGGTTTATCCTTTATTTTGTTCATGAAATATTTCATCAGCAAGTTAATCTCTTCCACAGCTCCCCTGGCCTCTCCTCTCATCCTCCCCCATGGTCTACAAAGAGCTTACTGCAAATGTATTTATTGTAACACTCAGGAAGGCTGGGCAGATGTAGCACAAAAGCACCTTCATTTCCAGTCTGAAGGAACAGAATTTTAAGCAGAAAGGTGAAACAGAGCAGGAGAATTCATCACCTTAAACTGGGCATTTGAGAGAGATCTTTTATTGGAAGGTCTTTGTCCCTCCTGAGCTGGTCTCCAAAATACACATTAAACTCTTGGGCTCCTATAGGATTTATTTGGCATCAGCAGAAGTAAAATTTTATTCTCCCCATACCTTTGCAATCCATACTTGTGGCAGTAGGCAAGAACAGCAAGAACATCAATGGTCAAACTTTCAGTTATTATTTTGCTACAAAAGCACACTGTACTGACTGAAGAGTGGATCTCAGTCTGACAGAGCAGTTACAATTGAGATGGGAACGTGTTCTTCTCTCTGTTAGCTGGAGTTAGGGTGGTGCAAGACAGGCTGAAGTTAAGCAGGAATGACTCAGGTTATGAGCTAAGATAATTACCATAATTACCTAATGGCCAAGACAGCCCTGGAGCAGGCAGTGAAGGAACCCATGGACTATCACTGGATATTTTCAGAAATAGTTTAGACAGAGCTTTGTCAGGAACAAGTGCAAGTTGAATTGCCTGCAGGCAAACCCACAAGGTAACATCCAGTTATATTATTCCTGCCCTATATTATTCCAGTTTCCATTTTTATTTACTAATATGTATATAAGTATACTAGCACATACCATGTGCATTTCTTTGCATCCATTTTTCTGCTTCATTTTTTCATACCTATTCATTTTTTCCTATTTTTTATTCTACTATCATATATATGTTTCTATACATACATTCAGACATACACATAGTACACCCTTTATTTAGTTTTCTTTAGTAAGTCACCACAGTCAAATTATTTCAAGGAACCTCCATTTCTTCTTTGTTTAACAGCAACATTTTAGTTTAACATTTAACTGCATATAATGCAAACTGAAATATTTGGTGACCCTTAATTTCTACTGCATCTCCCCCTCCCACCAAATATTTTGTTATACAACTGAGGCATAAATCAAAATTAGAAACCAAATGAAGTTTTTTTTCTCCTTCCTTGTGTATCAGTTTGTCATTACCAGATGACCTGCACCATTAAAGAGAAATTAGTTCTATTCCGAACATAATTAGAAATGCTTATTTTCATGTTATCCAATATATTTGTACAACTTCAATAAATGTGAATAATGAATGAGAGCCCAAAAAGGCATCAGATTTGTATTCTGCAATAATATTTATGATACCAGCATAGATGATTTATGGTTGCTAACAAGTTAATGTATAGGACAGGAATGAATCATGGGGTCTGAATTTCATGGTTTTGAGATCACTAAAGTTGTAGCAATATTTCCATCTGCTGGGGGCTGAATATAATTAGCAGGTACTCACAGCCACATCCTCTTCCAATGAAAGTTAAATTGATTAAGTATAAATACCTCTCTTACTGGTATGGTCATGCCATCTGGCCCCATGATTTCACATTTTTCATATATGTCCACAACATTAAGACATAAAAATAACAGGATCTGTTTAAAACTGTTGCCCTCTTATTTTAAAAGGACTAGAACAAAACTAAGGCAGCACATAGAGGCTGTCCCACATAGGTAAAACATATGAGCCAAGCACTCTTCCTACATAAAAAGCTGCATCTAGAATCTATTAATACATCATTTGGTCCATCAGTGGATTAATTTCTCACATGACAAAGAAGTTTGATTTAAAGATCTCGATGTTTAAAGAAACAATGATGTCAAAGTCATGGCTTTATTTTTGTTATTACAGCATATTGCAAAAGCAGCATTTCCAAGTGTCACGAACAAGAGCTCCATTTCTCCGTGTCTGCATCACTTTTTAAAATATTCTCTCATTTCTAGGTGGCATTTTACAAAAATTCCAGAAGAGTGAACAACATCTCACTGCTAAATAGCAAATAACCAGTCCCAGAGAAACCAAGGTCTAAGCCCTGAGTCTAAGAGAATTTGTTTCACTTTGAAGATTTTGTCCCTCTTCAAATAGAAAATAGTTACAATTTTTGTCTTCAGCTAAATCCCACCACACATTATTTGAAGGTAGGTTATACCACTAGCCCAATTTCATTTACTGATAAGGCTGTTCACCTGAGCCACTGTGGATTTTGAGTTTTGAGGGTATCACAGATTTAGGAAAACAAGCTGTTCCTTTATTTAAGTACACAACCTTCAGTAAAATAACTTATTAAAGTCCACACAACATAAGCATTCATTCATTCTTTTGCAGCAGCCACTGAAGGTTCATATAAACAAATCAGTATCAGGCTTTGCTTTTACAGTCACTGGCAGTTCCAAAGTGAAATCCAGATGCAAACCCCAGCCATCCCTTAGACTGAGAACCAACTCTGGCCTCAGCAACCCTGACATACTGGGCTTTTGTCAGACAGAAGAATTTGACTCTGTATTTATGTACCCTCACACTCTCTTAGATATCCCTGATTGAAAGCCAACACAGCAATTCCAGCATCCATACTGACAGGGTCATTACAAAAAAAGATTACTGCTTCCCTTCTACAGCAGCTCTTGTCAAGTAAAATCTTTTAAATGTATGTGCAGAACAATTTAGCCCAGTACCATCTATTTTTGCTCATGGATAATGCAGCAGACACTGGTAGTTAGTCTTTGCTATTTCAGATTGTGCAGGCATGTTATATAAATTTACATTTTAGCACCTGACTCTGTTCTTTCATTTGTTAGAGGTCACCCAACTAATATGGGAACATTGGGCTTCCCTTTGACATGGTAGGGGGCAGAATAAAAGCTTGCAACACAACTCTATTAGTTCAACCCTCAGAGTCCACAGAATCCTCAAAATCCACACAAACTACTGTTTTACACATGTACTCCAACTGAAATAAAGTAAATGGGGTGTTTGAGCATAAATAAAAACAACTATGAAGAACTTGCAAAAGGTTTTTATTATTCCTTACTATTTAGGATATACCGCAAAGTATAGCACATGCAACAGTTGCAGGTAGTATTTAAAATATTAATTTTGTGGCATATTTGATAATCTCTAGTGAAGAGTAACTAGTTTTTAAGCTGTAGAGAGCCAACAGAGAGACCTAAGTTCTATTATGAGCTTTGACACTAAACACAATTTAAAACGTTACCTGAAGTGGAAATAACAAATATTGTGGCAAAAAAATCCCATGTTCATTCTCAGAGTACATCACTTTGAATCTTCTCACTTTCCACTTAAATCAACATTTTCTAATGAACTTGAACCTTCACACTTGCTCAGTGGAGGGAGTTATTTCTATAATTCATCAATAAGTGCTTCTCATAAAGCAGCCCAAAGTGCCACCAAAGTTACAAAGCCAAGGCAGAAGGTCCTGCCCTATGCAGGATCTGTTTTCAAAAGGAATAGGTTTAGGCACTAAAAAAAATCTTTCCCAGTGTCACAGTAATTAAACATCAGGAAACCAAAAAAATAGCTTCTGAGAGGACAGTTCAAAAATAAATAAAAGCAGTCAGAAAGTTTTATTGTAGTTATGTTTTTATATCAGACTACCTGAAATAGTAGAATTTGAAGTATGAATTCTAAATACCTCAGAAGAACCTTCCACTACTTAATTTACATCTTTGCTTAAATACCCAAATCCCTGGAGCATGCTGGCTAACCCACCCAAATCATTGTGGATAATTAAAGAAACAGGAACTGTCAGCAATTGCTTTTTTGGACGAGGCACCCACTTCCCTATCAATCAGCATTTTTGACACTGATCTGCAGCATCTGATGATGCAAATCACTGCTGCACTTAAATGCTACAAACAGTGCTGGAAATGGAAATTTATCATGGTAACTAGGTAGTGCTCAGGAAAGACTTTCATTTTAAAAGTATTTCCCAATAAGAGTACATAAAGCAAGCCATTGAGAGCAGCTGTTGTCATGCTGAGACCTGGGACAATTCAGTAATTTTTTACTCACAGATTAATGGAAGCAATATGGAACAGGGCCTTAGAGCCCAATCCTGTTTAAACACTTGGTGCTCTCCAGTTCAAAAAGTCCTGGTGAAAATAATCAAGAAACTCAGGTGATTGAAAGTTGCAGATAATATTCAGACAAACTGTAAAAGATTACAGAATCAGATTTTGAGAGAGAGTAAGCTGTTTTTTTCTTCCCAATTCTCCTGCTTTCTTTTTAAGTTTTTACATCTTCTTTCTCTTCGATTCTTAGCTTCTTTTTTAATCCTTAACATAAAAAGATAGAAAGTGAGAAACATATGAGAAGTCAGTAATTCCATTTTATGCATAACCTTTCAATTTTCATCTTTGCTACGCACAAGAAATACCTTCAGGGTCTTAGACCAGCCTCTCAACTGCAAACTGTAACCTGCATAAAAACTATGAATCTCCTTTTCATCTTCCTTATATATGTTATTGTCCCCTTCATTCTATGAATATTGTTATTATAATGACAAGTGAAGGAGCACCCACTATGGGAGACTGCATAATTACACAATAACAGTTTTCCTTGAAGAATCCTTTGGTTTTGGCTTAAAGGCCATGTTTCAAAGAATTTTCAACAGACATCTACAACCAACCTTCATCAACCATTTTCTTTCTCTTACAAAGTAAAAGTGTGCTACATTATGTTAAAAAGTTTTTTCATTGCTTAATAAGCTAATAACTTTTCCTAACTTCATCTTTGGAAACTTTCTACAACAACTTGAGGTCCATCTCTAGCACTGAGCAAGTTAAAGCAAGTTAGCAAATAAAAACATGCCTGTTAAAGGGAACTATAAAGCAATCTAAATAATGATTTACAGCACAGCCTAAGAGCATGAAGAGCCCCAAATCTCCCACTGCCCAGATCTCACATTTTATAGGACACTTTCTCTTTTCAAAGTACCAGAGTGCACAATCAAAATGAAGTGGCACTACCAAAGTGACAGTGAGTCAGTGATGGTCACTGAATGCAACTTGTGGTTTTGTGAAGCATTTGGCATCTGAGCTGGTGGGAAGCACAGACTATGAAGGTTCCTCATTTCTCATCAGGTCTCATATCAGTTATCAGCTGTAAAAACAAATCTTGCTCAATAAAATGCAAGCTATCATCTCTGGAGTTTATACTTCTAGATTTATTCAGCTGTTGTCAAATAGAAGATCCTTCTCAGACTTTTGTGCAAGTCAAGCTTGTAAACCTCTATAGAAAAGTTCTGGAGTTAAAAAAAAGAAAGGCAAAATTTTGGCTGATGCACAATTAATTATCTGGCTTCCTGGGAATCCAAAGGGCAATGTGGACTGGCTTAAAAAACTCATTGTAGGGAAGTGAGTCCAGATCACATAATGACAAAATCAGAAAGGGGACCCCTCCTTGCAGAGGGGGTAACTGTCATGCTGCATAATTCATTCTCTGAAGAAATAAACCCCATCCTTAAGGGGGATTTTGCTCTGCCTGATCCTCCTGGAAGTTCACATTTCTTCCCCAGATCCACCCTGTGGAAATCTAAACATTTGCTACCTACTGGCATTTGCCAATTGTCACCATCACAGCTTCCCCACAGCTACAAAACTTTGTCCTCTGTTATTACAAGGAATTTGGGAGAAATCAGTAACTGCAGAATATTGAAAGCAAAAATTTTATTCACACAGAAGCGTTTCCAATTCAAGCTGATTTATCTATGCAACTGAAACAACACACCTGGAAGTCAAATTTGAGTAACATCTCACATTTCCCATATCAAACACTGACTACAGTCCAGGATACAACTGTAATAGTAACATTTAAATATTTTTTAACTATATTGATAAGACCTTGAACCTTATACAGTCAGAATCTGCCTTTGTACATGCATCTTTGGTGGCACTGATCCTATAAATCAAGCCACAAGAAAACAATGCACAATTTGTACACCCACTGATAAAGCATCATAATTCCATTTTAAAAGGTACTTATTGCTACTATAAGAAGCATTTCAAAAACAGTATACAAGTACAAGCTGCTCCCAATGCACTAAAAGGAAAATCAAAAATTTTCACTGGACAAAAGCATTTCTCTCAGAGTAAAAGTTGTTTTCTCTAATGTTAGTAACTCCAAAGATCTTTTCCCTGTCTTGAATAAAGAGCCAGAAGAGTAGGGCAGAATGAAAGAACAATATATGCAGAAACTCACATAAATTACTTGCTACATGAAAACATGTACAATGTTTGTGGAGGGAACTAAAGAAAACCTAGTTAAAATTCAAATGAAAGGAAATTCTCCCTTCCAAAGTATTGCTTTCCCAAGAAAATTGTTAGTTCACCTCAGAATCACTTTTCATTAAGACAAAGAATTAATTAAATATGCTTCTGCATCTATGGAAAAGTCAGCATTTGATAAAAATCAGAAGAGGGAGATCAAAGCATTTCTAGTTGGAAGCACTGACGCAGCAGCCTGAACAGGGGTGCCTGGAACTGCAGCTCTCCTTAGCCTGATTTATGAACCCCAACACTGACAAGAACAACCAAGGCTCCTGTGCTGTGAGGATCTCTCAGCAGAAGGAATCAGGACAGAACATAAAATATAGAGCCTAGTCATGCCATAACCAAGAATAAGGTCATAAAAAGTAAAGAGGACAGTTATTCTGAAATCCAAAATCCTTTCTTTTCAAGTGAGTGCACAACATAAAGCTTTCAATTTTTAAATGCCATTAAAAAATTGTTGCAGGAAAAAAATAATAATTTTTAAATTAACCGATGTTAGAAGTTGAAAAAAAAAGTGGGTACCTTTTTTTCCTTCTTGTTTTTCTAAGCAGCTATTCAGAAACATAACCTAAAAGGCAATGAGCTGCAAGGTGCCCACTCCTTTAACCCTCTGGCAATATTATACCTCTGCCCTGAGCCTTTGAGTCCTGGTAATGAATTGATCTTCACATCTCTCTCTTCCCCTCTTTAATGGAGAGGCAAATAAAAAAGACAACCACACTGTGATGTTGAAGTTGTGACAAAGGTCAACCATGTTCCCTTCATGCTGGGTCCAAAGCTGCCAACCAATTTTTAAAACAAAATAAGCCCTAGATCCTAAAACATTGGTTCAATAGGCCTTAAAAAATATTGCCAGCTTTTACTATGCACCATTGTTTCAAAGAGTATAAAGGTTCTTTCAAATTGTGGATCCCACTGAATCCTAAATCTGACAGCAAAAATAAAATCCTGAAGACTTCTGAAATGCAACAAAAATAAACAGCATTTTTGGAGCATCAAGATTCTTGAGAACTTAAATATACCAAAACCCACTTTCTTTTCCTTAAGTTTCTGTTGTTTGTTTTAAACATACTCCCATTCTACAAAGCACTTAGCCCCACTGATTTTAAACATCCACTGTACAGCAACTAATTAAGAGCACAAAAAAGACAAGTCATATCAAAGTAATAACTTTTCATGAAAGAGAAATAATCCCAACAATTTCTTCCTAATGGCAAGAAGTTTTTATTTTGAGGTGTTGCATATCAGTGGTATGAAACAGTCAGGTACCTACTGCTGTTCCTATGGCATTTCTCCTTACTAATCTCTGCCTGTGGTAGAAATAAAGGCAGTAGGAAGGTAAAGCTCAGTTATAAATGATCTGTGCTGGAAATCTCTGCCAGAACACCTTTGTAGAGGATGAGCTTGGAGGAGGAAGGGCAAGTGAGGCACACAGGTAGGGAATCCCAGGGGTGCTGGCACCCTTACTGGAAAAGCCCTGAACACAAACACAAGCTCACCACAAGGCTTTGATTTCACTTTAAATTTCTGAAGAGATTAAACTTCTAGACAAACAAACAGAAAAAATCTTTTTGCCAGTACCCTGTGAACACACTCTATGAGAAGCTGTGGATTGTGTCAGTGTGTCTGTACTGGCAATTCCTGTCCTACACACCTGCCTGTACAGCAGAGAAAAGTTCTTCAGGCACACACTGAGCTCACCTTCATAAAGCACAAGTATCTTTATCAACACAGAGATACTCTAGACTGTCAAAGGACTACAGCTTGCATTATCTAGACTTTATCCAGGGTTACAGGGCTTTTTTTGAATTTCATTCTACTAGAATTGCACTCAGTGGTAAAATGCAATAATGTCCTCCTAAATCCAGGCCTCTTATCTTAAAAAGGGGAAAAACTCCCAGGTGTGATTGTTATTCAGAGCATCTTTCCACTTCAAGTTTTCCCAGTTCCAGCAGAGATGATTTGGTCTGTCCCATGATCAATAAAACTGCTTTATCTTTTGCTTCTGACATTCAAATGTTTCCTTTCTGTGCCTATCTCTACAAAGCAAAGGGAGTTAACTAAATTCAATATTAATATAAGCAGCTGCAATTCCAGGACTAATATGACCCTAAAGGGACTGGTAATTAGCCCAGTGTTCATATTGGTATAAGATGCATGTTAGACCAAGCCAGCACAATTCTACTCCCCTTGCAGTGCCCTATTGCATCCTGCTTTCTCCACAGCACAGGAGGGAGAGAAATCCCTTGAGGATTTATGAGCAGAACAGAGCTGTTCTTTTAGCACAAATACATATCACACTCCCTGTAAGGCTGGTGCATTTCCTCCCTCCTTTCTTTCTGGACTGCAATCAGGTCCAGTCAATCTCATGAAATACTGGAAGAATATGCATTTCTCATTTGCCTTGAGCCACAGCACATGATATCAGCCTTCAGTTCATCTGGAAGCAGAATCCAAACTAATTAGGATACTCTAGAAAGGAGAACATGCTAATAGTGGCCAAAGGAACTATTGTGCCCACCTCCTTTGGAACCTTCTTTGCTTTCTTAGTCCTTCTAGTGAACTTTCTTCAGGTCTCTCATGTGTTAATAACAGACATTCAGAGATAGATCAGGCATCAGAAAAAGCCAGAAGGCATTTGTGCAACTGACTGGCTCTCTTTTGCTGAGGAAAAGGTTTTTTTGGGAGGAACTCAGCCTTTGCTGGTAGCTTTTATTCTCCCAAGAGCCTTCAGAAATCAGTCCTTACACAGGCATGGCAAGAGGCAACTTTAACAGGCATTCCTGGATGGAATACTTTGTCTTTCTTATTTCCTTATCAGAGAAATACTTTTTTAAATGTAGCTGTACTCCCTCCCTTTAAGCCGAGTACATAACATAGAAATTCAACAAAATGCTCCAAAGATTTACAAACAAAGGCTTGTTGCTCTCCCTTTTACACTGCATTTACAAATTGCTTCCACTTCAGACATGCTGGCAGTGCCTCCTGCCCTGTGAGAGGTGCAGAGACACCTTTGCAGCCCTGGCACAGTAACTCTCCTCAGCTGCTTTGCTGAAGCTCCATGCTGGTAGATCTGACTACAGGCAGTGTTCTCTTCATCTTTTCATTTTGCTGCAAAAATTTATTGTCAGTTTTCCCTGAAGTGGAAGAATAACCAGTTTATACAGGAAGGGGCTAAAGAGAAATCTGAAGTTATCTCAACTAGCTGTTTCCAAGGGAGCTTAATTTTTCTGTGGCTTGATTCCCTCAAGCAGTTTTTATTACCTCACTATCAACATCACAACACCTCTCCCTAAAGCACATATATGCAGTATTTGGTACAACAAAGACCTGCTCCCAAAGGACCCTGAAGCACTTAGCAATAAATTGGACTTCTGAAATACCAATTTTTCTAAATGATAACAACTCAAACCTAAGAACATAAACCTCTGTAGAGCAGCAATCTAAAACTAACAGCAATTTGACTAGGGTGTGTTATCTGACAGATATTTTGCACAGGCTAAAAAACAGGGAGCACCACTGCAGCAAAGAGGCTCCCTCATTTTTTAATTTCTTTTCAACTTTACTTCTTCTTCCATTTAAAGTATTTCTAAGTCTGCACTGAAGGTACAGATTTCATTTGTATTTCATGCTGCTCAACTATCTGGTCTTCCACCAGAGGACAAAGACAGAATGGTTTTGTTTATCTTGTAGGAATCTAAACAGTACTAAACTCTATCTCTGCCAAAACAAACAAGGTCTCACAAACATTCCCAAATATGAGAATGTCCTTGTAAGATGTGCCCGTGAATCCCCACTTTACAATTATGCTAAGTGATCAAACCATGTGTGGAATCTGGATTTTAAAACTGCATCTTCACTCCAAAGACAGATCTTGGTAGTTTTAGTAGTAACCCAAGAAATTCTGGTCAGCTCTTGTGAAACTGCATTTATCTGAACTTGAAATACTTCTCTGGCTAAGGAAATCAGTCTCTTCCACTGATACACTCTCAGGCTAATTTGAAGCCTAGTTCTAAATAGGCTCAATTTGATATTAAGGCATGTTTTAAAGTCTAAGCAGCTGCATAATCCCCAGGAAGGCAAAACCTGTACTTGGCACCATCTCACGAAGTTAAGTCCTATTACATTTCCTTTGTGGGATCTGCTACCACTGGGCCAAGCTCAAAATGTGAAGGTGTAGTCCATTTAACTTCAAAAGAACACTAATACTCATGAGGAAAAATGTAATCAGCTTTGACAAACTCCAATCAAGCAAGCTGTAATTAAAAAGCATCCCTCCAGATCTGATGAATTACATCAACATCTATTATCTTCCTTATCTTACTTCCCTTCCTCCTCAACAAGTACATTATATTCTTCACTTTCTTGCACAATAGAGTAACAACCTGGGCCACTCCAGTTGTCTTCACCATAGAATTAACATCTGCATAATCAAACAATATCAACTAAAAAGCTCAGGGTCTAGGAACATAAAGGTATTTCTATCATGCCTTTGGTTGAAAGGAGTTCAAACATAACAGAGCCAGCAAATTCAAGCCAACACTGCATAATACATTGTTAATATGTGAACTTCACTCAAATTCCCATCCATTATAAATTGATGTTTCTAAGAGGAGCTCCTGAATTTGTTACTATATTGCTCATATAACTCTTACAGATAATAGAGAGAAAACTAAGGCATCCGGGAATGTCTTTTACTGAAATTAAGCAATCATTCTTTAATTTCTGAATGCTTGCAATGAACTATTACAAACAATTGTTATTTACTAGTGCAGTAAGCAGGTCCTTTCCACTCATTCTCATTCAAGCATTTGGTACATGACTTGTCTATTCCTTGCAAACAGAAAAGTGTTAATTTGTGCAGTAAGTTTGATTCAGCTTGACTCAATCATGCTGCACTTCAGGAGGTAAAATAATTATTCTCCCTTTCTAACTCTACTCTGGAACATAAATAAAACAAAATAATTCTTCTAACTTCCTCAGTCCATCATAAAGTGTCCACATGAAGTTAGAAAACAATTCCATTCATGTCTGTTCTATATTCCCTTTGTGCACCCCCATCACGAGTGCTTCAAACCAGCTCATCATTACCTTTAGCTGTACCTGTCTTGGTCCTCAGCCAGCCAGGCTGGGATTTGGCTGCTTTCAACCTGACAGTTGTCAATTCTGAGGAGCTGGGAAGAGATTTCAGCATTTGGGTTCCTCCTTTGTGCAATTCAGCAGCACACAGCACTCTGCAGGGGATCCAGCCAAACTGCTCAGGAGATGTTTCAACACACAAGTTCATGTGCTGCTTAGTTGGAGCTGAAATAAGTTCCCCTGATCTTTTTCTCACCAAGGAGGACCCCAAACATGGCAAACTTCCTTGCCTGCAGCTGGCAGTGCCCTCCTGGCACGTCACTGAGATTGTCTGGCTGCACAAGCCCTCCCTGAGCCCACAGCTCTCCCCATCCCCACAGCAGCACTCCCCTCAAAATGCACTGCACCACTCATTTGCACAGGGAAAATACCCAGAGCCCCAGCACAGGCTTGACAGAAGCATCTTTGCTAAACAGGCCATTCCTATTTTGCAAGAAGTTGTCAAACAAAGTTTTCTTTCTGCAAATGTTGGGATGCTCACAAAAGCTGTCTGGTGCAGTTCAAAGCAGGAAAGTTTGACTTGGTGTGTGGTTTTGCCTCTGCTTAAACAAAAGAAAGCACAGCTCAGCATCATGTATTTAATAAGTCTTTCATGCCACAAGAGCAAGCAAAAGTCGGCTGATCTGATGATAAACTGTAGTGTCTGTGTGGAGTTTTTTAGCAGGATGATTAAGCTTAATTAATATAGAAATAATAAGTTATTCAGAGCTGATTGGTTTTGCTCTTGGACAGTGCACAGGAATTTAGACTTGTTAATAAGAGATGTCTTTAAAGAAGTCAAGCAGAAACTTCCTAATTTTCAACTGTTTGACAGCTTATAAAATTGTGGCTTTAATTAGCCCCAAACAAATAACGACTTGATTCTGTCTGTATCATACTTTTTGATAAAGAAATTTTCATTAAAATGAGAAAAAAAGGAAAGAAAAAGAATACAATCACCACTAATGGTTATAAACAACTATATTGTCAAGTAAGTTTCTCAAGTTCTCTAAAGTGAATTTGTTGTTTCCTCCAGGAAGTGATGGATTAGCTGTCCTGTCTCATTTGCAAATGCATGAATCACTTCCTCCCCTGTTCAGAAAAATGACTATTTTAGGTGCAACTGCTAAAGTGTTCACACTCCTGATTGTCCCAGGATGTCTGCAGGGCTTCTGCTTGTTGGGACAAGTTTCATGTGGGCACATAAAGTGTCAAACCACATTAGGCTGACCAAAAGAAATTAATCCAATCTCTTTTTAAGTCTACTGTCCCTTCACATGTACTAATTTTTAAATTAGTTTGGCAAGTGTAGCATTTAATGCCTCCTTGTAAATTTTGTAATTTATAATGCTACTCACCTTCCCCAACAGCCTACAGGGTTGTTTGTATACAAAAATATAAGCTGGAAGATTGATCTGGACATCCATTTTTCCTGTTCTTATGCTAGAAGGTGTTACCAAAAAAAAAAAAAAAAAAAAAAAAAAACACCAAAACTTTCAAAGAACTTTCCACTCATTTCCTACTAGTCACAAATTGATTCCCTCACCCAAGTCTTCTCATTTGTGTTATACTTACAATTCTATGAAACCAGCTAAAACTAATTAATTTATAATCATTTTTCCATTTTCAATTTAAGGTAATACTTGTCCTGTTACTTTTCAATATTCCCCAAATTCTATTAAATACATAAAACCATAATATAATTTTTGTCCCTGTGAAATCCTGAAATTTCCTGACCTAACCCAAAGTTAACTGACATGAGTGAAAGCACACATTTTTTTGTCTGAGGCTTTTACTTCAGAAATGCAGAGTAAAGTGCTGGCAGAAATTATAACTACTCAGCTCTGGGGGAAAAAAAGGGAGAAGGTGGCCCCTGTTCCTACATTTAAAATATTTATATTGGCCATTTAAATATTTATATATTTGTCACTTTAAAATATTTATATAACTATCTATTCAGCACTTCATATATTGGTGAGTGAACTTATATAATGCAAATAAATTATGTATTAAATATTTACTATAGGTTAATATTTTATGAAATTTACTGTACACACAGTAGGAACAAAACTGGCAAGGGATGAGGAACTCTAGAGATTACTTTTGCACTTTCAGCACAAAACAACAAGGATCACTTATTTCTGCACTGCTTTTAACAGAGTTTACAGGTTTGCTAAGAAAGCACCTCTGTTTAGAAATTACGTAATTCAACATCCTGGGATACTTTATCCTTGGGCAAAATTCCACCAAGGCCTCTGGAATTAGTCACAAATAAAGTTGATCCTGCAATTTATAAGCTAGGAGATCAAAGAAGGAATTTAAAAAAGGGTGGATATTTTGAAATATTTATGATCAAAACTTCTAAAACTGCTTTTGACTCCTGTGCCCTCAATATGGGTTTCTAACGGGGCATTCAAAGAGCAAAGCAAAATATTTCCTTTATCCTGCATTTAGACATGAACAGAACTTCTCAACAGCACAAAACCTGATCCTCCATGTAGCAGATTTAAAAAAACAAACATCTTCCCTATAGCCCTGAAAGGTTTAACATTTTCTCATCCCATAACTGAACTCCAGTTTTAACCATCAGGCCACACCTTGTACCTGTGCCAAATTCAAAACAGTCACAGTCTATCTGAATCTTCTAAAAAATATTGTGTGAATTAAGAAAGAAAATAACCAAAAGCAACAAATCCAAGGATCTGTTCTCTGTGCTCTGGGACACCCAGGGACAACTTCAGGATATCAAAAAGCAACCCCAGAAAACCATGAAAGCATTCTACTGCTGGCATAGTCAGTGTCCAAATCAGACTCTCCCAGCAAAAACATACAAGAAATCAATGCTAAAAGGATATTGCAGTACCAATACATTCCTCATTTACATTTTTATGACAAGCTAATATATTGGCAGTAAGTTAATACCAAAGGGCTTATATAAGTAGAAGAGTCCTTATGGCATTGAAATTTCCTCAAAGCTTTTTAATTCTGATTAACAGTCATAATAAACTCTAAATATACTCACAACCTTCAAGCATTAAACTTCATTAATCTACATAAAATGCCAATTAAGTTAATATACTTCAATTCTGTCTAGTTCTGAAAGATGCTTTAATTTTACTGACAAATACAAAAGCAAACCAACAAGCAAATCTCCTTGCTCAGTTTTTGAGCAATTGACCTTATTTTCCTGCATTCTAAAAAGTTAACTTCCCAGTGGGAAGCACATACTTCAGGAACTGGGAATTGGTTTGCTGCTAACAACCAGCAAGATTCTTGTCCTTGCACCAATAATTTAAGAGAGGTACAGGGGTCAGATTTGCCCCAAAGGGAGGGTTTGTTCCCTTACCCTTACCCTGCTACATCCCAGCCTCTCTCCTCTGTCTCTTCGTCCTCTGGGGCTGCTCCATCAGCCCCATCTCCTCTGCCACCCTGTATTTTCTGGTGCACTGCACCACAGCATTGCCTCATGCTCCTCTTGGGGGTCACTCTGACCCATTGCCTCCTTCAGCTCCATTCTTTAGGAAACTTCCCTGTCCAGGCATCCAGCAGCCACTGGCACTCACAGCACCCCACACTCATAATCACACCAGATTTCCCCATGGGCTCAACCCCTGCCTTCCCACTGCAAAGTCTCAGTCATCCATATCCTTAAAGTAATCTCCATGCAACAACTAAATAATAAAATAATAATTCCCACTGGTACCTCCAAGCAAGGACTCCAGAAAAGGGCCCCCTGGGCTTTTATCTGCTCACAGTCTAAGTGAGGGAAAGTCTGGAGCTCACTGTCATCTTCCTAAGGAATGTCAAGAACAGTCTCTGTCTTGAGAGAGCTGGCCTCAATGGCCCTTGTTTAAATTCAAATAAGGAGCTAACAGGACACCCAGAGCTCTCAGGCTTACACAATCATTTATTTTGATGGATGGTTGTTATTATACCTGTCCATGTTTAATTGTTTTCTCCTCCAGTTACCTATAAGCCAATTATGAGATGCTTCCTGTTTCTTCTTTCACATGAATGGCATCATTCTGATTACAGGGCTGTCAACAAGGAAGAAAAAAGCTTCTTCCAAAATTATGTATATTTAAGTTAATCATCCTTCCTGCTGCAACTGCCTCTGCAGAAAGAATTACTAACTATTCAAAAATCCTCTCCTCTCTGTTGTGGCACGTGGTTTCACTGACAGGTATTTGCTTTAGTTGTGTGCAAGTGTGCCAGCCTAAAATTTCAAACACTTTAGGAAGCACTGCTCTGGCCAGGAGCAGTTGTGGTGTGATGGCCAAGGCACTTCTGAAGCAGCTCTTTCAGATAAAATACTGTTTCACAAAATGCCCCCAATGAATTTTTCAAGCAGTTCTTTCACAACAAAGTAAGTCATGTTTTGAATACTTTTTTTTTTCAGGGAGGATATTATTCCTTAATCAATAGACTTTGGAGGGCTTGATACAGAAATGAAGTAATAATTTCACCCATCCATTTGAACGTCTGTATTTTGTACAGCCATGCATGCAGTAAAGCACTGCAAACTAATTTAGCTATGTCCTCAATCATGATAAATCAAAGCAAAGGCAATGCCATATCTCTGATCCCCCACTCACACAGGGACAACTTTCAGGTGATGAGATACTTGTCTAAAGCTCCCATGAAACAGCACATTACAATGCATTTAAAGTTCATCTAAAAATCTCATTTCAGCATGGCTTGGAAAGATTAATTTGTACTAAAACACACTGATAGTCCCTTGCCATCTGTGTCAGACTTGAAGATTTCAATCCCAGATAGCTGTTATGTATTAAAACTAATTGTCCTTCTTCCCATCCCCAGAAGAAAACACAATCTCAGTGCTGAGCACCAGTTACCAATAAAGAGTCATGCTGCAATATGAGCAGTGACAGTAAAACGAGATCTGTGTAACAGCAACAAAAGTCAGAAGCTTTACCTAGGTACTTAAATTATGTTTAAATGCTCTTTTAAAGGTAAACAAATAAATACTAACTATAGTGAACTCTGGATTGAGACAGTTAAGGTACACAACTACTACGGATAAACTGAGTTACTTCAGTGATCTCCTTAGACACTGTCTTGGGAATAAATGCTGAGACATGAACAAAAGACATCTTCACCTCCACAGAGTCAGAAAAAAAACATTGCAGAAGTCAGGGGAGAGTTATGCTTGCTGACGTCCTTCATTTTTTTCTGTTTTCCCAACTTCTTTTTTGCACTTGGCAGAATCACTAAACAGCATTTTTCAGTGACTCACCCACATGGAGCTTTCAAAGCCTGTGAAAGAGCAGCACTTTGTATAAGACTCAAGACTTAAAACAGGGCAGCTACAGCCATGGTTCAGGCAGAAGTCCTGAAAAGCTGCCAGGCTGCATGCCCAGGATGGCAACCAGTGGGGAAAGATTTATAATCAATCATAAAGGCCCTTTCTTTGACAATTTAGAAGACAGAGGAAAAGCTCAAGAGGTGCACAAGGGCACCAAATACCCAAGAGCAGCAGATCAGCCTGGTTCCCATTGCCTACTTCACCTGTGCCTTGCCTCCCAGGAGGTACAGAAAGATAATCTTTCCAGAAACCAGTATAGATATCACCAAGGAAATACAGAAGGAGAGGGGAGGAGCCACAGCTAAACTCTGCTTATGCTGCTTCGTAAGAATCTCATACATGACCCCATGTCAATATGAAATACCACTAAACTTCTTATCCAAAGCAATTTTCTGAACACCATCCAGGTGTCAGTCATTGCACATGGTCTCTGACAAATCCTTTTTAAGTCTCACACTGACATAACTCATCACTCCTTTCTGTGAAATGGTGGCAATACAGTAACTCTGAGCACACAAATTATTCAGGCTGCTCAAGTCCTGCACTAGAACCTCCACCAAACACCTCTAGTTCTCACCTGTACACTCTCAACACAGTCAGTGAACATCCCTGGGGTTTGTCTTGAAAAGTTACTTTTGCTTGCTCTGGAAAAGAAAGGGTTTAAAATTCTATAATAAATCTCCTTACTTTCTACGGAAGATTAAGTACTTGTGTTTGCATCACAAGGACTTGCCTGCCTATATTCATCCATGCAAACTGCACAATTAGTCACAACCAGCTCAAAGATCAGAGATGTCATTTAGTTTTATTCATGGAATGGCATTGATATAAACAAGGCCAGTTCTTCCTGCTGGTGTTACTGACTTCTTTGAAGTGGAAAGACTAAAAGGAATGTCAGACCTTTGCTCTTTACTGAATGTCACTTTCAAAAAACAAAGCAAACAAAAAAAATCCCAAACAAAAAAGCCATTTACCAATTCACAGATATGCCTACAATTCTTCTCTTACTCAACTCTTAAAACTCTTAAAAACACATAAACAGTGTCCTCCCAAACCTAGACACAGTTCCTAGGCACAAACAATCTTTGACTGATACATTAAACTCAAGCTGCTTATAAAGTGACTCAGTTCAGGTTAATGGAAAGGAAGATTATATCACACAAACCAAAATATTTTACGGGGTAGGTGTATGAAATCAATGAGTCACTTAGCTTTTATAGTCAACCTAGTCATAACAGCAGATGACCTTGTGATTTCCACATCCCCAGGACCAAAAGTGTATGCTTCTTAACATTTTTCTTCTTTAATCCCCTAACTCAGCCCTGCCATCCTCGTTTTTTCACACTTTGGTTTGCCAGTTACAGCAGGGAGATTATGAGTGATGTACGTGCCCGAGATCAACATGCCTGTAAGGAGATGGAATTCATATTGATCTTCAGTCATGCAGCACCTATGCCTTACTTTCTATAATCCTTCCACTGTGAACAGAGGAACTGCTCCTGCATGCTGGATATTTTTCCCTTACTGCTGCTCCAGTATTGCTCTTTCCTACTCCTACATCCCATTCTCAGACTGCTGCCAGAGCAGTTTCCAATCTTTGCTCCCAGCCTTTAAAAACTAAAAATTCATGGCAGCAACAACTGGGTCTAGTGTTTCATGGCAGCAAAACAGAGTTTTATGGTTGTCCAAAAGATCCAGTCTGATTAATTGGACCTCCCTAAATCAGAGCAAGGACAACAGCTCTTAGTGTAACTTTAGTTCCAGTATCTCTCTTCAGACTGTGTTTCACAGCTACATTAGGAGGGCACAAGGCATTGTGGTAAACATGTTCTGACCAGAGAGTGTCTGATGCAGAGCTTAAAGAACGATTTGCTCATGGAATCATCACAGTATTTCCAGTAAAATGTTCTATTTTCTCATTATGTTGTGTTTGTGTCCTACTGCAGGCATGCATTATGAATGGAAACACACATTGCTGCAAGAAGTACATAATCCACAAATATGGGCTGCTGTCTCACAGAGAGCAGTATCCTATCCAGAAAGACCATGAGGGCTTCAAAAATTTAAAAAAAAAAAATTAAATCACACTTTGAAGCACACCTTTCCAACCTAGCAGTCAAGCTGCCATTTGAATACCTGGCATTCTCCAAAATCCCCATGTTGTGCATGATTCAGAGTAGGAACTTAAAATCTGAACAATCAGTATCCCAACTATGAGCCCCAACTGGGGGAGTTTTTGCTGCTGTTTCTGTGCTCCCCACCAATACTGCAATTTAAAACAAATGAAACACAAAGAAAATGCACTCTGACTATGAATGGCTCCCATGTCATTCTGTTGGTGAACAGGAAAACTTCTCAGAGCTCATATTCCATAGGACAGGGAAATTATTTTCCCACCCACAAAACCTAATGCTGTGATGTATTATAATACCTAATCACTATTTTTAGCTGAGCCAAATGTGATGAATACTGAAACAAGTGTATTACCTTATTTGTCTCATCAGGTTTGCAGGAAGGTTTATAAAAATTCATGTCAGGACAAGGATTTTAGTGTTCTTCCTATGAACATCTGCAAGCACATCCCCTGCAAGAGCTGACACATCTCCTTACACTGATAGCTTTGCTTCCAATCATTCTGATTTTCACAGTCTTTCAGCAGCTTGTGAACCTGACCCATGACAAGGGTTTTTTGCATCAGATGGAGGATCTCATTCCGAATTAATGAATGTCTGCCCATTCACTTACAGTATAAAGACACTTTAAGGGTTTCCTCTTCTTACAGGAATATTAACTCTTTGCCATCTTGGGAATATTTTTCTCCCTGAAAATTACTCAGTTTAAAAGCAAAGTAAATCTATACATGAAAACAACAGAAAACAAAATACTGCATATCTCAAAACTTCTAGATGGAAAACAAAAAGCCCCTAAAGGTTGTAAACTGTGTTAAATGATGCAGGTTCTGCCACCAGTTTGGGAGCAGCTCAAAGCATTACTCTGACTCAGCAATGCCAGCCCTCTACCAAGAAGGAATGATTCATTGTATGAAATAAAACTAAAATTATACTTCCAGCCTTGCAACAACCCAGAATTTATAGTTTTTTAAGTCAATGTCTCCTGCTGAATTATATTTATCCTGCAAACATCAAAGAGGACTTCAAAAATACAAAAATCTCTTTTTATCATTTACAGTAGTTTAAGGGAAAAAAAAAATCCCAAACCAAAATTGTTCTCCAGAAATATTAAAAAGAACCAATTTTTTCTTTTCATAAAACCAGTGTATTATTCTCCTAAACAGATCTCTCCATTGCCACAGGACCAGCAGCACTGAGCCACGTGATGCAGAGATGTCTTCCCTCATTGAAACTCATGACAGAAATTCACCATCTCACCAAGATCCACAGAAAGAGCAGGGCCAGGCAAGCAACAAGGCAGAGAGAACTGGCAGGGACTGCAGCCTCAGGCCTGACTGCATCTCTGCCTCATGCCAACACCAACCAGACAGAAACTGGGAGCTATTAATTCCTTATTTTAAAATATCTAATTTTGACAATCCAAAGCCAGCACTTCATTTTGGTGTTCAACCAATTTTCAGCGAGTACATTGCTCTCTTCTCAGAGCAAAAATCTAAATATAAAAGAAATCTGTTGTGTGGTACAATAGAGGCGGATCTACCTCCTCAGCAGAACTGCAACCACTTCAAAAATATGCAACATTTGCATATGAATATTTTCAATGGAAATGAAGCACCTTTTGAGTGTCTACATATAGCACAGCAGTACAAATTAATTCACATCCCTGATTGATTGACGTGAACTTGTGAAAATGAGAGCAGTCTGTGAAAAAGTAGTCCAGGAAGATTCCTGTAAAAATTTAGATAATTATTGGCATAAATTATGATTCTACTCCTTTGTAAGAAATGCAAAAGAATATATTCCTTTCTTAATAATTGTGCACACATCAGCTCCCTCCCCTGACTGAAACAAGAAGAGATGGCACTGCTGACCTCAGACTTCAGTCACAGACTGGCTTGATTGCACTGCAGCAGCTGAAGAGCACACACACACAATGAAATAGCCTTTGGAAAAACATTTAGCATATGGAGTTTGTCTGGCATGGGCTTGACTGAACATCCACTGCAGAAGGTGCCCATGGCAGCAGCACAGAGTGCTCTGGACAACCCTCTGAGTAGCAGCTCCAGCCCTGGAGTAAACTGGACAGTGAGAATGCCACCAACTGCCCCAAAGATGTGGCAAGAAGTGACCTTTTCTTCTCGACTTCATTTCATCAAAAGACGAAAAGGGGTAAAACAAAAGCCTGGTTCCTGGTGCCTCATATGTGAAATACATTTAATCAGCAGATCTGGGGCTCTCACAGGCCTCTTGATCTGCTTTCCCACTTCTCCACCACCAGCTCAGAGGGGTTTCACTGCTGCTCTTGGAGCTGTGCCCACCTGTGATAACAGACAGGCAAGGCGTGGGGGCTGCACTGGGAGAGCCACACAGCAGAAACACTGCCAGGGGAAGGAACAACAAACAGGTAAGAGATTGTTTGGTTTGGATATGAATCCGAGAGGACCCAGGAGGGTGCTGAAAACAGTTGCAGAATCAGAAAGCATTTAGAAGCAGGAAGCAGGTTTCAATGGCATCCCAATGAGTTAGCTCAGGGGAAACACAGAAAACATTACTTCCCTCACTTGGAATGGCAGCTCCAGTTCCATGTGATGTGTCCACAGCTGTGGATCAATTTATGGCAATTTTTAAAATGTCATACTGTCTCCCCCAGCACTCCAGGCCACAGTCCCACAAATCAGAGGCACAGATGCACCCAGGGTAAGGTCAGCCAGGCTGCAGAGCTCACCCTGCCTCATGCACTGGGACCTGAGCTCGCTGTGCATGCAGGGGGGCACAGGGGGGAACAGAGAAGGGAGTCCACAGGGAAGCATCTCCAGGCTCCAGCCTGTGCCCTGGGCAGGAGGCAGCTCTCCTGTGCCAGGTACAGCTCTGAACCACCAGCTCAGTGTCTCAGCAGCAATAACGGGAACATGTAAAAGAAGAAGGACACACAATAGGGCTTTTTTGGTTTAAGACCAACTTAAGTCATTAGGGAGAAAAGTACAGAAGCTCCTTCTTGTATTCACCTGAGGAGAGGAGTTGGGCTGGGCCATGCAGGGAACAGGGGACACCCCCACACAAAGTGGGCAACAAGAATAGAGTGACCCCAAAATCTGTGTGTTTACTGTACAATGTGTTGCCCGAGACAGGCAGAGGGTGACATGAGGCTGTCACACCTCTGGAACCACTCAGGGAGGGAATTAGAGATTGCTGCTGGCACTGAGAGCCAGGCAAAGGTAGCAGGGAATAAACCAGGAGAATGAAGCACTGGCATGGCACTGGCTCCACACACCTGCCTCACAGGAAACATGAACCCCCTCTGAGCCCCCTCCAAAGGCTGAGCCCAGACATGAGGCAGTCACCAGGACCAGCTTCTCCTCTCTCCCTCCTCCCTCAGGCAGGCCCAGGGAAAACCAAAGCCCCCACACATCTCCAGCCCCATCCCCACTTTCAGCTGGGACATTCATGCTGGGCTGAAGCCCTGGGGATATCCCAGATTTGAAGGTGCACGAGTGTGACCTCCCAGACCAGTGGTGACACCAACAGCAGACACCTTACAGCCATGGGTATGGGCACGGGGGGTTGAAAGTTTGGGGTCTTGTAGCAATCCCATCAGATCCAGGGAAAAAAATAAGTGAGTAGTGGAAAAATAAAAGCAAAAATGTATCAAAATCTTCTGGGATTCAAACACAGTCCCTGCAGGAATCCTCAGTCAGGTGATCTGTACTGCCCAGGGTGTGGGGCTGAGGCAGCTTGGCCAGTGATGGAGGAGTTTGGGAACAAAATTAATAAAACCCCAAAGCCTTAAAGCACCGAGCCAATTTTCAGCATAAAGCCCCACATACACACTGTTATAGCAACAAAATGCATTTGTTACAGAAAATCATTTTTCCTCCTCTTTAAACAGAACAGGAGAAGGAAGGATTAAAATATAACTCAAATGGCTTAAAAGATAGCTCATACTTCCAGTGCTCATTACCGGAATTATACATTTCATGTCTCACTGTGGAGTACGATAGATGGAATTTTTCCTACTTCCTGCAAAACAACATTTTCTTATTTTACTGCCTTTTAGCAATGGGTATAATCATAATCCCAAGTGACATATGCAGTGAGAGCAACTGACTACTCACCCTCTCTCCAGCACTTTATTTCTAGGGATGCTGTGTTTAATTAGCTCCACAGTGGTCAGAGGAGCAAACAGGTCACCTCTGTGTCAGATCTCCCAGCAGTCATCTTCCCTGTCAACACCCCCACTGCCTTCATTTTTTGGCTGTTTTGCATACTACAAGTAAGGTCATTAGTGTCAGACAGCTTTATTTCCCCGTGTGTGTGTTGTGTTCTATTCCTGAATAACTGCACTTTGGGAAAGGGAGTGAATTCCAGCATACAGAACCTTTATGGAGGGAACACATCACACAGATTCTATATTCAAGCTGATGTCACCAGAATCCTTTGAACAGATAATGGCATAAATGTTCTAAAACACTGAGGGCTAGGAACTGATAGGAGGTTTACCTTTGTCTGGAATCCAAAATTTGTAGTTACCCAAAGCCTTCCACTTTACTAACTCTTCTTTTTTTTTCCTTCTGCAGATAGAGCTCATCTTTGTCACATCCTGTCCTCTGACAATGGATCTGCACTCCAGCAGTGCCAGGAGGCTGCACCAAAATCTGCTGTCTTTAAAGTAGACCTGGCACAAATGCTGAGTCCCAGGGGAGCACACACAGAGGCAATTGTGTGCAGAATACTGCTCCTTGATACTTTGCCTGAAACAGAGCAAGCAGGCAGGCAGAGCACGGGGATGGGATGCATTTACAAACTTAGGCTGTGCACAAGCCACAGAGCTGATGACTTCTGGGGGCAGCAATCTGTGATCACTGGCACTGGGGCAAGCCCCAGGTGACTCCAGTCCAATCTGGAATATAATCAGGGTCCTGCATCCTTGCCTGTGCTGCTACTGCCCAGTTTTCCAATTTAGACAGCAATCCTCTTGGCAATCCTCTTGTACAGTGGGGATCCACCTGCAAAGCTCTTGCTGTTTTGAAACCAGCTGGTGCTCTTGCAAGAAAAGCAATGTTTTGTAACACTTGCAAGTCACCGATGTCTTTTTCAATTTCAATATTCTTTGATCACCTTACAGACCATGATAGGCAGATCCCACGTTACAGTTTTGTGTGTAATGTCTGTTATTTCACTACTAATATTTACATAGAAGGCAAGTTTGTTAAGTATTTATAAAAACAGCTGAGAAGGGGATGCAAATATTTCCTCTTTTCACATACTTTTTTAAACAGATTTTGAGGTTTGACAATCGTGGAAATAGACAATCAACCTCAGCTGCTGTTACAGACTGATCTCCACTGGTCCCCAGGCAGCCACACTATTTTATGCAAGCTGACTCCAGGCCTCACCTCTCTATTTACCTACTGAACCCTGCACAGGCCACAGCAAACGTGAACTGCTGCTGCAGTGCCTAATGTGCCTCATCTGGTGGGTTACATCTGGAACCTTTTCACAAAGTCTAAGGGGAAAATCCTTCCCAGATGATGCTATGACCTTTTTATATGCTGTTCAGCAAACCATCTCCTGGAGAATTTCCTGCATGGGGTTTGGGGTTTTTTTGGTTTTGTTTTCCTACCAAGAAAGGTCAGTCCTCCTGCACTGGGTTAACTCATCATTTGGTTCATTGTTTCCCATCTCTTTGAAGCTGTGTTTGTTCACAAACTCACACCTGAGTTTTTCACTAATAAATAAAATAGCAGTGATTTGTCTCATTTTGTGGCAATAAGAACCATGTTGTTTGCTCCTGAGGAGATTGAAGGTTGGAGCATGGTTGGTGGCTCCTCACCTGGGCCAGAGCCAATGCCTGGCCCAGCTGCTGGGGGCTCATGGGGCTGCTGCTGCACCTGCCCAGGTACCCCAGAGCTTGGCCTCTCCCAGCACACTGACCTTTGTATGTAAGATAAACTGTGAAACCAGGAACCCAGGCACTCCCCTATAATTCAGAATTCAAGGAAAGTAGAAGGTTTTTAAAGGGTTTAAGTCAGATAATGAACTTCCTGTGCAATCCTATAAAAGAATACACAATGATGTCTTTGAAACATTATTTTTAGTGGGGTTTTTTTCACATCCTCCCAGTTCACATAGGCTGATGCAATATGCCCATGAGATGTACTGGCAAGTAGCAGGAAATATCCCTTTATAATGATCCACAATAGGTGCAAATCATTCCATCTCAGGCTCAAATAGCCTTGATGCAGGGAAAACTTTAGAAAATTACTTTTTGCTTTGGTGGTCCCTGCTTTCTTAAGCAAAAGGACAGGCATTGCACACAATCATCAAACCAAGCTACACTAGGAAAGAGGGTTTGAAATACCAACTCTTTGAGTGTCTCACCACTAACCCACAAGAATTACAAGGTTCACACAGAAACCTTGGAAGTTTAATGGATTAGTCCAGGTGACACTGGGGCTGCAGCTTTGGACTGCTGCTCACAGACAAAGTATTTAATTTAAAATGTATGTGCATAGTGTAAGAAGACAATCAATGCAATAAGGATGTGCTCATCTAAAAAAGGATCAATCATCAAACCAGGAGGGTCAGAAAATGTGAGCAACACGAAGAAAGAATTATTTCAGAAATTACCAGCTGTTCTGCTCCATTCTCAGTTGAAAGGAGTTGTAGCAGGGACTCCCAAGGAGGCAAAGGCCAAGCTCAATACCTTCACATTTACAGGCATCTTGCCAAACTTCCCTGATGCCAGTGGTTGGTGACATTTTTAAACATAAAATGCATATTGTTTACAGGCTCAGTGAGGTCAAATAGTTTCAGCAGTTGTTTAATGCTTCTGAGCTTCAGCTACAACCAGAAACACTACTCAGTACTTAAATCTTGCTATTCCTAACATTTCAGAGATGCTGTTTTACATTGTGTGTATTTGACCTTCCACTCTGCAAATGATTCACCAGTTGGCAGGCCCATTAATAAAAAGTATTAATTTTTTTTCTTCTTCTTCTTTCTGTTTTATTTAGAAACAGTCCATCAGAAAAGCTGTTTTTTAATTTAAGGAGTGAAATTAAAAATAAGGCATGAATTGTATTAACCTGAATATGAACCTTTTCTTTCTTATTGTGGTGTGCTTGCATCTCAAGCTACAACTGTCATCAAAATCTGTGCAGTCATACTTCCCAAAGAGATAGCCAAAAGCAGTAGGTTTAAAATTAAACAAGATAAATTTATGTATTTGCATTCAAGTCACTTGAGAGCTGAAGATTTATTTCAGAGGAGCAACAGGAACTGCAGAATTAGTTCTACAGTGCAAATTGTCCTTCCAGCCCAACTGAAATTACTGTTTTATGGAATTTTTTTTCCCTGATTTTCAGGTGTGGGGAAGTTTTGTACATGGGAGCAAAAGCTGAGCAATTGGCAGTCATTTGTCACTGTTGGCTGAGTTCAGACAACTGACACGGTGCAGCAGCCAAATCATTAAAGCAGGACCCAGGATGCCAGTACTGTCTTCCTGGATGTTTCATAATGACTTGCAAAGCACAGATACCTCTCACATTTACCAGAACTCCCCAGGGCACTGTGGTGAAGTCTGGTCTAGAAAGAGACACAGCTAATTGGGCAGAGATTGCAAAAGCACACAGAGAGGGGGGCTCAAGCTACATAAAGAAAATATCAAATAGGGGCTGTGCAGAGGGAAGAAAATAAGCATTTGTTTTGGTCAATAATTTATATAAGCTTCACATTTCATCTAGTTAAGGTCTAGATGTCTCCTTCTCCCACATTCACATGAAATTATTTTATTTACTACCTAGAAAAGCATTTTTCTCATAACCTAAAGCCCTGCTACTTGCCCCTGGTTGTTCAAAACTGGTTTAAATTCCCTTTTAATGACCTGTCCATGATGTAGGAAAGGGCAGAATAGAAGTGCTGACATAGTGATCTGTTGTGTGATATGTAACTCCATTTAGGGCCCAGGAGCAGAAATGAATGGAGGTGAAGCAGGGAGCAGTGATCTGCCCAGCACTCCTGCTCTGGTAGGAAATGGGCTCCTTGTGCTGCAAGCCTGCTCAGTGCCTCACAGAGCAGCCCATGGGCCTCAGGCTGGGGCTCTCAGCAGTGCTGAAATTTCAAGAGAACAGAGGGGTCTTTAATAATTTCATTGAACCATCTCTTACAATCAGCAATGAAAGATAATAGTGATTTCATAGAATCATCTCTTACAATCAGAGATGTTTCAAATAGAGCTCCAGCTGAGATCCAGCTCAGGGAGTTGTGCATTTTATCTGCTTTACAGATCTGGTAATCGGAAGCCACTGTGATCATGTAGTCTGACTTTCAAACCAAAAATTATCTGCTACTCATTCCCATATCAATGACATCTACCCAAAACTTCATACATCAAACAATAGTAATTTTCCAGTGAATTATTGATCTCAGCATATCAGAGTGGGATAGAACACTGGTCAAGAAAGCTAAAATATTATATTCCAAAATGTAATAACAAAAACATCTGAGAGCTCTAAGTGTGTGTTACAATGTTGTCCTTTATCAAATGGAAAAGAGAGGATACTTTTAAAAATATATATTCCACTCTTTTAATTCTCTTTTAGACTGCCTTGTCTCAGCCCATTTGAACTGGAAATAAAAAAGATTAATAAAGCCTGATGAGGCAAGGATTCCTGCAGAGACAAGGTGATTATGAAAAAAAGTCAAGTGAAAAAAAAAAACAGAATCAAAAGCGATTAAAGTAATTACTTCTGTCCAAATCATATTAAGGCCTGATCCTACAACTTCTCACTCACAGTAGATTTCTGTGCTTTTACACTACTTGCAGGCATGCAGAAAATGGTGATTTGAAGCATTTAGAATACTTCTTCTGTTATCTCCATGGTGGATATCTGGAACTGACAGTGAGAGAACCAGGAGCATCAGTATCACAGCTAAACATTTTTATATATAGGATAACCTTAAAAATTTTTGCATTTTAATTGTACTTATTCATTAATACTTTTGAGATACATAGATATATGTTCATAAATAGCAAACAAATGCTGTTTCTTTCTTTCTTTTTGCAAGATAGTAAGAACAAGTTCCTTTTGCCATGCACATGTTACAGCAGATGGTGAGTATTAACATCCCTACACTTCTCACAGAGATAGTAAGGAAAGTCGTGTGTGCATCAAGCTGTGGTTCACTTTAAATGCAATGCAAAAGTCTGTACAACTAATCTTCCACCCATTTTCAGCAATGGAAAATATTAGCTTCCATCCAGTCATGTGAAAAAGCAGCACTTTGGTGCCCTGCATTGTTAAAGCCAAGGTAAAGGAAGTGCAGTGAACTCCTTCACATAGAACAAAAATTACCAATATGTCTGAACTCAGGGCAACATCCCCAAAAGGTCAAACTCACTGTTAAAGAAAACCAGAAATGCTAAGATTGCCCATAAGTTCTGGAAACATATTTTTTTAAAAAAAAGACTGTTAATGCAGCTTTTTAATATCAAGGGCTACTTGAGGCATTTGAATGATCTTTAAACTTGGCATTTTATTAATGCAAAAGCTCTTGGAGGGATAAAAGTATTTTGAAGTGGGGTGCTATTTTCATAAAATATAGATCCAACTAAAATGTCTAGACAAATCATTTCTCCTGTTCAATATCAAACATTGTCATGGAGATAAAAGCAGATGATGAACTCAGACAAACTTTAATTCACAACAAAACCATGGCCCAAGCTGACAGAGTAACCATGATGATGCTGCCATGACTTCTCACAAGTTCCAGGAGGTCTCTGTGCTCCTCCCACAAATATACCACAGAACTTCACCAAAGGATTCTTGAAATAATGTGAAGATGATATTTTTCCTTAAGAAGGAGATTAAAGAGTTTAAAATTTAAGCAATTAAGAGGAATGGCTGCTTTCTCATCTTTAAGGTTTCAGTACATCATAGACATAATGGATATTAACCTTAAAGACTGAATCCTAGCTTGTTTACTCCCAAAAAATACATAGGGAACTTCACTTAAATACTTGGACTTCTACCAAGGGTATCAAATTTATTTCCAGTTATCACTGTTGTAGGTCTCCAATATCTTGCAACATGTGAGACTGGGTCCAAAACAAAGCCATTATCCCCCCAGAACTGGAACCAGACTGTGCTGTTCTACACAAACGTGTCCCTTTGGGCTGCCACAAGCTCCTTGAGGTGTGTCTGTTGTATGAAAGATGGCCTGTGTGAGCCTTCCCGAAGGACAAGGGTCAGTTCATAAGCCAGGGATTTGTCAGGGACAGTATCCTGTGCCAGTGTGGACTCCAAAATTCGGCCTGGCAGGACACAGCAGTTTGGCTGAAGTTTGGGTTTCTCTTCATGAGCTGCTCTGCTCTCAGCCATGCTGAGGAGGTACATATTTTACACATTTTACACAGAAATCCAGTAAGGACCTTCTGACACTCTTGCATCTGGCTGTGGAGGGGAACAGGAGGAATTACTGATGAAAATATCCCAGAACACGTTCCTGATATCCACAGACATGGCAACACTGCTCCAGGTACCAAAATGAATCTACCATAAAAATTCACTGGCACTTATAAATCTCCATCAGTGCAGTGTAATGTGGTTTAGTGTGTTTCTATTCCCAAAAAAAAAAAAACAAAAGGAAAGTTTGGTAGAAAGAGTCTATGACAGTTAAGAGTCCCAGAAAACTGCTAACATTAAAGGGCTTTGTACTTTCATTGGCTCAACGAACAAAAGATTCCCTTTAAGTTTCATGGGAGCTCTGGGTTATCAGTCCAAAGCTGAATTAAATTAGAAGTGATTGGGAGCTGTTGCCATCTGTTGAGTGTGTGGTGGCTCATGCAATATGAGTTAATACACTTTAGCAGACAGATGGGCAGAAATGTGCAGGCCTTAGTCATTCTACACCCTTGTTAGCAATACCAACAGACAGATCAGCAACATGGACAGCAGAGGAGTGAATTTCTTTCTTTTCCCCTGATAAAGTCCCCTCCATCACATCTTTGGCCTTTTCCAAGGATGCTTCTACAACTGCTTCCTCTGTTATATATTTAGTGTGGTTAAGAAAAGCATTGTTTTTCCCAGGTGCTGCCAATCTTGGTCTTTCTCTTGCACTAAAATAAAATTTAAAAAAAAAAGCAAACCACATTTCTGTTCATGATTTCAGGTGTTAAAACCCACACAATTTTTTTCATGGACTGAATGTCACAGCAGTTAAATAATGATGATGTGGAGTAACATTGCCATAAATCATATCAATTACGATTTAATACTCTCACTTTTCCCTCTTTCCTCCTGCCCAACACAGGATTCCAGGCCTAAAGTCACTGAATTTCCCAAAGTACAAAGAAACTCCAATCAGTACAGACAAGGAAACTGTTGTTCAATGGACAACTGCACTGAAAATTAATGTATTTCTTGTAAAGACTGCTTCATTGTAAGGAATATTATCAATCTTATTAGAAAAATCCCTTTCCTGTGCTACTTCAGCTAAAGAAAATGAACAGTTTTAAGCAAGAAAAGAGGAAAAGGTAATAGAGCACTGCAGGGGGATTACAGAGGCACCAGTGCAGGTCTGTAGTTAATCCCACTACTGTGTTCTCCCTCCCTCTCTGTGCATCAGTTTCCCCACTGCAATTGGCACCCCTCAGTCCACACCAGCCACCACCAATCTCCCAGAGCCAAACATCTCTCAGTTATCCAAATAATTGTCAGTTACTTGTCTTTAATCATGCCTCAAACCAGACAGCAAGATTTTGGAGCAAGGGGATTACCTTTTAATCTTCAAAACATTTACTACATTTTTCAGAAGCATGTATATCTGGCTTCATAAAAAATTCAGGATCACAAAATGCTAACAAAAAGGCTTCACATGGCTTTTGCATACCCATATTTTTTCATGAAGTCCAGATTTAATGGATTTTGTGTTTGTACTTTAGGATCAGATAATTTGGTGTTTTCCTGAAATTCTCTTTCATTCCTTATACTAAAAGTGTGTATAGTAAGTGTGCCAAAACCCAAACATGAATAGAGCAACTGAAAGCTTCAGCACTATGAATAAAACAAGGGCACAGCTTCAATAGCTCCTTACAAAATTTTCACATGGAAATTGGCTCTGTGTCTGTGACCAAAACAACTCTCTGTGCCATTCAATCAGAAGAAAATATGTCACATTATCAAGGTACCAGACCTTTAAACTGGAGTTATAGAACCTTGCAATGTATCTAAAATAAAACATTTATTTCATCACAATTTTGAAAGAACACATCTTACTACATGACCAGCATAAAACATATATTGTCTACCAGTGGAGCAAGGTAATACAAAATAATATGTACATTTTAAAAAACAGCAGAAGTCCCTGGGATGCTGTTTTTAAAGCATCTCTGAAGACTTTTGCTTTTGGGAGGTGAGCAGCAGAAAGCAGAAGATGAGGATGAACTGTAGCAGAACAGGGTGCAGGGGCTGGCTGAGCAGCTTTCAAAGGCAATGCTTTGTAGAGAATAGTGAGTATCTCTGCACATGTTCAAGAAAGTGCAACATGAAATAGCACTCATGCAGGTGACAGAAGAATGAGCTAATGCTCATGAGCTAATGGTGCTCAGAGCTCATGAACCAACCATCTTCCATCTGAAATCTAAAACAAAAGCACAGGCTGATTATGCTCTTTAATCTCAACAGTACTTGTCTCTAAAGGAAAGCTTTAGCCCATAAAGCTCCAGCCAGATCCCACTCTGAGTAATTATATTCTGCCTACAGTAATTATGTTCCCTTTGCAGATTCACATGGAATAATGTCCACCCACTTGCTGCACTGAACTGTTTTATTGCTGTGCAGTTGCTGTGAGCAGCTGCAGCTTTCCTGGAGTGGGAGAGGTGACCTGGGGCCAAGGAGAGCTGCTGGGTGTGCAGGGGGACAAACCTGGCCCTGCTGGGTGCCCCAGAGCTGCACTGGGGCAGGACACTCTGCTGCAGGGAGGCTTACAGCTCCTGAGCCCACGGGAGGTCTTGACTGCAGATAATTCCACTTATCAGTATCTCACTAGGTGCTGTGGGGTCTTACAAAGAGAAAGGCACCCTGTGCAAAGTGCAATGGGGTCAGCAGCTCTTGTTAAATGCAGCAGCAGATTCCTGTGTCATACAGAGAAATGAGAGACACAGCACTAAATATACAGAAAGCTTGAAAACACACCAAAGAGCAATGCCTTCTTTATTCTTGATGTGGGTTTCCATTGTCATTAAAGGTTTAGAGCAGGAGCAATTGGAATTAATGGATGTTTTTCCATGGACTTCAGAGCAACCTTAAGCACTGTCATTCTACTTCATGAATTTAGCATAGTGTGAAAAAACCTCAGCTGAAGCATGGCATCAACAGGAAATTCAGACAGTGCATTAAATATAAACCCTAAAAGGATGTTACCATTCTGCTTCAGCAGAAATGGAATTCAGTGGGAGCTGACTGCCTGGACAGTGTAAGTATGGGTTAATAGAACTGCATGTGCAACCAACAACTCTGTTTTCCACAAAGGAAAAACAGCACCTGCTCTTCTGCAGGCATTTCCTGAGTAAGGTGTTTTTTAAATGTCATAAAGAAAGAGAAATCTTTCACTCAGAAAATGGTCAGGTATATGTAATAAGGACTCCTTAAATATCACTTTGTAAAATGCAGCAATTCCTGGCCTGTTGCAGAGTAACCCATGAGCTCCTTCCAGTGCTTTTCTGAACAGCACTTGGACACAAATCACACAGAAGACCCACATTTTAAGGACACCCCGAATGCATCAGCTCCCTCACTATTACAGATAACTCAGTAACTCTGTTCTCCTACTTTTCATGTTCCTCAGCAGCTTATGTCAATCCACTCACAGATTTCTACCTTGCTTTTACAACTCTGGTAGTTGCTTTGAGCCCTGTCTGCCTGACTACTAGCTACTCACAAGAAGTGCTCTGCATTATCTTTCAGTAAGCCTTGAAATACTTTGGCTTATCCTTGAAATGTACTGCAGAACATCTCCTAAAATTGTGCAGATAATTATATATATATATATATAACAACCTTGAATTTGGTATTTAACTACCTGTAATTGATTTTCTACAATTAAAATATTTTCCTTGCTCCTTGTTCATTGTGTCCAGTAAGCTACATCTTTCCAACTGTAATATCTTGGTTTGCTGCTGTTTTTTCAAGCTGAGGTGTTTTTTAAAGTACTCAGTGTGTAATGAGCCTGACTGAATTCAATGGGGCCCAAGCATCCTGACCTAACCCCATGGTTCAGCACCACCTAGGTCTGAGTATCCTTCACGTGTGTATTCAGTACATCAACAAAAGTTTTCATTAGCTTTTGACCCAAGACATTTTTGCTGCTGTTGAACACAGGTCTGCATCTGTCTATTGTGTTGATGGGATCCAAAGAATAAAGTCTAATTTTAGTAGTTCAAGAAAACAAGACAGAAATCAGCCAAAGCTGAGTAAGAAGCTGAGAAGTAGATACAAGCAAAAAGGAGATTCGAAAAGAAGAATCACATGAATCAGATCTATTTATTATTTCAGCAGCTGTCTGCAATTTACCACCATGAATAATAATCACAGAATCTAAGCAGTCAAGATTTTTTATTAAATAGTACCTACCACAAGACACTGAATATTATTCTATTACAATTAATAGCCCTTACAAGGCATTATGAAGTCCCTCTATAAACATTGACCATTCTGGCTACAGAGGAGCAGTGGAATTGGAAGATAATGCTTATATAATGATAATATATCAATGCATAGATGAATACATGTAAATGAACTATGCCCAGTCTTCATAAGGAAGGAAAATTTTTGGTTGGGTTTGGTTTGGTTTTTTGGTTTTTTTGTCAAGGGCTATATCCTGATGAAACTCCAGCATTAGACCAAATTGGGAAATGAGAGACAAACCATGATGAAATAGGGAGGGTATGATTTGACAAATTGTTTTCTTTCTGCAGGGAAAAGCATAACAAATTAACACAACCCCTGGTTTGCTCTGCCTTTCAAACTGATGTCTTTAATATGTAAACAAGTCATGGCAGAGAGAAAACCCAGCACTATTACTGTGAGACAATGGACACTAGTTTATTCTTCACCCCTTGTTTTTCTCCTTTTAAACTTCTTCATCTAAATCACCAACTGAGTTCTTCCCTTTTTCCTATTTCTTGTGCTCCTGCTTTTTCAAGGCTATTAATATTCAGAGTAGTTGATCTGCTCTTCTGTCATGCAGTGGGACCTCAGCAGTGTCTGTTGGGCCACGCTCCTGGTGCCCTTTTCTAAACTGCACACCGCTCAAAATTCACATCTCCCACGGTGACCTTCCACAGTAGTTAAGAGCCTGTATTAAATTGTATTAAATATAAAATTTGCCACTGTAAGTTTTCCATAAGTCTTCAGCCAGCACTTCTTACAGATTCTTGTGATGTGCCAGCAGCAGGCAGGGTGGTGAGGTGTTTCTCTCCTTCCCCAAGTGTTTGAAATGAAGCTTTTTGTCCACAGGCACCAGTGGAACTGGAGGGACAGGAGCCTTCTCATTCCCCAGCTCTGTTTCTCTGCAGGGTCTGTGGCCTGAGCCTCGAAGATGAGTCTTAGTGGCCATAAGCTGATGGACACTCATCAGCTAGTAGCATTTGTAGACAGAATATACATGTATTCCTGAAATACATCGTGAATATAATCTCCATATAAGCCTCTTACAGCTTTCAACAGCTGTTCTGTTGACTGACACTTTCCCCAATGCCATGTGTTTCTCCCATAAATCCCTGACCAGGTTATTAATGTGGAAGTGAAACTGATGTCTTTTAGTGCTGATTGTATACTTTAAAAGGGTGTTGATACAAAAGAAATTTATTTTGTATTTTAAGGTCACTTGTTTGCCAAGAGGATTTGGTGGTTTTCCCTTACCTGGAAACAGAAATCCATCCCTTTCCCTGACTGCAGACATTTTTGTTACTGTAAAGCGCTTCCAAGAAAATCCTGACCTCACTCAGCACACAGAAAAGTTACACTGACTCCAGCATGGTCAGGGTTTCAGGCATGCTCTCTAGATTATTTGTGACATCACTGTTTTGCAGGCAGTAATTGGATAAGCATCCACATCAGATAAGCATTAACTACATTAGTTATGTGTGCAATCCATATTAATTCTTATAAAAGAGACACGATGTCAACAAAAAATAACCTGTTTGTGAAAAAGGAGCAAAGATCACGATTCAGAAAATTCCCTTCCCAGCAGAAGATTTTTCTTTGCTGGTTACTTACAGTTAGGGACTGCTGCCAATTCATGCAGACCTTCTTATATGGCATTTTTTGACTGATTTTTTAAATTCCCCAATGTCCAGAGAAAGGATTTTTAAAGCATCTATTTTGCAATTGGTTTCTGCTTTTGCCTTTCTTGACAGGTGGGACATTCCTTCCAGTGCCTTTTCTTTGTCTTTCTACCTCTGAAAGTGATGGCATGTTACCAAGTGTGTCTTTCCACACAGCTTCACATTAAAGTACTTAACATAAATGTTTAAAATTATGAGAAAAAAATTATTTAATGTATTAAAGTCATAAAAGTTTTTACTTAAGATCTCATCATCTCCAGAAACAGAACAAGCAAGATGAAGTAAACACCTTCAGTAACAGATTTTGGGTTGTGCCTTTTCATTAGCCCTCTGGTTCAATCATTGGACTCCTGTGTTTCCCAGCATTTCAGCTGTTTCCCAGTTCTAGGAATGCCATGGCACATGTACCTGCAGGACTTAAAACACACTTGTGTCTGCCCAGCTTAAGCAGCAGCTGTTAGAAGAGATGGGAGATAATCTAAAAAAAAACAAACCAACAACAACAACAACAAAAAATCTAGTGTTTTTTTACCCACAGGTTTACAGTAAGCAGCAACTGTGGCCCGAATCACAAAGAGCTGAATAAATGTGGCTTCAGGTAAACTTTGTCTTTCCTGGGACAGCTGAGGAGAGTCAGGGGAGCTCTTGCCATACAGGTGGGGACAGGAGGCTGTGCACTCTCCTTCCCACTGGGATAAACATGGGAACTGAGTGACAAACACAGAAACAAAAGGGAGACTTGCCTCTAGACATGTCAGGTCAAGTTCCCAATACTTTTATTTCCATCTCTGTAGCATTGTCCATTTAAAACAGGAGGTGTTTGAGCCTGTGCCAGATTTTTATTGAGCAAATTTATAAGGGATTGGGACACTTTATATTTTTTCTGCCAGCCCTGGTGCATGACTCAGCACAGCAAAAAGCAGCTCACATGTAAACTGCCACTGCTGTCCACAGGGATGCAGCAATCACCACCAGAGCAGGGGTTTTATCTCTCACAGCATCTGCAATTTATGCAGGAATTATATATAGGCTGTGGCAAGTATTTACAAAACTGGAGATGATAACAGTATCTTTAGGGTCACAAATCTGAGCTTTTCTTCACAGCTAGGGAGCTACAAAATAACCTCCAAAAAAGTGCATAATTGAGAGTACTCTAACTACAACCCCCAAACATTCAGCTGCTGTAGCTTGGAGTACAGCATCAAATATTATGAGAGTCATGACAAAAACACAAGGCTTGGCAGCACCGGAACTGTGGCAGCCCATTAAATTATAGCATTTTATAATCAGGCATCTGGCATTGTTAAACATCTCACCCCCAGGGCCCGAGCTCTTCCCCCCGGGGCATCCCCGCAGAGCGCAGGGGCTCGGAGCCCTCCGGGGCACTCCGGAGCTCCAGCGGGGCACTCCGAGCAAAGAGCTGGAATTCACCCGCTTGGACAGAGCCTGTGCCAGCGCTGCCACTGCCCGGGCTGCCCAGCATATGTCAGATCAAGGCAGAGCTGGTCACCGAGCCACACGGGCAGCTGCTCTGCATCCCCATCCTGTTTCACACGGATTAACAGCCCGGGATTACTGCAGCGGCTCTTTAGAGGGACAGACTCACTAAAGGGCACCTCAAATAAAATTGGTTTAAGCATTTGGCTTCCTGGCTTGTGTGCTTGTCAAAAAGCATCTTCATTAGGTGATCTAAAAGCAAAACCAGATTCTATGGAAATGAGGAATTTGACAGAGAATTAGAGAAAAATTAAGAGCTAAGGAGGCTGAAATAAACCAAGCTGTACTAACAGAAACTCTTCATTATGTGTGTTGGGAAAGTGCTTCTCTCAAGAACCCTTTTTATTTGCTTTTCATTCTTGGATAATTCTCACAACAGAGAAATGCAAGATTTGAAGCTGTGCATGAGCACAGAGCAGATCAGATGCTTGGCTGGTACAGATCCCTGACATCAGTGCAGCTCTGCTGATACACCCCAGCCACATGTCTGCACTAATATATCTGCAGAGCACTCATGGGAGAGGGCTGCTTTTCAATCTTTGGCCACAACTGCCCAGGGATGGCCTCCTAGTGCAGGAGTCAGTCCCACAGAGGCACCTGGGCATCCACTCGAGCCCTTCTGAGCCCCTTCACGAGTGTGACAGTGGTCAGACCACTTATGGTCTTTGAGCCAAAAATTCCATGGGATTTAAACAGCCTTACACACTTACAGAAACCAAAGAGGGGTAAGATAACGTGTTCCCTCTGAGCTCAGTCACTGGTAACCACTCAGGGCTCAAGAAGAATCGTTTCTCTCCAAGTTGGTTTATTCTGTAAGATATTTTATCATGGGATTCCCTGACATTCATGGGGTGGCCACCTCTGAAGGCAGGATCACAAACTCACTAGACCTTCAAGTATGGCCTAATATGACAATTTCAACATTTCTATCAAATATTGAGTGGGGCAGAGCATGAAAAGTGTACAATTACCTCACTTCTAGTCATTTATTCTTTCGAATGGATCCTGGGGATAATGAATACTTTGGTGTCTGTTTATAATAGATAAGCGTTCTACAATAATGCCTCTCACTAAGAAAACATAATTTTAACTATGCAAGAGATTAAAAATAACTAGAGAAATATTGTGACAGATGGTGCTGTTCATGCTGCCTTAACATTTGGGCATGTTCTGTCTAATGTTTCTTTCATTCTCCTGATTCAGAACAGAAAATCCAATTAAATTAAGCATGTTGTAACATTTCTGACATTTTTTTCATGTTTTGTTCTTTCATTTGCTGATGAAATCAGTCTGAATTTAATGCTCAGTTTAGATGAGGAATACAAGGCCAGGGGAGTAATATACTCTGAGCAGACATTATGAAGATTTTTCTGCCACAGAGTGAACTGCTGCAGAGGGCCAGCACGTACTTCAGGCTCTGTGTCTTTTTAGCCCTTTACCTCTTGAGGAATGCAGTGAGTTGTGCTAAAAATGTGATGATTTTACTAAGGAAAAGAGCAAAATTTTCACAGGGGGGTAAAGAGCTACATGACACTAGATTTACATATTTTCCTGTGGTTTTCCCCACTTGGGAGATCTTATGCCTGCCTCTTTGGAAGACACAGGAGAGATGACAGCCCATTCCCAAACTTCTGTTCAAGCTGAGTTCAGCACAGCCAGACTCAGGTGTACCATCAGCAGACATGTTTTGACCATGTCTGTCACAGGATTTTAACTGGTGTGATTTTTAATTGCTTCCATCAGCCTTAAAATATTGCCTTTCCTTTTTCTCTTGTCCAACCAATTTTATGTCTCTGGTGGAAGAAGGAGGACACAGCCCCAAGCTCCATGTCAGTGTGCTATGGCTCTCGTTTGTGAATCCAGACACAGCCTCCCTCTCTCAGAAATGTCTCTGTTCCCCAGGACTGAGGCTCCACCTGAGAAGCACCAAAGGCTGGAAGGACACAGCTGTCACTCCTTTCCTGCCTTTGGTCATTGCTCAGACATGAACCAGGTGTCAGCAGCACAAAAGTTGCTCTTATGCCTTTTGGAGAAAATCAGATTTTCAGTTTTTTTACCAAATTAATTCCATCTCAGCCTATTTTAGCTATTCTTGGACTGCATCAATATTAACTATTATAAAATTTGTACAGACAATTACACCAGACATAAACCATTGTCTATGTCTGAGACTAAGATTGGATCCAGCTGCACTCAAACTCCAAAAGGATTTTAGAAGTTTTAAGGGGTCCTGTCTGAAACTCATGACTCAGTGTGAGGGTCTTCCTTATTCTTTGCATCTCTGGTCTCTGTTGAACCATTCTAACCAATTTTCATGCAGTAATTAATAAAGTGAACCTTGCCATCCCACTTGTTAAATCTTGTCAAACCACTGTTAAACGGTGGTAAATCTCACCTAATTTATTGAACTCTGACAAATTACTATTTTGCCTCAATAAAAGATACTGTTGCTTCTCCTTTTTGAGTGGGTTGTATTCCACTCATCCATGACAAATGGGGATAGGTGGCAGGATCCTAAATCAGGATTCACAACCCAAACTGGCAGGGGCTTTTAAACAAAGCTCTAGTCCTGCTCTTTCTCAGCATGAGCAATGGTCTTTCCTACATGTCTTATATGGGTTCTTCCCTATATGTTTTGGGAAGGGGATGGGTAGGAGGAATCTGAATTCTTCTCTCTCAGACTCACAGGCTGGCACCAGACAAGTCTGCAGGTGGGAGCCCTATATAAGGACCTTAATGTATTGCATTTTATTTCCATATTTCAGCTCTATCAAAACAGTTTTTCCATGGGCATGGGCATGTAATTCTTTGTCATGCCACTGAACTCTCACTCCTTTGAACTAATCCCACAGGTGTCTAGCAGGCTCCTAAAGGGAGTCAATAAATGCTTTCTCCAGCTGGTGCCTTAATGCTGGAAAGTGGAAAGCACCTCTCTGCTGGAAAGGAAATGTCTCACTGAGATCCAGCCTGGCTGTGTAAAGCACTTGCTGCCTGCACCTTTTCATAGGCAGGAATTCAGAGAGCTCTACACACACAGCACAGCTGAGCCTGTGCTCAGAGCTGTCCCTGAGAGCCCCTGCACTGGCAAGACCCAACCTCCCTCTCATATGTGAGTCCTGCAGCTCTGCCTGGGGACACAGACTGCACTGATCATTGGGAGATGATCACAAACTCAGCCTGAGGCTACAGCTGCAATTTCCAGTGAAGTTCACTGGTATAAAGTAACAATGAACACACTTTGGCCACTTCAATCATTTTTAAGCATTTTGTCTCTACCACTCCCAGAGGACAGTGACATTTCATTCTGTTGCTTGAAGAAGGGAAAAAATATGCAATAAATCATTTCCACAGAGAAGAAACAAACCTGCATCTTTAACTTCAGCTTTGGTGCCTAAATGTGTCCAGCTCCCTTTATAAGAAAGAAGTACTCAGTGGGAGTGAGGCTCCTCTGATTTTTATTAAAAGAATTGCAGCTGAAAGCTTGGTAACCATATGAAAATTAAACTTAAATTGTATTGTAACTGAACAATCTTCACTTCCTATGTTTTTGTTGGGTGCATTTATGTGTGGGTTTCTTTATAGACTGAGAGCAGCACACCTCCGAAAACTCCTTTCTTATAGCTTGCAAAACACAAAGAGAAGGAGGGGAATTAGGCTTAAAAAAGATTCAGTTAAATGTTTTTCCTTGCTATTGCTATTGCAGAAATTCTTTATTCACTAGACTTCCAAGACATTTCTGTGATTTTTCCATGCAGGAGGTCCTGTTTTATTCTATCAAATAAATAAAAAATGCAATCCAAAGAAATCTAAAAGTATATTGTCCCCTTTACATTAATATGAAATTATTTCAAGTGAATACAAGTTGCTTTCATCCCTCTACCCCTCTCTACATTTTGTAGGTGTTCATTTTTCTTCCCTATATTGCCTTTGGAGGAAGAGGTCGCTTATTTTTAAGATTATATGGGTGATTTGCTTGTGGGCTTGTCTCTCTGTTACATGGGTACCTTTCCTGGTGATTTGGCAGGATCGAGTTTCTGTAGCACGAGAGATTAATGATTTTTGGATAATGAAAGGAATGATGAGAGGAAGAGGGATGCAGGAGCAGAGAGTCACCAAAGGAGAGGCAGGCACAAAGGATCACAGGGCTATGGGGTGTCTCAAAAGAGGCTAGGGGAGCCAGCCATCCTGCCTTCCTGCAGGGAAATGGCATAGAATCACAGAAATATGAGTTCTTCTGGCTGCCAGGGCACACTGTTCACTCATATTCAACTTGCCACGAACACAAAGCCCCAAGGTTTGCAGGGGGAAGACAAGAATTTATCTCTGCCCTGAACTAGAGAGAACTCCTCAGCACTGTACCTGCAGAAATCCCAAATTCCTCTCTCACTCAGGCAGAGCTGCAGCCAAAAGAGTTTCTGCCACTCTGCTCTGCCTGTGAATTTTCAATTAATACCAGATCAGAGGGAATTCTCAGCTGGGCTGCAGAGCTGAAGCCCCTGTTTATCCTTGCTGCTCCTCTGTGCCCTGGCTGTCCATCAGCAGCCACTGCCTCCCTGCCCAGGGAGCACTCCTGGGGCAAGGGCAGGCATCTCTTCCTGTGCTCTGGACAGCACTTGAGGCACAGAGCTGGAGAGCTGGAAACTCATCACAGCCCCTATGCTGCCAAAGGCTTTTCAGTTTGCTCTACTACTGATAAGAGCTGAAAAAATTTTCTCACTCTCACTGTGTTCTTTCCTTATCCTCTCCTGTATCTCTGGCTTCAGGAGCAAAGAGAGTGTGACTGGTACCCTAACACCTGCTCCTTGAATAATTACCTTTCTGGGCAGTGTGGATTGGGGAAATGGCCATGTCTCACACAGCCACTCACACATTTTCCTGAATTACAGCTTCAGTCTGAGAGAGTATTTTGCATAAGCAGAATTAATCAGCTTGGTCCTGCTCTTGTGGCCATGGGGAGCTAAGCTCTTGCACAGATTTCATACACTGCACAGAAGGTTCACTATGAAAAAAACAATGAGAGATAGCTAAAACTCTTTTAAAGAAACAAATGTTAGACAGCAAATAAGCAGTAGTACCTTCCTCTAACTGCTGTGTGTGATGCCAAACATTATTTTCTCAAAGCAGAAAAGCAGACCGTTCCTTCTCTGTGTCTTTTGCTTTTAGGGGTCCATTATATTTTTCAACCATATTTCACAATAGCTATATGTGCCAAACAAGCCAGCATCAATGATGTCAACCTCCCCACGGAGGAGTTCTAGGATTCTGCAAAATGCCAAGGATTTTCTGGCAAGCAAAAGTAATCAGGTATGGGGGGCTGGGAGGAAGGGATATTTTCACAGAAGATCCAGTCAGGAGTATAGCTGTCCTTCTTTTTAATGGGATCTCCTTTGTAGTTGCTGAGATGTTTTGAAATCTAAAGCTTAATTATTACAAATACTGATGCAGTGCACACCTCTGTGACAAACAATTGTCAAAGCCATCAGCTTCTGCTGCCAATTTATTCAAAACAGCAGGTGAAACAGATCCTCACATGTCTGAGTGATTGTCTCTTTAAAAAGGGTTCTTAAAAAATAGATGTCAGGTTCTTGGTGAGTCTCATTATTTACTCTGGGCTACAACATCTGAAGGTAGATTTTGTATCTGGCTGCTGTCACAGTGAGTGAAGTCAAAACATCCTTCTCTAGCTTTTGTTTATGTACCACAACCAGTTTCACAACCCTGTGTGCAACTTGAAACTCAGCTCAAACCTGCTTAAATATGTGCTCCCTGGCATACTTTCCTTTCTCTAAGATGGACTATAGCAGTGATCTTAAGGGACATGAAGAATGTTAGCATTAGGTTTGCAAACAACACTCAAAAAGCAGGAGGAACTACTTATCTAGAAAACAAAAGTATTTGGAAAATTTGCCACCAATGTTTCAACCACTGCCATGGGGGTTCTGCAAGAAGGCATCTCAAATTTCACTCAGAACTTCTGTTTGGGGAAAAAAATTAATTAGGGAGGAACTGAGCACTTCTTCCCTGATGCCTTGTCTGGCACACACTGAGCATGATGAGGGATTTTTGAGAGGGGTGAGGCAGCTCATAACTGGAGCAAGGATTAGAGCTGAGGTGTACTGCAAAAAAGCCCCTCATAGTGCTCTCACATGCTCTCTGGAGGGTGCTCCAGCATTCTGCAGGAGAACTTTTCCCTGGAGAACTGGTACTTTCCTGTGGCTAGTGCTGGTCTCTCCCTGTACCTGACCAGGGCTCTTGGAGCTGCTCCAGGGAGGTAGCAAAGTCTCACCATCAACTCAGCAGGAAACTAAGAAGAAATCTGATGTTCCAAAGTGACTACATGGAATAAATTCACTGTCCTTCCAACATGAAGTTCAGTAAGTGATTATGATTTGATCTGCTTGCTTTTAACACAGCCTGCTGCTCTCCCAGAGCAGAGGAGAGCTGCTGAGCAAAGCAGAGCTCTCTGTGCTGGCAACCACATTCCCTCAGCTGCTCCCAGAACATTCCTGCCTGGCAGAGGCACTGAGAGGGTTTGATCCTGCAAAGTGCCAGACAGAAGGGGAATGAGGAGTATGGACAGACAGATCCTGTCCTTGAACACACCAAAGAGATGTTCATTCAGTTGATTTTTCACTCTTTCCCTCTCACCTGCAGGGGACTGATGTGCTCGCTCCCACTTCAAATAAGTGTGTTAGAAACCTGATGCCATCCTGAGGATTGGTTTTACAGCGGGTTAGATGCATAGGAAGGATTTATTTTAGAGGCAGACAAAACCACACATGTTCTATCCTGTAAAATGCTCTTCCCATGGAAATTAAAGGGTGTATTATTTGGATCAGGATTACTCACTGTTTCCCTTTAAAAATGTAAGATTGGAACCAGGATTCTGCTACAAAATTTTATTCTTAATGAGAGCAAGTTCCAATGTGAAATGAGGTCTTTCTTAATATTTGTAATTTAGGGATGATGTTGGTCTTTACTATGCCACAACCACTAGGACTTCAGAGAACTGGGTGAAATTTGTGTGTAATATTGGTATAGAGATGCTCCTCATCTCAGTCTTTGTTCCTGATTTAACATTTGCATGAAAGCCCACTGCTAACTTGTTTAGCATTTTGGCCTCATAAAGAAACTGTGTTTCTTATTAAAATCTTACTACATTGTCTTTAAAGCCTGATCATTCTCTGGTTTATTGTGCTCAGCCTCCTGTGATGAGTGTGTCCTCTTTAGCACAATACTCAACCAGTAATTTTAATGTACAAAGATCACTTCAGCTGACTTATCCTTGGAATGAATAAAAGCTTTGTTCTCATGCCTGGGAACTTTTTTAAGAGCTGATGTGCATGTCTAAATGTTTCCAGTATCACAGCATTCTGGTTTTATGTTCCATGCAACAATTTTAATTAGAGTAGACTTTATGTTCAATTCTAAAATTATGATGTTGGAGGATAATAACATTGACATTATCATTTCATTATCCAGCTTAATTTCTTAAAAATAATGAGTTTGGATTTTTGTAACAAATGAGTTCTCTGAGGCCTCACTTTGAGTATTCATGAACTGAGCAGATATGTTAGTCACATTTAACAAAAGTGAAATCATTAATGAAAGTGAAGGAGGGATACTGTGCTAAGCTAAAGCTACATCCACACAGAATTCCTGATATTTCAAATTCATTTCCATGACATTTCTTAATTCCTACTTCATAGAGTCAATGCCAGCTGGTGACATTAACTGTAAAACCTGAAAAAGATGTCCCCTGGCTTGCTCTGATATATATCCAGTCATGGATGCAGAAGGAGCAAAGAAAAAAGCCAAGATTTTCAGCCACTTCAAATGATTCCTTGTTGGAAATCCCCAAGAGTTCACAAGATGTCTCTGCAGCAAGGTTACTGCCATGCTATAGGAAACATGGAAATCCATGTTAGCTAACCCAATACCATTTGAACAGACAAGCTACTATTCAAATCCAGGCTTAAAAAAAATTAAAATATCTTCTCATGTCTGCATGGCTCCTGGATTCTTATTAATAAATAAAAATGCTCATTATCTTGAGTGTCTAGACACCATGTGAAAAATCTAGCACTATGAGATCAGCAGATGTTGAATAGAATTATTTTGGAGTTCATGAAAGCTTGCAGACAGCTTAAGCACCCTCAGACAGAAGATGGGAGAGAGCTCAGTTGTATTTTTGCCCACTGTGCACAGGACAAAAACAATGGACTCAGACTGCTATGGAGAAGATTTTAGTTGAACATAAGAAAAATGCTGTAAGGCTAGGAATATCAAGAATGGGATTAGACTGTAAGGTTAGAGCTTTACCATCATGTTAAGTTTTTAAGAACAGCTTAGAATGATAAATTACTCTTGACAATTCTTTAGGTATAGCTCATTCTGCCTAAGGGAGAAGAGATGGACTCAATGATTTCTCAAGGTCTCTAGGAGAGATTTATGTCTATCATCCTCTCTGTGTGATTCTACAAAACTGACACCACAAGGAACTTAAGCTGAACTGATGTTTCTCACTACCAAATCTATCCCAATCTGCCCTGTGCAGTCCCTCTAACAGGTAGGTTTGGGCAGAGCAGCCCTAAAACAAAAACAGACCCTTTGGTTTTTGACCCATGTCAGAGAGCTGCTAGTGAATCACCATTTTTGTGTTAAATTGATGTTTATGAAAACATGCCTCTACACACTACCTTGGACAAGGAAACACTGTCCTGAGTAGTGCCCAGCTACCAATTTGGGGTCAGTGGATAATACCCAAATATCACACAGCTGGCCAAATTTTCTTTTCAGGCTTTCATCAAAGCTCACACCATCACGAACTCCAGCACAGCTCGTTAGAAAGCACAGGTTTGTTACAGCTCCCAGGGTGTGAATCTCTGCTGGACCTCCAGAAAGTAAAGGAATGGGCTCTGCCTCAGCTCCTGCCTGGGAACACAGCAGGGAGGGAGCCTGATTTGCACACTGCAAACCACCCTCCCCATTCGCCTTCACTGCAGACCCTGCTCTAGAAACCAGCTGAGCCCAGAGCTGGGGCACAGAGACATTTTTATGCAAGGATTATTGCTGACAACACAAGAACAGTAAATTAGAGACAGGAATGGAGCAAGACATTAAGGCCCCCATGGCACAATCTTAAAAGAATTTAATATTCTGAGTTATTTCAGTTTCTACTGTATCCACATGCCATTTATAATACAGAAAAAGCAATATCCAGAAAACAAATTAGGGGTAATTTTCGTGCTAATTATGCTACATTCATTTATCCTTTTGTCATATTTATTTTTATATTGTGCCTTTAAAACATAAAAAGACAATAATATTAAAACACGCAAATTAAATTTTAACATTGCTTTGCCTTCTGCATTCCTTCTATTTTGCATAATAATTCCCAGGTGACATTTTATCTTGTCTTCTCACTTATATTCACAGATGACAGAGTTATTTATTCCCTTGGCCAAAGCCTGGGGGGTTCTTTTCAATCCTTGCACAACACAACCTTGAATGAGAGGTGCAGGTGTTTCGAGCAAGGGCAGGAGGAGAAATTAGAAGGTCTAATATTCTTTAACTTGTGACTGTGCAAACCAGGGGTACTCTAAATGAAGTTAAGGAATTCATCAGTTTTACAGTGATGAATGTGTCTGTGAAGAATTGGATTGATCACCAGCACTGATACAATGTCATGTCACCAGTTGATCAATCAATTCTTTCTCACTGCTGTTATGTTTTTCTGAGGCAAATTAAATTGTAGATTAAATCCACCAACCAGTCCTTGAGTCAGAATATAGTTGCAGCAATTCACAGCTATTTTACAAACATGTTTCATAAAGGGGCCCAAGTTAAATGTTGTAATTTATTTATCAATGTTCTTTAATATTTCAGGCAGTTCTGATGATTATTTTTATTTATTTATATATTTCAGGGTTTATTAAATATGCCCATCATCCTCTCTGGGTAATTCTACAAAACTCATATCACAAGGAACTTGAGCTGAACTGATGTATCTCACTACCAAATCCATCCCAGGAATACCATGTAGTGCCCCTGTGCAATCACAACATTCCAAACCTATCTGGGAGCAGGGAAATAAAGTTTTATATGTAAGAGCTCTCATGGATCTCTTACCCAGGACTCAAAAAACTTCAGTCTCTTGAATTGCATTTCCCAACGGATCTTTCAAGCACTGAAGAACAGCAGGATGAGGAGATTTCTGATCTAGCTGGAATATTATATCATCTTGGGCATCATAGGCTAAGAAAAACACAGGTAATTGATCTCCATCCACAATGATGCTGAAAAAGTGCTGAGTCTCAGACAAAGACCTGGCTTATATCCTGCTTACATCTAAGAATAATCCTTGACTTCAGCTCATAAAGGACAAACATAATGCAAGGGTTTATGTCAGTGTATTTGCTGTTTATCCCATAATCTTTTCTATCCAAAAGTGATATCAAATTCAGAATCTACCATTTTCCCTATTTAGATGGACTGGTGCTGCATCTGCTCTCACAACTGCAAGCTTTGCCACTGTTTTCCTAAATATGCTTCTTTAGACACATGTGCTGAAAACTCAGTAGTCACTGAAATTAGTCTAATTAGACTAGATTAAAATTACACTCCCAAAATTAGTGCCAAGCCAAAGTTTGATGCAAATTTCTGTTTGTTTTTTTATGAGCCCCATCTCAGCATCATGCCAATTTTCACATCTGTTCATGTTAAGAAAGCAAGGCTGGCAGCACATCCCTCCCTTATTCCGAAAGCCACCTACTTGAGACACAGCCTAATCCACAGCAGGACCAGGGCAAGCCATGATGAGGAATTCCAGGCAATGCCAAAGGTTCAGCTGAGCAAAGCCAAATGAGCAGAGCCCATGACATGTCCCATATTATTAGTTAACCTCAGGTTTCACAGCAGTTTTAAATAGTACAGGAGACAGCTGGCAGGGATGAGATGGGTCTTGCTCATCTAACCAGCAAGCTACAGACAGATGTGCATGAAACAGGAACCATTGCCATTGACACATCTCACATGCCAGACAGTGGGGCAAAGTGACTCAACCTGACACCAAGAGGAAATTGTGTATGACATGTCCTTCACTTCAATGAGTAACATGTCACTTCTGGCCCAGCTTTTCATCTGAAGCATCAAATGCTATGTGACAGGATTTACATGGGATTGCTGGGGTGCTAAAAGTTTGCTCATTTTCACATAAGCACACTAAGTATAACAAAAGGCAGCAGGACAACAGAATTTCTGCACCTAAGTGTATTGTTGGAACCCCTTATCAGGATTCTTTGGTTTTTCAATTTATTAATCTGCATTTGAATAATACTTCTTATAACTGCTGTCCACAAGCATTAAGAATCACATTCTAGGGAGGTAATTGCCAATTATTAATTCCTTCTTACAAATCACTGGTTTGCTTCCAACAGTGATGTTTCTAACTGACTGGACTGTACATGAACAGGAACATAAGAGATAATGAGAAACTGTGTGAGAAGTGAGACTTTGAACTGGGCTGTGACAAGACTGGATTGGGAAGTCTCCCCTGCTCCTTTGTCAGGTGCTTCTGAATAACAGTGCTTGCTCAACTACCTGATTACATATTGAGATTTCTTTTCCAAAATCAAGACTCCAAATCTGATAGGAAATTGGTATTTCATAGGGATGACAAAATCACAGAGCTCAGAGACAGAAGGAAGTATTTCATAAGGTCTTTCACGATATCATTTCTCCAAGTGAAGGCTTGCTATGGGCAAAGTTATAATGATGTGAATGAAAACAGAATCCCTGTGTAAGTATGCAGAGGTATAGGCACAGATATAAATGTGTATAGATGGGCCCATCCTTTCACTCCCAACCTGTGCACTGTGCACAGCTCCTTGCAGTCGGCATCTTTGGAAGAGATTCACCCATGAATACTTCCAAGCCAAAACAATTCTTATTTTCTGCAAATTTTATGCAATGTCCTAACCTCATATAAAGGTTTTAAACCTAGTGGCCTTGCTTGTGTGATTGATTCCTTTATTCCATTCAGACCAATAAAATCAGTAAGGAAAGAGGAACTGCCCCAGAACCTCTGCCCAGAACAGCCCTGAGTCAGAATTCCAGATGCTCATCCAGCAAAGTATCTGATCATGTGCTGAAATTCAAACAAATAAGACCCCATCGGTGGGTTTGGTGATCTTCTTTAGTTTACCAAAGCTTTGTGGACTTTGCTAGAATGAATTCTCAAAAAAAAGGCTCTGAAAAAGGTGTATTTCCTCCCAGCTTCTCAAATTAGCAATTAGGAGAAAACAGAATTATTTCAGTACGTAAGGATGAACATCTTGGCCAAGAGCAAGTTCCAAAATACCCACCCACCCCCTTGTTGCTCAGTTATGGATATAAAAGACCTATAATAACCAGAAAAATCACGGATAGGAGGTCTCGTGGCAGTGTAGCACCTCAAATAGTTTGTATTCAATAACTAATATTTTTCCTTGATGCTCTGAATTACTCGATATTCCCAAAGCATATGCAGTGGAGAGAAAAACAGATTTACAACACTAACAGGAATTTTATTAGTGGCAACATTGGCAGTATGCATGTAGGCAGAAAGCCAGTGGGTAACAAAATTGGGTGAGGTTTTCTGTTGAATTACTCATGCTCCAGCATTAATCGAGCTTTTGTTTCTGATACTCGAGTTTGCAAGACCTGGTCCAGCTGCCAGCATTCAGGGCTTTAGTTCAGGTATTAAAAATCATGGATAGTGGCTGCAATAAACCCAAGAGTCCATTCTGAAGAGACTTTATAGCTCTGCCAACACATTCAGTGTCTGCACCAGCTCCTGAGTTTCAGTGTTCTGCAGGTGACACCCACCCCAGCAGCTGCATCTCTCCACGGGCAGGACTTCCCCAGGCTCCACAGCTCTTCTGACCATACTCCTGTCATAAGCTCCATCTCAGAGGGGAAATGTGGCCCCAGGACAGACAGCCCAGCAGTGTGGGCCAGCCCTCATGGGGCTTCTGGGGTCTCTGCTACTGAGGATTCCCAAATTCCAAACGTTTTTTTGGCCACTACCAAAACTAGCAGGGAAACAACATAATTTTCAGACAGAAAGTTCAAGACACAGGAACTGTGTGTCCCTGTCAAAACACCTGTGTGTTTAAAAACAATTCTTTGAAGATTTTCTAGTTCGTGGGGAAAGGAAAACACAACACTGAGATCTTATCCATATCTAATCCCAAAAAATACAAATACCCAATGAGTCAGAAATAAAACCCATCCAACAGCTCTCCAGTTTTAACTTGCTCAGTGCCAGTTACAGAATTGGGATTTGTGAATAGTTATGTTATTGGCTCTATATCCTTCCAAAATAAAGACATTATGACCATGCAGACAGGTCATTGAGTCAGAAAACTCTCCTTTACTTTCTGTGTGTTACTTATTTACAAAACAAATATTTTAAAGAATGAGGTGTGGTGTCATATGAACATACACTTTATCATATGCTTGATCACAGCTTCTTAGACCAACACCAATACTTGTTTTGAAACATTTCTGTGCAATGGAGACATTAGCAGCTGATTATGTTGATTCTCTGCTGTCATAATAATCATCCTGCAGACTTCATCTTTGGTCACTTCTGTGACCCATCTTCTCTATTTAGTCCTCTACTCTGACTAAACCAGTGATTTTATGGATTATGATAATATGGACCTGTATCACTCTGACAAATTTAGCTGAAATTTACTCACGGATTAAAAGTATTACTGTGAGGGAGAGGAAACACAAACAGATGGCCTAATTGCTTAAGTCTTCCTTCCTCCTGAAGATAAGCTTTAGAACTGGTGATACAACAGACTGGTGTCAACCAATGTGCCATGGGAATGGGTCTAAGTGCTTGAAGCATGATAATGAACTCCTCTAAAATCTTACAAGTGCAGTCAATGTTCCAGAGCACTTTCCCAAATAGGAGAGTAGTCGGTGAAATATGTTAAGAACATGTGTCCCTTGAAATTCAACTGTAGCTTTTAAAAAGAGAGAGCCTACAATAATGAAGGGGAAATACAGTAAGAAATACAGAGCAGGAACCATTTGCCAACTGGAAACAGCACAAAGGGAGCATCAGCCTGTGCCAGTCTGCCTGGGTCACTGCTTCCTGCAGTGAAATACAGCAGCTATTTACATCTGTCATCATTTTTAAAACATATTAAGCTACCAAATAGTCTTGAGGTAATGTATGATGATTTCCCTCTCCTGTTAAAATTGGCTTTGAACAGCTGTCATATAGTTATTAAAACATCCTATAAGCAACGTGTTAGAAATTACCCATGCAGAGAAATAGCTCTGCAAGTTGAGAAATTATTTTTTCTTTCTGAATTAGCAATTAAATTAGTAACCAAAACTTTCCAGCAGCGTAACAGTTCAAGCTGGGATGGAGTAAATTTTCTTCATAGCAGCTTGTAGAGTGCCATGGTTTGTAACTGTGACCAAAACAGTGTTGATTACACACCAATGTTTTGGCTATTACTGAACAGCATGAAGGCCTTTTCTGTTATTTTCACCCACAAGTTTTCTCACTTTTCCCTTCCAATTCTCTCCACCATGCTGGTGGAGGGGAATGAGTGAGTGGCTGTGTGGGGCTGAGCTGTCTACTGGGTGAGTTAATCCACAAGACACAGTTTTTATTCTTTTCATCTTGCTAAATTGAGTCAACACTGACTCATGTTTCCAGCTATCTTAGAAATGTCTGATAATGCTGAGCAAACAAATGAGTACATAATCAAGGTGTGCCATCAACTAGTCCTTGAAAGAAGCTGGACTGCTTCACCTAATTCCTGCTACATTTGAAGTCAGATCCATGAGAGATTCACAAACTACAGCTCATAGTGCCTTCAGTAAATGGAGGCTGATGCTTCTATTTTGCTTATATTAATGAAATATCTCACAGTGCTAAAAAATGCATCCAAATGTTAAAAAACACAAAGAAATATCTAAGTCAGATGGGTGAAAAGGTCCCTCTGCCTGCATCTGATGGCCCATCAATAAGTGCTGTTCCATAGGGGAAGGGCAGGATAGTACATTAAGAAAGCAACATACATGCTCTGCTGAAAGAGACCAGAGTCAGACTTGAATATCACTTTAAACAGACAGCGGATGATGTCATGCTGGGTTCCCAAATCCTACTGAACCTTACTGATATCAAACAAAACAAGGACATGAGTTGTTCTTTTTCTTTTTTTGTTTTAACCTGGCTTGGACATGACTTGGAGGTCATGGAAGTAGCAGAGTGGCTGGTGAGTCCCACAGCTGCTCTGTGCAGTCTGATGCCACTTGCAGGATGAGTAGCAGAATTTAAGTGAACTCAGGGAGCAAGAGAGTCATGGATTTGGGAGGAGAAATGGTCTCAGGAACTTGAGCAGAAAGGTTTGGGCTTTTCTCTCTCATTGCTGGGACACCTACGTGTTAGGTCTTCCAAGAGACAGCCCCAGGGACATCTCAGGAACAGCAGGGAACCTGGATCCCTCTGGGTATTTTTGGTGTTGGGGTTTGTTTGTTTGTTTGGGTTTTACTTTTTGAGTTGTAATTCCTTCTTGCTTGGCCTCATTTCAGTACGAATGGAGGCTTTCACCCAGAATATCACCCTGTAGGAAGGACACACTCCTGGATGTAGAAACTGCCACTGCAGACACCCTTAACCAGAGAAACACCAGAGACAGAGGCCTCCCACCAAATGAACACATATTCAAACAAAAGGAGAACAAAATCATTCTCTAAACATAAAGTTCAGCCTTTGAGCTCTGCTGCTGCTCTAAATAGATACAGAAGCTAAATATAGACTTTTCCATACTCTCTGACACTTCCTATTCCCTGAGATCTACTCCATCTGCTCTGAAACCCTGTGGAGAACAACCTCCACCCCCAGGCTGGAGATGAGATTCAGCTAAATTAGCACTGTGACCTCCCCAGTGGAACAGGGCACGCCGTGTGGGGAGGGCACTGCTAAAAGGCACAAATGCCTTTTTGTCTGGGGATCCAGTACACAGGGAAATAACACAGGGAAAAAACACAGACTCTGTAGGGAAACGTGGCAGAAGCCAGGCTGGAATCTGGTCGGCTCTGCTAGACTTCCTTCCAGATCCTGTTCAGTTCTGCAGGCACCCACCCTTCCTTCACTTATGGGATCTGTTTATTTCAAAGCAATTTACCTTACGGGTTTTCTTTGTTCCATCCAATCACAGATACTTCCTAAACAGCATAGAAAATTGTCAGATTGCCCTTAGCTGGAAAAAAAGAAGATGGAAGTGAAACTTTGCTGGATTGTCCTCAGACTGACAGCAGACCAGAGCACAAAGTCCTCAGCAATTCCATATCCTTCCTGTCAGCAGGCTGGGGAAGCACTCAGGAGTAGCTCCTGTTACAGCAGTTACAGTAGTTTCAAGCTTATCTTTGGGCAGAAGCCTTCTTTACAATTTTTGCCTTCTCCTTTTATTTGCACTTGCCAAAACTCCTGTGATATCCTTACCAAGGCTTTGCAGCTCTCCCTGGGGGCAGAGGCTAACACAGCCATAGTCTTCTGTGCTGGCTGAATGGCCAATTGTTCACACTGCAGGTTTTTTTTAACCCTCACTAATAACAGCCAAAAGCATTTTTAAAAGGAAAAAGCACTTGAAAGCTTTTCGTTTTCTGCCAAACACTTTACACAGAAAAATAGATTTTATTAATACCAGTTTTCCCAAGTGTCTCAATTACCTGAAAACCCTGCTTAGTTTAAATGCTACAAGCAAATATAAGAGAGAAATAAACAGTGCAAGCTGCCAAATCAAAAATTGAGAAATTTTATTGTAACTTATATATAGCTCACCCCGTCCCTAATGCTTCAGCATGGGGAAAGAACATCTGGACACCAGAAACACTTGTGGTGCACATTTTCATGGCTTGTACCTGTTCCCAGCTTGTTGGCAGCCCTGAACACAGCCACAGCAGGGGGACTCGGGTCAGGAATGCTGGGCATGTACACAAGAGCATGTGTAAACAGACAGTCTGAGGCTGGTGTTTGACAAGATCCTGTAAAAAGGGACACCTCCACCTGCCTTTGAGCGTGGGTGGCTCTCATCACATCCCATCACCACGAGCACTACCCACTGATTTGCACCCCACTCCCCTGGCAGTATTTTTTTTCAAAGGTTCAGGTCAAGGATTGGACCCTCTTCCCTGTGAAGCCTTAACAAAGCCATTACTGACCTCTGTGATGACTGCACACCCTGCTACAATGAAATACTGCCTCCTTCAAGAATTCTTTAACAGGTATTCACAAGAGCATGGACAAAGGTTCTCAAAGGTCAGCATGTTAAACCCTTGCATCAATTTACTTCTGTTTTACTACACACAGAACATCCAAGGTACTGGGTCAGTAACCAGAGGTGAGACCTTCCACCAATGTGGGAGAGCACTGCAGCCACAGGCAGAGAACACAATTCCACAACAGTCAGTCCAATACTGTAGGTGAAATGAAAGTAGAATATGGGTCCTGTGTAGTAAGAATATGTGGGCAATAAGAACAACTTTCTTACAGCAGCCAAATATTGTTTACTTTTTGACTTGTATAATTCCATTTAATTAGCAAAGAGAGTAGCATTAGTCCCTTGGTATTACAAAACAGATCTTGTATTTCATTGACATATGCTTGAAACACCAGCCACAAATCATCTGCAAGTAATTAGGTATTCTTGTGGATCTCTTGTCACAAAGCTGGCACACCTTAGAGAAGGATGTAGCTAATGATCACCATAGTATGCATCTTTGAGAAACAAAACCCATTGCTTTTCTTTTCAACCAAGAAGATATTTTCATTATTCATTTTAAATGTTACAGATTGGATCAATTCATTTCTGGATATAAATTCAATCTCACCCACAGTCTAAGCAGGGTGATTTTATCAGACTGATAAAAACAGTGGAGCTCTGGAGCCTCCTATGGGGAGGATTCCACAGCCTTTGAAGATCCAAAGTCTGTCGCTGAGACACAGGTTGTTAATCTAAGCCTTCAGGCTATAGGATGAAACACCCTGGCAAACTAATTTTCTGAGGTTCTGTGATGGTCTTGTTTTAATCACACTCTTGCCCAGCCACTGCAGTTCTGAGGAGTGGCACGAGGCCAACCTGCTTCCCAGATCTGATGATCAAGTACCCACTCACAGTCCAAGAGATAGGGTGCCAACTGCCAATATGCACACCTGAATTTACTCTTTGGAATTCATAGCAATCCCACGTTTTCATTTGTTCAGCAGAGTTAATTTAATCATAATGTGCCTCATTATTAGCTTTTATTACAGCAGGTTATTAAAGAGGTATGATAGCGTGGGATAGAAAAGCTCACATTTTAGGCAAGTGCAGTTTTTCCAACATGCTGAAATTTGCTTTCTCTCTCCTGGTTTTGATAAATGTACGTCACGTCTCGTCTCTGCATGACATTTGGCTCTTGCACAGAGCTTGCTGCACTGCTTACACACTCACACAGACCATGTGGTACATGCAGTGCTCTGTTTATGCTGTTACAAAATATAAAGCAAAAACACCTACATATGTCATATGTAAAAAGTAAAACTATCAATCATAAGCAAGTCTCCTGTTGAATATTTATAAAGACCAATTTGGGTTTAGAAAGTGTTTTACATCAGTAATAACAGGGTCAATAACTTTCCTATATATATATTCAGTACAAGCAAAATGCTCCCTAAGAAGAGGACCAGCAAAACCTTGTGTGGGCTGCTCAAATCCTGTGTAAAACCCAGTTTCAGGAATTAAAAGTTAGGAGGAGTGGGTGTCATAGTGAGCCTCTGCTAAGGGTGAGAGTAGCTGTAGATTTGTCTGTGCACCAGAGAGCATTTGCTGCAACCTGGACAGGCACATTTGAGCATCCTCTCCTTCCCCTCAGTGCCCACCCATGACAATGAACTCACAGAAACAGTGGCTTCAGTGCCAGCTAGATGAGGCAGATCAGCCCAGGCTCCTCATTCTGGCAGCCCTGTCAGATGAGGGAGGCTGTGATGCTGGTCTTGGCTGCTTGGTTCTCACCAGGCTGCCACAGACATGGAGCTGTAATTATGCCTTTGCTTGTGTCTGTGCTGGCAATGTGCTCTGTCCTTGTCCTGGACATGGGATATCCTACAGCTCTACCCAGCCACAGGCATGGAAACCTGCTCATTTTCAGTGCCATGATGAGAAAGCAAGAAGCAAGGCACTGACCCACATGCCCCTCACTTTGAATCAGATCACCTACTCGTGGCAGGAGCTTCTGTTACATGATCCAGCACAGAATGAATAATACTACACAATTTCTGTAATCTAGGTACCATCTCACAGCTGTATCCTCAGAGAACACACAGAGTGTATAAGTAATATAGTGACTCTGAGTTCTCACTAGCTCTTATACTGCAAAGGGACAAAACTGCTTGTTCAACTTAGTTTCAAGGAAAAATACAGAACACTGGCATTTCAGTTTCATGGAACCAAAGATTCTTACACAGTTCAAAGCCCAGTGAGACTCAGAAAATAGATATCTCTTACATTATTCTACCCAGCATAGGGAAGAAATGAAGAACCAGGGTAAGTAATACACTGTTTCATAGTGACCATCATTATTCTTCAGGCTTTTAGAAGTTTACACTGATGAGCAATTACATCCAACTTCATGCAACTTTATGGTGGAGGAAAGAAGAATGGTGGTCATCATCCTCTTTTTCATCCTTCATGCCAAATGCTAAGGTCATACAGATAATTAGAACAGGTTAATTCTCCCCCATTCTCTTTTTCACAAGACAAAGTTGTTATGAATCGTGCATCATTTTATGAATTGCCCAAAATAGGGCAATTGCCCAAAATTGAATAGGATTGCCCAAAATAACAAGGACTGAACTGGATAACTAAATAAGCCTTTTACACTCTTTGCTTACTTTCCTGTTCAACAATTTAGCCCCCACGCTGCCTGGTCTGAATTCCATGGGATCTCTCCACACACTCGGTTTACATGAGAAGCTGTATATACTGAATGAAAGGTTCATTAAACATGGGAACTTCCTGGCCTTTTCTTTGCCTTCACCCTTTCCCTTTGATAGCTGAATGTACTGCTTTACTCACGGAAACCAAAGTGCCCTGGCAGGAGGGAGGCATAACACAGGCACGTGCCCTGAATACGGAGAGCTGTGAGTGCAGCTCTGGCAGTGAATTCCCTCCCACCCCGAGCACCTCTGCCACAGGCACATCCCCAGGGCTCACTCACCAGAGCAGCCTCAGCAAGCACAGCAAACACCCTGTGCCACGCTGCAACTGGGCAAGAGTATCTGCTGAGGGGAAATCTCAGAGCAGCAAGCTTCTGCTCTGCTTAATTGGAATGTGAGGACATGGGTCTTGCAAAATAAAATGCTAATAGCCTGTGTCACTCTGCTCTTTGCCTCTTCAGCCTCTTTTCCCATCTCTTAAACCCACTGACAGCAGTTTATACCTGGTCAGTGAACCCTGCAGGCTCACCTGTCCTGTTTGAGATTCATTTCCTGGCTCAGGTGAGCAGTGGGAATAAAGCTCTGTATGCAGATTGAGGGGAACAAGAAGGTTGATTTCAAACTTGAAGCTCGGGAACATGGATAAAATGACAATGTAAAATGCTGTGTTCTGTCTGGTTTAGAGTGGAGTTCTCAGACATCCATTGAAGCATTCTGCTTTAGCAATTTCAAATGAAGAAATTCTGCATCATACACTGGGAATTTATGACTGTGCACACACATATACCCACACACAGAGTATTTTGACCAATAACAAAATCTTCTTATTTCTAAAAGAGCTACTAAATGGGATATTCAGACCAACATCAACTTTCTGTTTCTTCACTTCCCCAGCACCTCTTTCATGCTGTGTCTAAAAATGTTGTATTTTCATGCAAGTTTTATACTAGTCATAACACGGCCAAAAATATTAAAATGTAACTTAAAAAACCACTTAAATCCTCATCATTTACAATGATATCACAATAGTGCTTTTTTTACACACAATTCTTACTCTCTTGTGTTTAAGGAGTGGTTCCTTGCTGCTGTTAAAGCACCTTTGTAAATTTAATGAATTCACTGTGAATTATTAAGCTTGCATGTTATAAATACTTTTTATAAAGGTTTCTTGTTGGTCCTCTAATAATTTTAAAGCACAATGACAAATAGAAAGCTCAACTTAATATCTCATGTCATCTCTTCATAAAACAGTTTAACAGCATGAATAGCACCCGAGGAGTCTGTTCTGCCAGTCTACCTTCAGGAGCTGAGCTGCTCTAATTGTTCTGGCATGTCAGAACATTGTGCATTTATGTTGAACAGTTTTGCTACCCATGAATTATGTTCTGTTGCAACTTTTTGGCACATCTTCTGACTTTCAGTGGGGTAGGAAGCTTTTATCACGAACACTAAAGAGTGTAAGCTGTGTTTTTCCAAGCTTGTGTTCTGGGCTATGCCTACAAGGAGGAGTGCAGGGTGATAAAATTTGCATTTCTCTGCAGGTCAGGGGCTGCTGCACAGGAAAAAGGATTCAGTCCCAGATAGGAGGAGACTTGGAAATGCTGCTTGGATCCTGCAGGCATTGTCACCAGTAGAATCAGCACAACTCCCAGCTGGTTTCATCCTGCTGAGCACTCTTGCATTGGCTGGCCCTGACCATTTCCAACAGACAGGAGCTTCCCATTCTCTTCCTTCTTTGCCTGCATGAATCTACCACCACAAGGAATTCAGGTGCACAAGACCTTCTGGGCAAATTAAATAGTAGTGCTCCTAGAAACACCATAAAAAGGGAATGAGAAAATTCTGTTGTTAGCTTCCTTTAAAAGGCTCATAAAATGTAGATTTTTAATGAACTTACAGAAAGACATAGCATGCCTTCCCACCCATTCTCAATAACTGTCAATATCTTTCTGATTTGATCCATGTTTGTGAACCCTCTCAATGTGGATTACAGGTTACTCTGTTAAGCAATAACATGCCCATGTCCACTGAAAATGCTGTAACCACATCTGGCTAGAGAACTTTTCTGCCTCTTTTTTCAAACCTTTGGCTCTGTTTTCTTTTATTACTAGTACTGAACACCAAGATCTTTTTTCATGTAAATGAAAAAAATTGGTTTGATTAGACAAAAGAAATGCATTTCATTTTGGGTCAGTTCACTGTTCTGAAAATTACTGCTGATTTTTCAGTTAAGACACCAAAGCAAAATGAGGTATTCACATAGTTCTAATAAGTACCTCACTGCCATGCTAGAAGTCTTAATTAAACAGGGTTTGTGAAGCAACCTGAGAACTCCAGAAATGCTGATGAAGAGTCATTTATGCCACTTCTCCTTTTCCTACATCCTCCTTCATTGACAGGACTGTGTCTGTCCCATCACTTCCCTGGCACTAAACTCAGCACCAAAGAACAGTAAGAACTGGTCTGCTTGGGCTTGCTATGGTCCAGCTCTGGTTATTAAGGCTGATGGAATGCAACACAAAGGTGTGACACAAAACTGATAAAATATCCCTATTAAAGAACAGATTAAGTGTAAGAAATTCAGCATCCATTTATACCTTTGCCTGTTCATCTCAAAAACGTGAACCCCAAATCATTTTGCATGAAAAGCCTGTCTAGTCAGGCTCAGTTTTGAAATAAAAAGCTTGCCAAACTTGTCATTTTCAATAAAGTTTAAGATCCCCAGGCACTGGCCAGTGTTGCTGACATCCAAGGGACTGTCACTGGCACTGGTGTGTAGCACAGCTCCCTTGTTGTGTGATCAAGGGCCTGCTTTTCACTCATGGTAAAATGCAACAAAATAAAAGGCTTGTAAAAAAATCCAGGAGTGTTGTGAAGACCAGAGAAGAGTGTCAGTATCCAGCTGCATGCTTTGCATGTTTGGACACATGGGAGACTGCCACAGACAACTTCAATGGTATAAAATGATGGGCTGAGTGGTCAGGCTCAAGGTCAGACAGTGTCAGGCAACCAGGCACCAGTGGGGCTCCTTGGGAGGGCTGATGCTTTTATAAATAATCTGGATGCAGGAATTGAATGCACATTGGGTAAGACTGATGACAATACTGAACAAGGAGAAGCTGTGGACTCCTTTGAGGGTAGAGAGGCCACACAGAGAGATCTGGATAGACCAGAGGGCAGTGCAATCACCACCTGTATGAAATTTACCCAGACCAGTGCTGGATTCTGTACCTGGGACCAGGCAATCTTGGTTATCTGCAGTCACAGCAGGAGCTCTGCTGGAATAGGGCTGGTCTCCAGCACAGCTGGGTCTGGTTCCTTCAACTTCAGACCTGCTGCTGACCTGGGGGCTGACTCTGTAGTGTGACTTCAGACATGCCTCATCATCAGGGACTCGTCTGATGATCTGGAATCTGGGGTGGGCGCTGCCCTGCCAGCTCTGTTATCCTCCAGCTCCCCATCCTGCACGGGGCAGCCAGCCCTTGCTATTCCCTAACACATTATTAGAAGGTGTTTGTAACTTTTTATGTACAAATACAACCTTTGGTTCTGTTTCATGTCAGTAAAAGACTGACGTTTAGCTTTTCTTACCATGACAAGTTAAGTTTATGATCTCCATTTAGGCTGGATGGAAATTGTATCTTCTGTGTCAGTTTAGGCACAAAATCCCAGCTTTTTTCAGCTCAAAGTGCAAGCTGGGGGTGCAGCTGAAGCACAGCTTTGGGGATAAAAAGGACATCCAAAGTCAGCAGCTTCTTATCTCCCTCTTTAGGGTGGTGAACTAATTGTCAGAAAAGAAAGCCCACGAATCAGTGACTGGTAAATCTGCCCTCTGCTGTCCTGCAGAGAGCTGGCTGCAGCCTGTGACAGCTCTCTCCTGGATTACTCTCCGTTCGTGCCAGGGAAAGGAGCTCAGTCCCAGCAGCTTTGCTGGGGATGAGAGCTGGCAGACAGTTCTGAGGCAGGACAAGCCAAGGGGAGCTCGTTATGTCCATGCTGCAGGTTGCTCTGATTAGTCACAGCCAGCCCTACAACAGGGCTTTGATGCTCCTTGTAGTTGGGTACCTTTCCCAATTCCTTGTAACTGGGGGCATTTCCCAGTCATCTCCTCAGAGCAAACCCCAGGAACAGATGTAAGCACGCTGCACCCTGAGCCTGTGACAGCTCCTCACCAACGTGCAGCCCCCCCAAACACTGAGAGCTGCTCTCCTAAGGAAGGACAGCCTAATACTGCACTGATTTGGGAAAGCCTGCATGGATTTTTGCTCTGAAAACAAATTAGTTTTGCCTCTTTCTTTTTTTTTTTTTTTTTTAGCTATTTGAACTCTTCCCAGTATGTTTGGAGGTTTTTATCAAGTTACTATAAAACAAATTTTCTGCCTTCAGCAGTCAAAAAACCCACAAAAAATTTATTGCCAAAGACAGGGGGAAAATTACTCTGTCTTGCTTGTCAGCCTCTACCCCAGACATTGGGGTTTTTTTTATAAAACTTTCCATCTTATTAAAAGCTATTTTCTCTCCAAAGTTTTGATGATAAAATGTTCATGCACTTTGTTCAATGGTAAATTTCACAGTATCTCCTACCATCTGCTTCACTGCAAAAGATTTTCCCCTATGAAGACTAAATATATAAACACAGAAATGCAGATTTCATGTCAGCAAGTTCTCCTCCAGAGATTAGAAACTATTTGCATGAGCAGGAGCTGTTAGCTTGATTATATCTTAATATTGAACCATCCCTAAATTGCTGGTTAAATAAAGCCAGACAAGACACAGATAAACTCTGGGGGTTTTTATTTATATAATGTATATAATTGAGATAACACAGAATCTGAAGGAGCTGTAAGAATACAAATCCATGTAAATAAGGAAATCAGATCTACGCAAATAACTGACCTGGGGCATGATCAAGATGGTTCTGATTAAATAAAATAAACTGTTGGACCTGACAGACCTTTATTTGGAGAGTTTCCACTCCCTTAAACTTTCATGTATGAATCAACTTTTTTTAAACAAAATACAAATCCCAAAACTTTACTGATCTATCAATATTTTCATCCAAAACCCTTTCAAGTTGATCTGGATTTTAATTTTTCTGTCCTTCCTCCTTACAGACCATTCATGTGCTGTGGTGTCTTACTTATTTACTGGGCAACACCTTGCTGCTGGAATGAGAGGTGGAGTATCACCAGCTCAGTGCCCCTCACTCTCATGAAAACACTGAGGGCTGTGATGTGCACGTGAACTGAGTCAGTACACAAGGGTGGGGCAGGGAAAATGTGATTTAGTCCCAGAGAGAGGCCTGGCTGACACAGACATACAGCATTTGTAGGAAGGCAACCCTCAGCTGCAGAACCTGACCAAGTGCAGCTGATGTACGCTGAGCAAAAGAGAAGAGTTTCAAAAAATATTCTTTTGAGATTGCTCGGGGTTGTAAAGTCTAGGATGTGTTTGCAGCACTAAAGCTCAACAATGCACGAGCTGCATTGGCAGGAGAGAAAGAAATGAAGCCTGATCTTTTTACCTGTGAAACTACTCAGGAATCATGAATGCTTGATAGAATGTGTGGCACTTATAATGTGAGTGCTGTACAGAACTCTGTTTCTTTGGCCAAAAATAACTTCTCATTCTGAGACACTTGCCATAGGAATAGCTGCTACTTACAGAATCTCTCCTGCTTTTCTGCTTTGTCCTTTTGCTGAAGTGGTGACACTCAACAGAGCTAAACAAGTCAAATCTCTTGATCTGAGAGTATTCCAACTGTGATACATCCACACATCCCAGGAATAGGAGACTGTGATCATGGGGAAAGTTAATAAATATATTAGTCCATCTTTTAGGAAGCCCTGAGGAACAGTTAATTTGTCTGCCATTTCTGATTTAGCAGTTGATTACCTGTGTTTGGAAACTTTCAAAGGTTTACTGCCATAAAAGGCTACACCAGGCTGTTGGTTTTCAACTGCTTACAAGCAAAACTAACAGTTTAAGAACTCATTCAGGCAATTATTTGGCTAGAGTTGGTTGGGTAATGAGTAGCAGTTTGATGACCAACCCAGCCCATCCCCAGCACTGCAGCTCTGTGGCTCTGCTGTCTGACTGTGCATGGTGCTGCCTGAACCCTCCCCAGGGCCGTGCCTGGCCCCCAGAGGAAGCTCAGCAAACCTTGTCCCTTTTTGCTGGAGTGCTACAATCCTTTAGAAACCTGGAGAATCACACTAACAAAATTCACTCTGAAGTCTCTTCTGAGTGCTCCAGGAACAGGTTGGTCACACAGGGAGGCAGAATGCAGAAACATCCTTCCCCTGCCTCCCCCTGCACATCCAAGGCCTTATGGGGTAGAGGTCTGTATCTATCCCTGCTGAAGGAATGGCAGGGGATGTACTGAATGCAGTATTTATCTTAGTACAATTAACACTCTGTTCCTAACAAGCACATAAAAAAGAATAAAATAGTGAACAACTCATCCTATCTGCCTCAGCCCCCCCAAACCAAACTGTCACAGGCAAAGGAAGAGCTGCTTAGTAACATATAGGGCAGCTGGAAGAAGCTGTGGGTTTTCTGTTAACAAAACCTGCCTCTGAAGAGAAGCAATGGTTGGATCTAAAGTGCTAAAGTGCAAAATATTTCTTATTCTCTGCAGGTACTCCACAAAAAAAAAAAAAAAAGATAGTATTTTTCAGTGAAAGAGATAGTGGATTAAGAAAAATAAGATAAGGAATGAAAGAAGTAAAGAAGTAAATAACAAAATTCCCATGTTGAGCTTTTGCAGACAGAGATAAGCATCTGAGGGCTTTCAGTGATATGTATTTTCTATGGGCTGTTTTAAAAACACTAAATGCAGGGTCTTTTATGGCTATACCAACGTTTGGAAGAAGCACAAGGTATTGTTTTACGAATAACTGGATTTGAGAGGCTTGCAAACATTGCTGTTTGAGACACAAAGAAACACTGATACATCTTCCTAAGATTTTATCAGCTCTATTGCAGAAGTTATGAACTTGCAATGGAGCAAAGGGAGATTTTTCATTTCTAGGGAGAAAAAGCACCTTTAATTTATAGCAGTGTTTCTAAAAAAGCTTGTAGATTTTTCTCAGGTTAAAATCCACATCCTTCCATGGGAATTCTTCAGTGCTTCTGTGGGTTGGTGTGTGACTGTTTATGTTCACTCTTCTGCTGTTTTGAGAGATGTAAACCTAATAATATTCATTTGCATTCACTCTGCTTTCAGGGTATTTTTGTCCTACTTCCACAACCTCCTATTGGAATTCCATGCAAAAATGGTTTTCATTTTGGTGGGAGGATCACTGAGGCCCTAAATGAAAAATCAGAACATCAGGTGATTTGGATTCCCCTATCCTTCATTCCTGTTCTAATAATCTTGTACCCTTAGCTTTTTAACTGCTTCTCTGTGCTTTTCTGCACCAGTCAAACTTCCTATAGAACTAACTCCAAAGTACATGAGGGCTGATCCCTGAACTGAGCTCCTGTTGCACCACTGAATCATGCACTGTTTTAATTTATATAAGCTGAAATCACTCTGTTAGGGATTGGGGGAGGGAATAGCAAACAAACAATGCATTTCATCCTTCCAAGGAGCCTGAATGTATATTCATTCATATTCTACATTAATGGAGCCTGCTCCATTAATAGGGGGCAATTCCACACAGTGTTTTTCTGGAATGTGCCCATCACTTGCTCTTTCACATAACAAGAAAGAAGAGGCAGGATCACACGGTGATGCTCATTAGCTCTTCCCAAAGTAAAATGCCTGTGAGACAAGCACTTGTGGAGGTGTTGCCACCTGATGCTGAACAAACACAGGTAGCTGGGCTGCCAGGTAATGTCAAGTTCTGGCAGGGCAAAGTGCTCCAGCAGACTGAGAAACTGAATTTCAAGGTAGAAAAATTGATTCCTAAAAGCCCTAAGTTTGTCTTACAGGAATGATTAATTTTCTTCCTTTTTCTAAGCTTTTTACCATTCCAGTGGTGTTTCTCTTAATAATGTCTTTTAACAAAATTGCTGTGAGATAGTAAAAGTAGCACACATTGTCCAGGAAAAAAAAACCAAAACTAACAGAAAGGGCAGGTCTTTCAGGACATTTAATTCCTGGAGAATCTCAGAAAGCAAGGAAATCATTTTCTTCCATTAAAGTACATTACAAAGACTTACAACAAGCACTCAAAATCCAGCAAATTTAAAGTCTGAGAAGGAGAAATGAGTTTTAGAGGGCACAGGTAATACCTCCCTAAACAAAATCTGCTTTTCAGCCGACATGTTGAGACTTTGTTTGACTGCTCAATTTGCCCCTGAGCTGCTGGGAGAAGAGCAAACCTAATTTGTATTGTGCTGGCTGCCAGGGCTTCTGTTCAGGGAGCAGATCTGCACACAGCAGAAGTCATGGGAAGGCTCTGAGTGGGGTTGCATCTGCTTTGTTGCCACTCATCAGCTCCCAGGTAAAGCACCACAGAACCTGCTCCTTCACACCTGCTTGATTTCCAGCCTGCAATGGGTGCTGCTTTCACAGTACCCTTTCTCATGGGCATACACTCACTGGACTCATGCTCTGCTGAGACAGCTGATTCCTTATTTTTAGTCTGAAGGGAACATGCATTCACATGTGTAAAAATTCTCAGTAAGTTTGGGTGGTTATGAAAGTAACTTTTCAGGGTGTGTTGACAGCTGCACACCAAACTCCAGGAACAATGGAAGCACAGAGCTAGCACAGTCCATGGCCCAGCCTGGCATGCAGTGAGGAGCCCACAGCCCCAAAAGGCACCTGAAAGGTTGGGCACAGTTGCATTAAATAAACAGCTGGGGTTAAATTCCGTGTGTTGCCTCAGAATTGCTCCTTGACACAACTCCCCAGCCACAGACGCTCATCAGCTGAGCTGTGCTGAGAATTTAGACTCAAAGTTCAGTGGTATGAGGTAGATTCAGATTCACTTGTTATGTCTTGATGCACAGTAAATCCATTGATATTGAGGAATCTGATCTCAGGTTTGCCTGGTTTGGATTTGCTCTGAGCAGCGTGGTCTGACCTAACAACTGACCCTGCTTTCAGCAAGAGGTTGGATTAGATGAGCTCCTGAGATCCCTTCCTGCCTGAAATACCTTCTGGTCCTAGGCTACTGTGGTTTGAGGGATCAAAATTATTCATTAACTCAAATTAAATTCAGTAAATAATTCTGCCTGGAAAACAGATGAAAGTATTTTTCAACTTAAGTCAATACTAGATTTTCAAAACTATATATTTGAAAAACTTAAATTGCTTCATTTTGACATTTCCTAAATAACAGTTCTTACTGCAAAACACATTCTTTCTATTTGCATCTTTTTCTCAGTGAATTTGAGGAATTTCTTCAGGATGTTGCTTTACTGCTTTGAGTAAGGTCTTTGCATTTCACAGTAGCAACCTGAAACCAGCAGCTTTTCTCTCTCAGGCTGCTGAGGGAGAATGTAAAGGAAGCCCTTGTGACATGGCAGAAGCAGCTAGGTATTATTTTCTGTTTAAAATCTTAGGAAGTGCTTTGAATGAAACATACATTTCTCTTCCCAAGTTCAAAAAGCAATTCTTAACTACATATCAACCTGAGAATATTTTCTGCCAGTCTGAGGTTAGCACCAAACAATAAAAAAATGAGTGACAGTGGTACAAAGCCTTATACAAATTCATTTTCCTCCAAATACAAAACTTCCTTTTTGTTTTGCTATTCCAAAGCATCTAAAATACTTTTCTGAAACTTCGAATTAATTCACCCTGGCATTGAAAGTTCAGCCTCAAATGGTAAGATTTAAAAAATAACTAGAAGGACTCAAGTGAAAGAACAGACAGAGACTTTATTGCAGATTTATTGAAGACAAAAAATATAGTTCCCAAATCAATAGAGCTCTCCAGCTCCGAGCATGAGCACACTCTTGACTGGCACATATATTAAAAACAGATAAATATTCTCACTGAAGTATCTGCTTGTGTTTTACAGGTCCACAGCAGACTTGCATCTTTTCCTTATAATGGAGGAAAATCTGTAAGTTACACAGATTAGTTTTGGTGCCTTTAAGAAGTAAAAGTGTCCTAGGAATTGTTAGTATGACTTACTCCTTATGAATTATCATTTGAACAGAAGAAGACTGTAGGTTACTTGGAAAAAGATGAGAAAATACTTCAAATAATGCCCTAAATAGGTACCATCAAAGTTGGCTTTGGGTTTCTATCTTGTAGAGCTGGATGCTAATCACACAAGCAGATGTAAATCTTTAGTAAATTCTCTGAAATCTGTTAAAACTATTTATCTTGATAGCATTTAGAAAAATCCATTTCTTGCAGTATACATTTCTCCTTTTATCACCTGGGGAAGTTTTTCACCTACATGTAGAAAGGTACTACTTTATTCTGAAAAGAAAAATCCATTTTTTACTTGAAGATTTCTTTGGCAGAAGAGAAACTCAGTTGTAGAGTTGCTCTTAGAGTCCTGTGGGAAATAAAAGAACAGAATATGCTGAAGGGTGGTTGGGGGGAAGGCAAGGAAATGTCTTCAGATATGTGTCACTATATTATTCTGATCTATAGAGGCCTTTCAAAGTGTAATGCAATGCAATTTATTTTAGGTGGCACAGCACCCCCACAAGGCACAATTTTGAACTGAGAGATGTCAAAATTGGGAGGGGAATCATAAAGAGCCTAGCAGGGAACTGCTGTTTGCTTCTGGCATGTCCTTATATAAAAATCCATTGCCTCTGAATAACACTGGCTTTGGAAGCAAGGTAGAGAGAAGCATGAAATAAAAGGTAAAAACAGTGCAGTGATTTTGGGTGCTCTTTTCACACATCTCTGTGTGCAGTCATGTTAGGAGAAGACTGCAATTCATGCAAATAGCTGGTGTAATTAATATAAGGATTAATGCTACTAAACAGAGTCTTTCTGAATTCTAGAGGTGTCTGGATACCAAAGCCTGCTCGTATTAGGAAGGGAATTAGAAAGAGGTTCTTTTCAATAATCACCTAGCCCTTCAGTGAATAATCAGAAGAAGCAATGCACACTGTTTAAAATTAATAGCCTTAGCTCTCTTTCCTGGGAGGAAACTAAAACGCAGCAGGAAATTCAGGATGGTATGCAATTTGTATACATAAAACCATGCACATAAAGGCTGGATAAACATCTTTAGCTTGGATCACCCTGAAGTCCACAGTGCCCCTACTGCCTTGGAAAAGAGAGCTGCACATTTGTTACACATGGCATGGCAATCAATCTCTAGGACCTATTTAACTTTGTACTTCTGAACACGTTGCTACTTTCTGCCTTCTAGGACAAGCTCTACAATTCATGCAGTAGAAGATATTTTGGATTTGCAGATAAGCAAGCCATTTGCAATTCATGAAACATCTCTGCATTTTAGGTCAATAGGAACTCTTTAGTCAGCTTTTTCCATTTTCTGTGTACAGAGAAAATTTCAAAACATGTCACTCAGCCCAAGAAACAAGCTGATGCTCAGATTAGTTATTTTTAAATTTGGGTCTTCACAAACAGAATATCTAGCAGACTTCTTAATTTGTTATGCCACTCATTGGCTTTAAATATACAGCACCATTTAGCAACAAGACCAGCTTTGCTGTCAGTCTTGCTACCTGCTGTGTTGTACCACTGCCTGCAACCTGCAGTACTTGATGTCAGCTTGTGTGTTTAAACTAGAAGCAGCTTCAATTATAGTTCAAACAAACTCAGGAGGTTTTGATCTAGTGGATTAGAATGCTTACACTGCACCTGTGTTCCTACCTACCACGTATGAGCTGAGGAGTTCTTCGTTTTTCTATCACTCATTTGATCCCACACAAACAGGGAGTCCTGTGTTTCTGATACAGGGGAGATGTAGGACTTAGAGCTACGTGGCAAAACAGTAACAGTAGGTGAGCTCCAGCCCTCACTTTCTGGTATGTATTTTAGGTTACCCATGAGAAATTCTCTATTATGGTCAAATGGGTCTTGGACTGCTCAAATTAATATGCCTGTACTGTAATCATTGCGACACTGCCAATAATTATCTGAAATTGGAGCCTAAGCTGTTGAGAGCACCTCAAAATTTTGATTCCACATGCCCCCAAACTTGGCCTCGTTATTCATTACAAACTTCAAAACAGAGACACAAACTTACCAGTGTCTCTGTCTGCCTATGTCCTTCTGCTCAGAAAACACTGAATACTGCCTTAGTGAACACGGTGTGGAAAGCATGAAGGTGGTTTGCAGTTTTCATTCTTTTCCATTTGTCTTTCCTGATGAGATATCCTGCTTCTACTCAATGACTTCCACAAGTACCATACTCAGCCTCAAAGTCTCTGAATGCCTTGCTGTCTGAAAGACTATAAGTTCTACAACTGTGAAAAGTGATTGAAAGGTTTTCTATTATCTGCCTCCTTTAGCAGATCCTTTTTTTCCCCTCACTTTCTATTTAATGTAACTTAACAGACTTACTCAGAACTCCTTCTTTCCAAGTTATGGCATAAATTTAATAGATGCAGAAATCATTTAGTTTACATTGGATATGTCCTATACCCTTTCTCTAAAATCATTCTGCCCACTCCTACTGTCAAGGGTTTGGAGCAAGGACAAACACACTCTAACTTCACTCTGCCAGCCAAGGGAGCTCGCACTCCAGGCTCCCTCTGATGCAATGAGGCAGCACATGTAGGTAGAGGAAACTGCAGGGAATGTCTGAGAAGCTGGGTGCCAGGAAGCACAAAACAAAAAATAAAGGCAAAATATTTTGCAGATAAGTTTGAAAGAAGTCTGAAATAGAAAATAGAAAACCTATTAGAGAAGGAAATATGGAATGATAGACCAGAAAGCAGCAGAAATCAAGAACCTGACAATGGGCTCTGGGAAGTCAGTATGTTAAACCTAAAGTATTTGCTGAATATTTCATATTCTTCCAGTATTCTAGATGCAGTCCAGTACTGATCATTTCTATTTCTTTGGCTTTTACATTCTTTCTACCAAGCAGGGCTTGTTGTTTTATCCTGAGCTCATCTTTCTCTTTTAGAAGCCACAACCTCAACCACGCACTCAGAAAACCAAGTTGGTATCTGGTGCAATGAATTATTTTGGTGTTACCAGCACAGCAAAGGACCACCACCCACACCCATCCCACACTCCATGGGAGTGACAGCAGCCTGAAACCTTTGGGAGAGATCAAACAGATCAACCAACACTGCCTTTAAAACAGAAGAATTTCAGCCACAGATGCAGTTTGCAAAGTGAAATCTCAAACCTTATGGCTCCCAAAACCAACTGCAATGAAAACTTAGGATAAAAAGGAAGAAATCTTGATTATTTCTTTCAATGGTAAAATCTAAATATAAGTATTCTAAAAAACTCAGGCTTTTTTAGTGTATGTCAAACTCCAACAATACAGGCTGCCTGCAACAATGCTATTAATATAACCATTCTTATTAGCACATTTTTACCACAGGAAACAAGATGTTATTGTTTCTAATCTCTAACATATTGAATATTTTCAACAAGATAATTCCAAACACATTTCCTCTTGTAGCTATTTTATTATATTTCCTACAGATAATGCTTACAAAATTATCTCAGTTATTGTTATTACTGTAGCCTCCGGCTTAGGAGACAAACTCTAATAAAAAGAAAAATTCTATTTTACATTTTTTAGTCCTAGTAGGGATAAAACCTTCCTGTGTTTAGCCTCTATTATCAAAGCTTTCAGTGGAAAGTGACCAAAAATCCATAAATTAATCCAACTTCCAAAGAAAGTCCAAACCTCCAAGTGCCAATCACCCCTAGCCTATCAAACGGGACAAAATACCTTCAGCAATGCTTCTAAAGAAGTTATAATTATTCTATTTTACGTGACTGAAAGATTAGAAGGCTCATGCTGTATTTTAGGGGAAAAAAAGAAGAAATAAATTGAATAATCACTTGTTAATGACAGGCTTTCACACTGAGATACGAAACCCAATGTTTTTACACTATGGTGCATCTGAAACTATGGTGTGATAAGGGAAAATGGGAACCAATGTAAGCTGTTCTGTTTTATAGTACTGACCAAAAAGAAAATTTAATCCTGTTTTCCAGCTGCAAAAGCTTTTCTTTTTCTCTTTGTACAAGAATAGCTGGTCAAGAAAGCAGTCCTAGGAGATAGCAAACAACTGTAATGCAAATGCTTTCCTGGGAAAATTGTATTTTCAGTCCCCTGTACAGTAGCTGGAGAGTTAAAAATGAGTATCTATTATTCTTTTTTAAGACTGTCATCTGCTAAGCATCCATTTTCCAAGAGACCAAGAACACAGGTTAGGAACCAAGGCTTTGTGTTTTGACAGACACACTGCTGTAAATTTAATCAGTTTGGATAAGTTCTTAATGGTGATTAATTTGACATAGACCAAGCAGAGTAAAGTTTCCAGGGAGCTCAGATTTTTATTAACATTCGTATTTCCCTAAGAATAGCTACTGAAGAACATCCTAATGATTTTCTTCTATCTATACAGATTCATAACCCGAAAAAAAGTCCCCCCCAAACCCTAACAGTCTAAGTTCTGTTCTTTTATGTGGCAAAGTTTGAGTATTTTTCTTCCTTTTTTTCCCTCAGTGTCTTTATAGTTTTCATCAAAATCACTGGGAAACTTGTCTTCATGTCTGTAGAAACCAAAGAAGATGTGTAGCTGTTGAGAGGGTTGAACGGTTTGCACAGCATGTGCTTCAGGCTCTGAGAGCTGGAAATGTCTCTCACTGGTAGAAGGACCAAGAAGGATGTTAGTCTGATCACTGTTTACTTAATTTAGACTGTAAACAGATTTGAAAGAGAGATCTCACTTGTGGTTCCTTCTTTGTCTTCCCAATGCCCTACGTAATTTTTATCTAAACACAGACCCTCACTTTTCTCTTTGGATAATTTTTGATTGGTTCTGATGCACAATTTTGTCAACCACAGGGGCACAAACAGCCTCTCAATCACCTTTTTTCATTAAACACAATCTCTGAATGACTTATTAATAACTCCTTTTCATGTTGGGAAGCTGTCAAAGTTAAAATCAAAGCAAGTGAACCCATCAGCAATAGGTAATTACTACATACCCAAGAAGTGCTGATGTCTGACAGACCTGTTTCACACACAGAACATTGTGGAGTCTACTCTGCTCCTCCTCAAGTAACAAACAAAACTGTTCTTGACTTTACTAGGAATCATTCTTAGTTGATATTTGTCTTACTGGAGTGCTTAATTAAGACAGACCTCAGAGAAAAGTCAGAAAGATGCTGTGCCCACAGGCTGCTGTCCTCCAGCAGGACCACACTTGGTGGCTTCTCCTGCTGTCCTCCCCATCACTCTTGCAGGACATGGGGCAGGGAGAATGGGGAAACAGACTCTGCAATTGCTCTTTTCAGTATCTTGACTTTTTCACTCCATATGGCTTCACCATCAACAAACTGTTGGCTCATACAGCTGCTCGATCACCAGTACATAATTCCTTTCATTTACAGAATCAGATTTTCATCTCTTTCAGTGACATCTTCTCTTCAGCCTTTCATCCTCCTCTCAACTGCATCATCCAGAGTTCTTTCTGTCTTGTCTATAAAACTCATACTATCATTTTGGTAATAGAGTCATATTCCCTAGTGCTTTAGCCCAGAGGCTGAGATTTATTTATTCTTTGTCCAATCAATAACAAATAGTTGAGATGAGCAATATCGTTTCATTTCCTCTCCTCAAGTAACCAGAGTCCTGCTATTCTTCCTCAGGCTGTTGTAAAGCACATAATGAGTTTCCAATGGGCCACAAGCCTTGACTACCTTCATTTTTTTCTCTTTGGCTTTGACAGAATTTACAGTTTACTATAGGAAGTTTTTTGTCCGTATGAATTTTGGTGCAACAATTTGTGTTTATACCACTTGGAAGCTGTTTTACATGAAACTGCCACACTACTTCCTTAAGACAAATTCCTTCGGGGAGTAGGATGCCTATCATCATAATGTCATACAAGAACAACTGATCTCTTGTGATTCTGACTGATAATGCTTGTCTCTTCCTGGGACATGTTAGACAACCATTTCAGAGACATTTTTCTTTTGTTCAGAGATGCTTTTCTCAGCAGTTAGTTAACTGTGTCTTCTGTTATTTTATTCTTCCTCGTTCATCAGCTACTTTTTGGCAACACCTGACATCCCTATAAATCCTGTGTGGCAGAACCTGTGTCCACACCCCAATCTTTCTTTGGTATAGTTTCCGGCTCAGACATCTGCTGCAATATACTCAGCAGATGAGGTTTAACAAGGCACTGAAAGAGTCAATAAAGAAGAAAAATAGTGCCTCTTAAGCTTTATTTTTAACCACAGATGTGGCATTTTAATATTTAATGAAAACCGGACATGGACATCACTTCTTGTTCCATCAAATAGCATGAATATCTGAACATGTCTGAAATGCAGAATTACTGCACCATTACAGAATCACAGAATAATTTATATTGGAAGGCATGTCTGAAGGTCATGCAGTGCAACTCTGTTCTTAGCTGGGCAGCTTAGATCCTGCAGAATGAAGCAGGAGATGACAGGAGGAACCTTGACCTCACTGGAACAGCAGGAAAGCTCTGGGGTACTTGTGCTCAGCAGAGCCCTGCACCAAAACAACCTTGTCACAGGACTTCAGTATTGGCAGTGAGGTGTAGCTGGTGACTCTAGAGTGAGAAAATAACCTGTGATTCCTAGTGATGACTTTTTGCATGTCACCAACCCCAGCTTTTGTTTTGCAGACCAGGGGATGCCAAGCTGCCCACACTCTCAGGCAGCCAACAAGGGAACAGCAGCTGGGGCAGAGGCACAACACCTCTGCAAGAGGAATGCTGTCTCCCAGATTTCAGGAACTCACTGAAATCTGAAGTTTTCCTTCCACAGTTAAAACATTCCTTTCACCAGCTCCCAGGCTCAGCATTTTTTCTTATTCCAAGAGATTCAGAGAGCACTCATAAAATAAATATACTAGTCTTGTTTTCCATCTCTTCTGAAAAATGTTACATGTACGAAAGGAAAGCTGATGCATCGAGTGAATCACACCTCTTCAAAATGCAAATCAATAATCACAACTGACATCAAAACATTGGAGTTCTGCCAAATCTTTTGTAAAGGTGCAAATTGTTAATCTAACATCTACCACAGGACTAGATGTTTTGACAATAATATTGACGAAAGCAGAAGATGTATAAAGTGGGGAGAAAAATGAGCTCTGCCAAAACTCTACTTTAGCAACCTTCCCTTTAATATCATGATGGTTTTGCTGAAAATCTCATTTGATTTGGTTAGCCAATATATTATTGAAGTGGAGCCTTTCGAAGAGTAAAGAGTACAGAACCAAAGTTCTTCCTGTTGAATGAGAAAATTTAGTTGATTTCTCATTACAACCCAAGACAGCAAAACCTCGCTCTCCACTTTCAGTACATACGATTTTCTTTGAAAGGCTGTGAAAATGAAAAAGAACTCTAAGCTGAAAGGAACAGGACCATTAAAGAAAAGTAGGTTTAGTCCAGTTAAAGGGTTCATAAGGGAACTTCACGATTTGACACATGTACTGCACAAGTGCTTGAAGAACACCCTAGGTCATGATACATAAGACAAAATTAAAGTACATTCAGCATAATAAAAAAAAAAAATCCTTTAAGAGTCTAAATTTACTATTTACAAAAACAGAAATAAAAGGTATTATAGGCTCTTAGTGTTTAATTTTCTTCAAGTATTTCTCCTGGGCTATAGGAACCGCTGTGAATCCCAAGGTGGTCCGGAGCCGGTATTTAAGGAGCCAACAGGGTGTTCTTTGTACAGCGCAGTGAAATGCAGTGAGATTCAGTGAAATGCAGTGAGATTCAGTGAAATGCAGTGAGATTCAGTGAAGTTCAGTGAGATTCAGTGAAATGCAGTGAGATTCAGTGAAGTTCAGTGAGATTCAGTGAAGTTCAGTGAGATTCAGTGAAATGCAGTGAGATTCAGTCGAGTTCAGTGAGATTCAGTGAAGTTCAGTGAGATTCAGTGAAATGCAGTGAGAGCAGAGCGGACCCGAACCGGGACCGGCGCGCTCCGCACGGCCGCACGCCCTGTCCTGGGGAGCCCTCGTGTGGCCGCAGCCCGGAACTGCAGCCGCGCACGGCGGGGCCGCAAACACCGCGGCCTTTCCGCGGGGCCCGGGGCCACCAACACACACCGCGACTTTTCCGCGGGGCCACCAACAAACACCGCGACCTTTCCATGGGGCCACCAACAAATACCGCGACTTTTCCGCGGGGCCACCAACAAACACCGCGACTTTTCCGCGGGGCCACCAACAAACACCGCG
>VZTZ01045192.1:959051-1119725 GCA_013400955.1 Drymodes brunneopygia | reverse complement strand
TGGGGCCACCAACAAATACCGCGACTTTTCCGCGGGGCCACCAACAAACACCGCGACTTTTCCGCGGGGCCACCAACAAACACCGCACCTTTTCCGCGGGGTTAGAAGGGTCAGAAAACCAGGAGTCCTATGAAGTGATTGTTGAAAGACACAGGGAATATAGAAGGTGAAGGCATATCCACATCCAGGATATAAATCTATAAATGGTATTGTCAAAGACTGGGTTTTGAACTAGTAAAGAATAAACATTAGCTACTGGGACAGAAATGTCAGCTATGTCAGCACAAAAAATCCACAGAAAACCAAACAAAACCAACTACAACAAAAGCTACTATTGCAGGGTAATTTTTTTCTTTTGCTGGTTTGGTTTTTTTTTCACACAATTCATCTGTTGCCACAGCATAAGATTACTGCATTGTTTTCCATAAAAATTTAGTGGGAAAATACAAATCGTTTAAGTTATATATGCCTCTAATAGGAAGTTAAATATCACAGCCTGTCAGGAGTATGACATTTTATATAGCAGTTCCATAGCAGTTCCCATCAGGGTCAATACAAGTAACATTAAGGCCATATAAATGTACTGGCATATACAACCTTTGAAATACAGACTTACTGCTCCTCGATATCACTGGGAATTCTGGGAAAGGGTCATGTGATGTTTTCAGATTAATCTCAGCTAAAAGTGCAGTATGTTCAAGAGAGGCAGTCATCAAGCTTCATAAATCTTTATCAGCTTCAGACTGAAGCCTCCTATTCCTGCACACAGCAAAACAAAGGCCTGATGGTCACTCAAAGGATTTACAATGGGTGCTAGAAAAACATGCCTGTGTTCTGTATTACACACTCAGATGAGTATTCTGGAAATGTCAGTCTATTGTAGAGAAAATTTTCTGGTTTAGATTGACTAGAAATTTAGACTCTCCAAATTCACGAGTTCCATCTTTGACATTGATGCTGATTGTGCAGACTCAACTTGGGAAAATTAGTTGAATGTATTACTAATCAAAATCGGAGCGGGAAAACGAGAAGTTAAAAAAATCCGAAAACACCTTTCCCCCACCCCTCTTTCCTTCATGGGCTTTAACTTTACTCCTGATTTTCTACGTCCTGCCACCAAAGATGCCAAGGAACAAGGAATGGGGATCACGGTCAGTTCATCACTTTAATGTTTCTGCTGCTGCTCTTCCATCAGGAGAACTTCTTCCCCTGCTCCAGCATGGCTTCCCTCCTATGAGAGACAGCCCTCCAAGAACTTCTCCACTACACTCCCACAGGGTGCAATCCTCCAGGCACAGGCTGCACCAGGTGGGTCCTCTGACTGGGTCTGCTGACCCAGAGTGGGTCCCCTGTAGGGTCACCAGTCCTGCTGGCAAACGTGTCCCAGCACGGGCTTCTCTCTCCATGGGGGCCAGATCCCTGCCATGAGCCTGCTCCAGCACAGCCTTCCCACAGGGTCACAGCCCCCTTTGGGCATCCCCCTGCTCTGGTGTGAGCTCCTCCCCAGGCTGCAGCTGGATCCCTGCTCCCCATGGACCCCCATGTGCTGCAGGGGAACCTCTGCTCTGGCACCTGGAGCACCTCCTGGCCCTCCTTCTGCACTGACCTGGGTGTCTGCAGGGCTTCTTTCTCTCACATATTCTCACTTCTCTCTCCTCTGGCCACAAATACTCCCACCCAGTGGTTTTTTTTCCTTTCTTAAATATGTTATCACAGCATTATTATCATTCCTGATGGGCTTGGCCCTGGCACCAGTGGCAGGTCCATCCTGGAGCTGGCTGTCATGGGCTCTGTCAAACATGGGGGAAGCTTCTGGCAGCTGTTCACCTGCCACACCTGTGATCCCCTCCCCATACATTCTACCAAAACTTGTACACTGTACACTGTACCTGTGGTAGCTCTTCCACACAAACCCAGCACACTGATGAACGCTGCCCTTTAACACAAAAACAGGGGCTGGCTCAAAATTCCCTGAAGACCTTTGTGGAATTCATCTAAGTGTGGCTGCCCACATTGCAGCCATCTCCATCTGCATTGCTATCCAAGGTTCTGCTTACAGCCACTGCAATGTAGGGCTGCACTAGCCTCCCTCTCAACATAGTCAGGAGAATCAGGGCCATTCGGATGCCAGTAACTTTTGGATACAATTCTTAATTCTATGAAGGAAAGCCACTCCAGGTAGATCAACTCCTAAATGACAAATCTCTCCTTTTCTAATCACAGCATTAATGCCCATGCTCATGTTGATCATAGAATATTAAGTTTCTAGTTCTTGGAGACAAAAGCTCTTCTACAAAAGCTGTATGTTCATACCAGAACTCCCTGACCTGAACTGAGTGCTGCTGTGTGACCCAGCACGCACACTGCACACTGGGCCTCTCCACAGGGGCCACGGATGCACCCAACCACGTGAAAACAAAATTTCTCCTGTGTTGCATTCTAACCAGTTGTATCCCAAGTTTTCTGAGGGTTTTTTTCTGTTTAAATTCATTCATTTTCAAGACACATATAATTCAGGGAATCTTTTCACTTTCATCTCATGTTATTTGGTTAGTGATTAAAAAAATATATTAGCTGAATAAACTGACATGCAGTTTTCCATATGAATGTGAGTGTTGTCTGTTAAAAAGGATTGTTTACAATACCAATGTGCTTATGCAGAGGAAATAACAAGCAGGTAAATGCATTTGTGGGGTTACAAGAGAAGTGGATGGAAACTCATGAGTGGGAGGTGAAACTGAAAAATTATGCAGCAAAATGCTACATGGTACATTTTCAAATTCACTGACATGCAAAAAGAAGAAAGGAAATCTGCTATTGAGAGTTGTGGACCAACAATAGAATATACAGTCATTGTTCTGGAATAATGCAGAAATTACTATTAATTTTAAATGAGACCTGTTATTCCAGTAAATAACGTAACATTGAGCAAATAAGAAAGAGATTACTCACCAAGACAATTATTTCACAAGTGAGTTAAATGACAATGTTTTTTGAATAAGCAGACTGAGCTAAAGCTTGATAGTTTAACAGGTAGTATTTCAAAACCACATATTTTTAGAAAATTATACATGTTTAAGCTAAAAATTTTAATAACCTCCTGAAGTTCAGATTCCAGTGTTTACTTCTTTGACTCTTCTCTGTGAAACTGGGAGGCTTCTGTACTGCAGGCACAAAGTAGTCTTAAATCCCTCAGCCTTCTTTCCATATTCAGGTCAGCAAGACACAGTATACTGTAGAAACTGAAAACCACTCGTGGAAACCTATATCTACACTAAAGTAGAATCTGTGGCAAAAATGAACCTTGGATGGCTCCCTACTCCTTGGCTACTATACAGAGAACTACATATTCAGAGGCAGAGGTGAACTAATGACTTATAAAAGAAACAGAGAAACAGTCAGGTTTCATTGAAGGTCAGCTTAAATAATTAAGACAGAAAATCAATAGACTATTTGGCTCTTCTCATGAATATATTTTTACAAGGTTAAAGATTACCCAACATTCTAACACATGTAAGGAAGGAATTTTTGTTTGAATAATTTGCAATATTCAGGTTTGTCTTTTTGTGGTTGTTATGCTCTTCATGCCTCTCCACATGAACACTACCTCATAAAGTATTTTATTAGCACTCCTAGATATAATTCACATTAACTATTCAAAGAACTGAATGAACAGGCATAGCATAATCTGATTTCTTGTCCACACATAATAACATTTCAAATCACCTCTAGTTTAGTTCAGCTTGTCTTCACGAGTTCTGGGAATACCCACTGCTCTACACCCTGATTGGGATATCTGTCATTTCTGGGTATCACTTCAGTCAAGGACAAGCTAGTAGAACCGCAATACTTTGCTCATATTTAACCTTCAGCTATTATTGATTATTCATAAAGCAATGCCTAAGAAGTTTTTCATCTTTGTATCTCTGTTAACTGTAACTGCTTCTTTCAAGTACTGATCTGGTTATTATAACATCACCATTTCAGTGAGGTTATTGAAAAGCCTTTATTGAGAGTATCATGTAAACAAACACGGAAAGATCATCTGACCATCTTCAAAAGAGTGTAATAGTCTCCTGCCCCTTGAAACTTTTGGCTACAGCTTTAAACTGACAGGACAACAGTCTGAATTGTTTAGTCTACTTGAAACAACTCAAAATCCTATGTATCCCACAGGAATGCAAAGTCCCTTTGTCTCAATATCACAGTGTCAGAAATAAGACACATATATTGTGACTACCAGACTTAAATGGAAATATGGAGGTCACCTGTATGACATGCTGCAAATAATAAGGGAGTGGACAAGGAGTCAGCCAGGAGAGGCTCCCATGTGAAGCGATGCACAAGGAAAACCAGTAGATAGAAATTTGAAAAGTTAAAATCTCTATGAATCTTGTCAAGACTGAAGCCCAAAACATGTGTGTAAGTAAGGAGAACTGTATAAAATTCCATTAAGAGACTTTGATAGTTAATTGGATTATCATCTTTTTAAAAGAATGTTTAATGAGTAACTCTTATCTGTAGTCCCTGACCATCCCTTTAGGTAAATCTCACCAGGTGAGGAAAATACTGAGTAGTTCCTGTCACTCCTACCCCAGTGTCTACAGGAAGTCTTTCACAGATCAGGATGTTGGGGAAGGCTCTGACGGTTGCTGCTGTTCTGAAAGGTTGGCACTGATGGGTACATTTTAAATTCTTAACTCCTTCAATGTACGGAATCAAGGCTGGAATTTCCTGCTGAAGGTCCATGAACAACTGGAACATCTAAGAAACAAATCCTCAGAAAAAAGTACTACCTAAACTGGTACCAATGACCAAGGATTAAGGACTCTGATATGATCAAGGAGTGTCATTTACCTGCACTTTCTGTCCTTCAACTTTCCAAAGGACAAGGGAAGGGACCTTTTTCTTATATTCTCTATAAATACTTAAGAAGGCATTTGAGTGAAACAATTAGTGAATAAAAGTCAAAGTTGTTTTCTTTTGCCTTTTAATTATTTGGATGATGAAAAGAGGTATTTCAAACCAGACGTGCCACAAATCCAGTCAGCAGATCAGCCCACAAGCACCAAGCTGAGCAGATCTGAGTAAGAAACAGAAGCACTGGGTTCCTATTCTATCCTCAGGACCAGACCCAGGATTTGGAACAGGTCAGTAGAGATTATAGGGAAATATGAAAGAATTCAAGGAGGTGGAGGGGTGGGGAATTGTGGTAGAATTATAAAAGTCACTGCACACATTGGGGCTGGAACTAGATGATCTTTCAGGTCCCTTCCAACCCTAAACCTTCTGTGATTCTGTGATTATGTATTAGTAAAGTTTCATATTTCAATTAAGTAACATTTTACCTGTAATAGGAAAATACTGTAATGGAATTATTGAAATGTATTTTCATAGCATTTGAAATAAAGACACATTGGAAAAGACCTAGTTTACTGGAACTCTATCTAAGAACTAGTTACTTAATTTGTGAACGCATTGCAGAAGGCATGGACAGTTCAGTCTGAAAACAGTTCAATGTAAAAATCAAAGTAAAATAGGAAAAACAGTAAGTAATTTGAAAAACAAGAGGAGAGGTTAGGTGTAAATAAACAGATAAACTAGGGAATGTGCTCTGGAGATATGTACATGCTCTCATTAAGTAGACAAGGATCAGAACATGCACTAGTCAGGTCAAAATAAAGACTTAAATTTAAGTAATAGTAAAGAAAATTTAATTTAAGCATGAGGGAAGATTATACAGTACAGCAGCTTTCATCTTGGTGAGAGTAATGAAATCATCACTGGAAGACAGAGCTAAATTAGACACCTTTATATTCTGTCTGCTCAGAGATAATCTGCCTTCGTGACAGCAACCTGTTTGATTCAAAAGAGAATAATTATGACGAACAATGAACGCAAAATAAAAAAAAAGACAAAACTTCATCTAACTTTCAGAGCTGGGCATCATCACTCCTGGCAGACTGTTGAAATGTTGAGTTGAACCATATATTTACATGGTTTCCAGTTTTAAAAAAAAGCATTTCTAACATGAAAAAGTCTCAAGAGTGATCCATTGTATCTACATTCCTTCATGGAGAGTCTGTAAGGTCTAATCTCTGTCTGGTGGAGTTTCATTCATACAAAAAACTTTCTATGGATATGTATTGCTCCTCTGCTCCTCATCTTTAAATTTTTCTTTCTTCTGTTTCTCTTGGACCCTCTGCCATCCCCAAGCAGGTCAATCCCATGGCTGTCTGTCTAATGAGTGCAGTGAGTGTAGAATTGCACCACATGACTCATGGAAGAAGAGCATCACACACATATTCAGAGAAATCACAGCCACAGTAATACATTGGGATTTTTGAGCATAAAGGTGTAACAGCTGGGATTTTTTTCCTTCTCTGATTCTTTTTAGAAAACATGAAGACGTTAACGTTTGTGCAGGTCTAATGTAAGGCTGAACACGCAGCTTTTGTGCCAGTGCACTTTAAGTTGTCGATGTTCCATCATATTGGAGCTCTTTATTCACCACCAGGTTCTACAGTGAACCGTATGTGCAATGTCACGTTGAAATGTCCATGAGGGTTTAAATGCAGACAAAGGCTGCAGTCGATCTTGGAGATCTTTTCCAACATTATGGAATCTACAGTCCTAAAATAATAGTGTGTGTTACATGGAGAACTTGTGTGTTGAACAAAGGAACTGCTACAGGGGGAGGCAGAGGAATCATCCCTTCAGCTCAGCTCATCTGGTGCCTTTGGGAGGTGTTCAGGTCTTCAGCAGAACCACCACTACAGGAGCAGAACTGTTCCTAATGCACAGTCACAATTCACAGAATCACAGAATGCCCTGAGTTGGAAGGGACTCACAGGGATCATCCAAGTCCAACTCCTGGCCCTGCACAGGACAGCCCCAAGAATCCCACTCGGTTCCTGAGCATTGTACAAACACTTCTCGAGTTCTGGCAGCCTTGGGGCTCTGACCACTGCCCTGGAAAGCCTGTTCAGTGCTCAATCACCCTCTGGGTGAAGAACCTTTTCCTGATATCCAACCTCAACCTTCCCTGATTCAGCCTCAGGCAATTCCTCGGATCCTGTCACTGGTCACCACCGAGAGCAGTGTCTGTCCCTCGTGAGGAAGCTGCAGGCTGTGATCAGCTCTCCCCGTAGTCTCCTCCAGCCTGAACAGAGTAAGTGCCCTCAGCTGCTCCTTTCACGGCTTCCCCTCAAGGGCTTTCACCGTCCCCGTGGCCTCCTTTGCACAGGAGTTTTTGCTCTTTCTTATACCGTGGTGTCCAAAACTGCACGAAGGACTTAAAGTGGGTGCTCAATTCACATTTATTGTTAACACCTGCCCATGGCCAGGCAGGCAGAGCCCACTGCACGGCGGTGCCTTCTCCCCGCGAGGGCAGCGCCTCACGGACCGACCCCGGGCCCCACGGGCCCAGCCGCCATGTTCCACTCCATCCCAGCAGCCCCCGCGCTGCTCGGCCCGTCATTCCCTTCGCCTCGCCCCGGGCCCCGCACGTCCATCACTCCCCGGGGCCGTTACTCGGCGCCGTTCGGGGCCTCAGCACCGCCCGCACCGCCCCCGCCTAAGCGCGGCCCCGGGCCGGGCCGGGCCGGGCACACGGNCCCCTCCCGCCCAGGGCGGCCACACCCCCGGGCTCGGCGTGAACCGAGCGCCCCCGCCCCGCACACACACACCGCTCCTCCCCCGCCTGCGCCGGCACAGAGAAAGGGAAGGGAGGCGGCGCCGGGCCTGGGTCTCCCGCACCGCGCACAACATGGAGGAGCTGGTGGTGGAGGTGCGGGGCTCCAACGGGGCCTTCTACAAGGTACCGGGTGCTCGCGGCCGGGCCGGGCCCCAGGGGAGGGAGCGGGGACGGCAACGGGAGGAGGAGGAGGCGGCGGCAGCTCCTCCTCCCCGCGCTGAGGGAGAGCGGAGGCCCTGGGGCAGGAAGGAGGAGGGAGAACCAGGCAGGGCTGGAGGCCGCGGCGGGTCCCTCGCGGTGGCCGGGGAGAGCGAGCCGGGGCCCGCAGGGGCTGAGGGGACTCGAGGCCTGATGAGGAGGGAGAGCGGGGAGGCCTCGGGCCTTCCCTCTTTGTGGGAAGGGGCGCCCGGGGCCGCCGTGTCCCGGCACTGAGGGAGGATCAGCGCTGGGATGGGGCATTAATTGCTAAATCCTCAGCTTTTGTCGCTACTTTAGGAAAGTCTCTCTCGCCGTCCGGGTTTCCAGGAGAGCTGCACTGCATGAGCACGGCCTGCAAGGCGGGGAGGAGGGGGGCCCTTGTTAATACACATTCCTGATGAAATGCTGTTGTGGAATCTTGCTCCTAATGCCATGGCAGGGGAAGCTGCCTAGTGATATTAAAGATAGCATTGCTTGGCCAGATACATCTGTGCTGAGTCGCTAAATACATGTAGTAACCAAATGTACTTCTTGCTGAAATTACTTAGTGCCTTTCCATGTTTGTTTCCAAACCCTTGTGCTTAATAAAGCCATCGCTGGGCCTTGAACATATATTCTGAGCTCTGAATATGTTCTTTTTTAATGCCGTGTAATATTGTGTGGCTTTGCATGAGTTGGGTTGTATTAATCAGCTTATTAATAGGGAATAATTCGTAGTTTTACAGAAAATACAATTTGTATATGGTGGGTTTGGGCCTACTCTCATTGACCTGTTATCAACATACCAGGAACAGCTGTGGATCAGTTCCTGCAAGTCTCCCATGGTTTAAATGTTCCTAGGACTTTAAAAATTGGGCCTAGTTATTGTGCGACATCCAATATTTATGTTAGCAATGAAGGACCGGGTAGAGTTTCACACTCACATGTTCTGTGGTAAGCCAGGTAGATACCCAGATGATAAAGTTCCAACACCTCCGAGTTTTTTTAAGAAATTAAGACCTCATAAAAGCTTATTTTTAAAATACATGTGCTAGTGTCCTATTCTGAAAATAATTTTTTTTTCAGAAACAAAGTATGTGTGATACATATCAGTAGTAAATAAGCATCCTGCGAGCTCACAGTGCTGTAGTCAAAGTTCTAGGTCTGTATATTGCTTCCTGGAATAAAATAACCTAGCACTTTTAAAAATCAGTTTTACCATTTTAAAGGTACAGTATTTGGTCAGAAAAAAGCAGAAGGAGTAAATACATTGCAGAGGAGAACTTTTGAGGTTTTTATCAAATCAGAGTAGTTACACAATGATGGGAAAGTGATGATGGTAATAATAACACGGTGCATTCTGTAGTGACAAATGTTGTCGAAGAAACCTGGGAGAATTGAAAACTTCTGGAGCTTTTATTGTTTATGTTCAGGTTTGACACCGTGGGGCCCTGTACCCCTTGTGTGTGGGTGAAAACTTCATATGAGTGTATGTTCATGGAAGCTTATTCATGATTTAGTGTACCCAAGTTCTAACACAGACATTGCCCCAAGCAGTAGATTTATGTTTGTCCTTTAACTTTTAGAAATTTTGACAGGAATTTTTTTGTTTCCTTTTTATCACTATCCAAGAAGACTTGGTTAAATTGTCTAAAGGGAAAAACAAGCATATGGATTTATCTGTCTTCACCTGAATTATCTCTTTGGATGAAGCATCATACTTCAGATAAATGCAACAATTTTTTTAAAAAGAATAAAAAAGTGGGAGTTGTTTTACACCCTCGTGCAATAATGTGCAGTATAAACCAGCAATTTTCTGCTAGTTTTCCCCTAGTTTGAATTACTTGAATTCTAGTTACAGATTTTTCTTTCATCATAATGTCTGAGTATCACTCTGTTATAAAGTAATATATCTAATTTTTTTCTTGTGACTTTTGTGCCCATCTTATAGATTGGCAATTTGATTGTAAAAAATGAATGTTGACCCAGCATAACAAGAAGTGTGCTGTGATGTCAAGTGTGAATTTAATTGCGAGATGGTTTTATTTTTTAATTTAAAAGTTTTATCTTAAAGCAGCCTCTTGAGAAGTGTTGTGACATTACTGTTACAGCAGTAATGTTTCAAGCAAACCAAAAGCAAAACAATTCTTTTATTCAGTTTCACAATTTACTGATAAGTGGCGAAGATTTCTTTGGCTTTGAATAATTCTGAAGATCTTAATGAGAATATGTGAATTTTTTGGAAAAATACACATCTCTTGATACTAAGACATGGAAGGGGAGGCATATGAGGCTGCTATAGTTAGGATGGGGCAAAGTGGCTCAAGTAGGCATCTAATTGTGGCTTCAGGTTTTCATACCCTCCTTGTAGGTCTCTCTGAGGACCTGAGCATTTTTGGGTGTACCCAGGAGCATCTGGATCTTGACGGTACAAAATTCCCCTGCTAGAAGCAATAAACCAGTGTTTTCTGAGATATATCCAAAGGATTCATGTCCCACACAAAACATAGGAGATGGTTTGAGGATGCCCTCATATGCAGCTGGAAGATTTGAATTAAAATTTTATCCTGGTCAGGTGCACTGGAATACTGGAGTGTGTTGAAGTGACTGCTGTAGTGGAGGCTAGTTCTTTCTGAATGGAATTAAAATACTGCTTAGTGAATACTTTGTACTTTCATGATTTTTTTTCCTCCTTGCCTAAGATGAATTATTCCATGAGCACAGTGCAGTCAATGGGCATGATTCAGGGATAATTGACAATCTGGTACCTAGAGATGCTTAGTCATTACTTGCTATGTGGTTGGGCCCAGAATCCTTGGAAAGAGAATGTTAGATTTCCTTACTTGTTTTATGAAGACTGGTCCAACAAACGACCAGGACTGTGATTCCAAGGGAGGGAACTGCCTTTTTGCGGCTCACAGATGAGTAACTAAATCTTGAAGATGAGCAGCATTAGAACATAACTTTCCTTGTGTAGGAGTGGTAAATTGGGTTTTGAAGTTCTTATCTCATTCAGGACTAATAGATAGCCTTTGCCTAATCTTTTTGGGATTAGCTTTAGGTATTTCCCTCTAAAAGAGGACATGCTGGATGCCTTTACAACATGGGATTGATTTTTCTTTCCCAGTTTGGGAGTGATTCTCTCTCGTGTCCTCTGCTAAAGCTGGAAAGCATCCTGTTCATGAGGCAGTCAGTTTTGGAATGGTGTTTGTTGTTAACATCTATATGTTGTCTGTAACCCAATTTTTGCCAGTTCTTGCTCTATAACCTTGTGATGATCTTCCACTTTTTATCCCAGTAGTTTCAGCGCCTTGCTGTTGTTTGCTTGGTTTTATAGATAACTTCATTGAAGCAACAACTGATAAAATAATTCAGCTTTCTTACTACTTTATTACTCCAGGTCTCACTATTAGCAACTGTTCCTGTGGCCCTGTGTATCCATTTTTTTCTTTCACTGTTCCATACAGACACCCTCAGCCAGTATCTCCAGCCTCTTTGTACATTCATGAAGCCTGTCTGTTCAGTCCTTCTGAGGATGACCACCTGTACCCTTTTCTCTCGTCTGGTGACCATTTCTGTGACTATTTTTCTTTCCCTATTCTGTTCCTTTGTATGTCCAGCCTTTCTCAGACTTGATTATCCACCGAGTTCCCTTTTGACATTCTCCTTCCAACAGGTATGAAATGTTACAGAACTGTTACACTAACAGTAGATGCACGTTTGTTATCAACATAGCATTTTTTATGTTAAAAGTCATACTTTCCCTACTTCCCCTTCTTACAGTTAATTATCCTCCTTTATTAAAATGGTTGACAATGCTCACATCTGATGATGTGAGCAGACTATAAAAAAAGCAGCAAAATTTCATGGCAGCTGAAGCCTTCATTTTTTCCTTTGAAATGTCATTCAATTTAGCATAAAAATATACTGGTGTTTCCAATAATTCTTATTTTTTAACAAATAATTTGTACAATTTAGACCATATATTCAGCATATAACCATTCTCAGAATTTGAGCTTATGTGTTTTAGAAATTCCATGCTGTAAACTTTTTTACTTAATTATATCTGAAGCATGGAGAGAAATGAAATGGTTTGTGTGACTCAGAGTCAAACTTGGTGTAGAAAATTTACCACATTTGATTTTTTTTTCCACGTTAGGGAAGAAGAATCAATCTTTGCCATTACGAAATGTGCTTCTGTTCACAGATAATTTTTTTGTGTACTCTTTCTTGGTATTTCTGCTGTTAGAAATAGTGGTATCTCAGCTGCTTCAGTCTTTCACTGTCCTGTTACTCATTTTGCTTCCATCCAGTTTCACTTTGTTCTTAAGGCATTTCATCTTTGTGTCCAAATTCATCAGAGCTTATTCTGCCCTTTCATGGGGGTGCATTTTAAACTCACATATCTGCACCTTTATGTTTGAATTTCCATGCCTACTTATGCTCTTTATCTAAAAAAGGCTGATGAATGATTATTGTATTTCTTGTAATACTTCGTGTGAGATAAGAGCTTCTTCTCTACCTTTACTGACATCTGGGGCTGGCCTGTCCTGTGTCTGTGAATTTGGATTATGGTGTTAAAGGCTTCATTTCTTTTTAGCATTGTGTGTGATTCACAAGTATTAAAGAAACAAGACCACCAAGCAGTTCTGATAAGTATTAATTTTGGTTTTCCAAAGGCATTGCTGCTTAAATACTAGTTTTTTTAAGGAAAACTTAGTAATGTTAAAGACCTTTTCTGTTAGTACTTGGAAGTGTACAAATTGAAATATATAGTGCTGGAGTACATTTTTATACTACAGATATGTTTAAATATTTATTTTGGAGGAAAATTGGCATAATGCTGCGGTCCAGACAACAGAAAACTGATGTGATAAGTATCTGACATTTTTCTGTCACAGGTAACTGAAAAACAAGGAAAGCATCCTTTCTCTGGATAGATAGGATTAGACAACCAAATATTCAGGATTGTATTCATAGTTGTTAATATATTTTGAATGGTTGTTTTTAAGCGTAAATATCACAGACGTGTGCAGAATTGTTTCATATATTGCGTGCTTGAAATTAGATACTTGTCAAAGCATTGTTCACTTTGTAATTAATTAAAAATTCATTCCAATGAACTTTTTTAATTTCATGAGACTATAAATTAAAAGACAAACCACAGTGTTATGACATCAGTGTTTTTGGCCAGGCTGAAGTGAAAACCAGGTGTTCATCTGTTACTGTGGTTGACTTTTCTGAACTTGTTGTAAGCTAAAGAAATTCAGATTTGTTATTTTCCCTGGCAGTGCCTGTATTAGTGTTACCTGTGTTAGGTTAACAGTTTAACTTCTGTTCCTGGTTCAGGTTCCCTCTGGGTTCTGACCAAAGCATTGTGGAAGAATTGTTTAAGGAGAGCTGAAACAGGACAGTGTGGTTCATTCTTCTTTCAGTCAGCTGTGTCTCTCAAATTTTACTGTTTCCAGTTAACGTAATTGCTAAACTGTTTGAAGGTCCAGGTTAGTCTTCAGCTTAACTTAGATTTATTTCTTGCGCATCCTGGTTTAGTTATTAATGGTAGGTTTTAGTATTATTACCTTTAATGATATATTGCTGTAGTCCCTAGGATCCTGCTCAAGGTAAGCTGGATGTTAGGAGCTCTCTCCCATCTCTCTCTGGATATGAGATGTAGCTTCACTCTTTTCTTCTGTGCTTGTGAGTTTTTCTGCCATTTTCTGTCGTCTTTTCAGAGTACTGTTCAGGACACCTTTTGGTGTTTTCTTCATCACTGAGGTGATGACTTCTCCCAAAGTATCTTTCTTACAAGGCAAGGTGATTTTTTTGGTATTTTATATATATGAGAAAATAAAGTATCAACAAATTCTTTCTCAGGGTGTGGATTGTGTTGCTCTTACCTGTTTTCCTGAAGGCTATTAAGTGTTGCTGGTATCATTTCTGTTGAATTTGCTTTGTAAATAATCTCTTCTTTTACATACTCAAGTATTACTATTAATCCTTGTGCAGTCTGTGGCACAAAGGAGACATGCCTAATATCTGGTAGTGGTCATAGTGTTTTTCAGGTATTAAAGGCATCCATTTCAGCTACATCTGTAAGAATAGGTGCTTCTAAGTTGCACATGACAACCATTGGAAGAAATGTGGGTGAAGCCTTTGAAGGTGATATGTGTAATGTTGTGAAATGAGTCAGGACTGCCATTGTATTGTTCAAATGCATATCCAGTTCTGGAATCTTCTTACAGAATACACCGTAATGTGAAACATAAGCTAAATGTTCAGTATCCATAATGATCAACTGAGAGCTCTGTTGCCTCTTTCTGTAAATACCATTTCTGTACTGCTATGAACATGATCTTGAGATGTGTTCTTAAGGCTTCTTTAGACTGTGTCACTGAAAAACATCAGCTGTGCATGTAATCCCCTTTGAAGGAATATGGAATTTTGAAATTCATAATTATGCAAATACATTTGGAGACTTTAAGCCTCCTTGGCTTGCTGGCAATAATAAAGTCTTGTTTGTAAGAGTATTGAGAGGTGAGCAAGGTGTAAAATAATTTTCAGCTCTTGTCACTGTGGCTTTCCTTCCACTTCTATTCGCAGTGGCATTGGTTATGTTTCAGTTATCAACTCAGATAGTCCCTGTACTGAATGACTCTGAGTGATGACATTCATGTGCATGTACCACTTAATTTTAGTATAGCTAGTTCTTGGAACTCTGTATTAGTCGTCAGGTGTTGCTCCTCTTTGGTATTGAGATACTGCTGTAACTCAGGAAATATATTAGAATACTTTGTAAAGCAAAAATAGCTGAAGAATTTTTAAAAACCCATTTAGGTTCCATATAAGAGAGACACTTCTTGTAAGAGATAAGATCTCTTCTTGTCTTGGGAACTTGAAAGGGCAAAAATAATAAAATGGAGAATAATAAAATGTTCCATACTTCATTAACTAATTCTTCTACAGAAGTGGTAGTTGCTGCTAAATTATTTTCGATTTACTGAGAATTTTTTATCTACTAAGTTGGATCTTCATTAGTAGAACAAACTTCTCTATTCTTTCTTGCTCATGGACTTTTATCTATCTATCTTGCAATGATGCTATTAGTATGGACTATTAGTGGAATACTCAATACGCCAGCAACTTGTTTCCAAAGTTTGTAGAGGTACGTAAAAAAACTAAGAAAAAAAACCCCCAAGCTTTCAATCCATTTTAACCTGTGACCTCCCATCATTTCAGCCAAGAAAAATATTTTCGTTGGTAAATACCAAAGTTCTTTGAGTACTTGTCTTGCTGTTTTGTAGATGGGGAATGGGAGTGACACTTGGGGCTTTAAGCTAAACATTGATCAAATAAAAATTAGTCAGTTGAGTACATAAGGCAGGAGGAGCCCTCAGTGCTTAATTTTAGTTCTGTCCTCTGCTTTGTGGTGGCATGGAGAGCACAACTGCCGTCCATCCCCCAGGAAAAAAGGGAAGGAGGGCCCCAGGGCATTTATCTAAAGTTTGTGCTCTACAGACTTAGTGTGATGAAGTAAATGTGGGAAAGGTTCTGCTGAAATTGATACAGGTGAGTTTTGCTAGTGCAATGTTCAGATGTACTTTCTGGTAAAGAGAGAAGAGACGGGTCTTGGAGGTTTCGTGGGCTTCGGTTTCATTTGTTTTTTGAGGAATACAATAGAGATGTTTAATTTCTTTGCCTTCTATACATGAAATGTGATTATAAAATCAAAAATTTTAAACTCTTGAACTATACTGTCATTTCCTACTAACCTCTTCTGTTACATCTAAAAAGTAGAAATAATGTCTTCATGGCTCAGGCGTTCTCTTTGTGTATCAGTGCACTGGCAGTCATGAACCCAAGGAGGTTATCAGCTTTCAGTATATCTTTTATGTAAGTCTACTACAAAATTAAAAAGACTGACTTCAAAATATACTTTTATTGTGAGATTCATCAGTATTTGTGAAAAGGAGGTGTTTTACAGGCTTTACATACAAAAATTATTTTTGAAAATGTCCGCTAGCATACCATAATTATACTTTGTTTCCTCCACAGGCATTTGTAAAGGATGTGCATGAAGATTCAATAACAGTTTCATTTGAAAACAAGTAAGTGTATTGCTGGTGTTGTACCTGTAAATGACAGAGTATCAACCTTGCATTTGATTGATGTAAATATGGCTGTGTGTAGTGTTTTAGATACACTAAACTTGCTGCTAGCATGTTTTAAATTACATTTAGTATCTACTATTTTGTGATGTTTCTATATAAATTCTTTCAGTGGTTTTAATACTTCCAAGTGCAAAACCAAAGTAACATGGGTTTTGCTGGGAAGATAATCGTGGTGTTACTGAATTTACATGATGACAACCCAACTCAACTCATGTTTGAGTAAGTCAGCAGTTGTATTATTACTGACTCTTATGTGAACGCCTTGCCTTAGTTTTAGAAGATTTCGTTATTAGAAAATTTGTTCTATAGATAAGTGATGAATACCAGTTTTCTGATCTAGAAACCAAATTTATCGATTCTCCATTAAAGAAACTGAAAATTGTAACTGTATTCAGAGTGGATCCTGAGGTTATGATCAAGTTTTCATAACCTCTAGTCGAACCAAAGAAAAAGAAGATCCAGGCTTGTTTTGGAGGAAGTGTCCAATGAGTTATGAAATGTTTTTTAATCTGTGTTTCTAATGTTGGGATTAAAACCCATAACTATAAGCAGAGGAAGAACTACTGGAAGATTCAAAAGACTGCAGGTGACATGAGGGTTTCATTTAAAATGCTTAATGATCATTTAGATGTGTTTTTTCTTATTATATGTACATTGGATCACATTACCTTCAATACATAAATGCATAAAAGCTCCACAGAATTTGAAAATGCAAAATTAATGGATTAAAAATGTTTGATTTCTGTTTACGAAGAAGTTGAAAATATTTAGACCATTCACTGTGTTTTTGTTTGTAGCTGGCAACCAGAGAGACAAATCCCATTCCATGATGTGAGGTTCCCACCACCTGCAGGCTATAATAAAGACATAAATGAAAGCGATGAAGTAGAGGTGTGTATGCTCCATTAACAGCTCCTGTCTTGAGAAGTGAGAGAACTCGCTGTGAAAAATGTCAGCCAAGCCACTGGAGGGTTTGCTCCATGTTAGGTGCTGTCACCTTTTTTGATTCCAAGTACTACAGAAAACACAGTGTCAGGCACATCACCAAACCCCGAGTCTGACAGTTGTAAACCATGCAAATTCCATGTACTACAAAAGGCCATGTAAAATTCCATGTACCATGACCTTCATGCTGAGCTACAAATAAGCTGATTTATAAACATGATCAGTGTTGCATTGATTACAGATGAGTCCTTTTTAGAACTGGATTAATTCAGAAATAGGTGATGAACTGTAGTTCTTAAGCTGTGAGGTAACAATGTCTCTATTACCAAAGCTTCAAGCTGAGTCAGGTAATATGCATTATATGTGTGTATACATAAAAACCTAGAAATACATGTGTGTATGTAAATACTTATGTGTATTTAGAAAGAGATTGACTTCAAAGCAGCATATTCCTGAAACCTACTTACTTTATAAAATTGTAACACTTTTTAAATTAATTTAAAGAAAGAGAACTTTCAAGATGTGAATTTTGCTTGCATGCTCTATAAGTTTTTGATTTGAAAGATAAGAAAATGGCAAAACTTCTGTAATGTGGATGTGGCCAATACCATGTATGTGCTAAAGAAGTGTAGATGTATGACCTCCCTCTCACCCACTGGTAGGACCTTGTCAGACCTACACACAATTAGAAATACTGTTGATTAAATATTAACAGATGAAAAGTCTGAATTATCTCTCTTTTGACTGCATGCAAGACTGAAGCAGCTAATGCCAGTAGATTGGGTATTGTATTATTTATTACTATTTATGTATACAATCTTGCTGTTACATGCTTTCTGTCTTGTGCTCAGAGACTTTATGTACAAAGATGTTTTGCTGGATTTTGCTCCTATGGAGTTCCTGATCATATTAGTGTCAGCTTTTGTGATGTCTTTTAAGAATATAATGTATGTATTTTGTTCAGGTTTATTCCAGGGCAAATGAAAAAGAACCCTGCTGTTGGTGGTTGGCTAAAGTGAGAATGATAAAGGGTGAGGTAGGAGTATGCATATATACATATATTTTATATTTACCTATACTTTTTTCTTTCTTTTCTGTTTATATATTGATGTGCACTGTGGTTTGAACTAATCTCTCTCCATTTTTTAAGAGTTTCTTGATTAGGACAGTTGCAATTACCATTAACCTCAACCAAGAAGTCAAATTTGACTTGTACAGTTAACAAAAGTACCTTTTCCTTAATAGTGTAATGCTCACTCATGTCATAAAATATGTGGCTTGGATGATTTTATTATTTTTATATCAGTTCTACGTAATAGAATATGCAGCCTGTGATGCTACATACAACGAAATTGTCACAATTGAGCGTTTGAGATCTGTGAACCCCAATAAACCCGCAACAAAAGATACTTTTCATAAAATCAAACTGGCAGTTCCTGAAGATTTAAGGCAAATGTAAGTACAAGCGTTTCTTTATAACTTGTTTCAGAATGTGGGTAACTTCTTAAGCCTGAGACAAGAGGAATAAAAATGCTTTTTTACTGCATTACTTACTGCTCTAAATTAACATTTGGAAATAGAAGAATGTAAAGAATGTAAATACTGGTTTGGTCATACTTCAAAAATAGAAAAGATTATTTTTAAATTGCATTTAGTCCTGGAGGAGGAAACACTTCTTTGAAAATTTTAAGGTTTGTGTGTGGTGCAGATTAAGATTTTTATTCTTAAAGCTGTTCAGTGATGTGCCCGGCTTAATCTGAATCCATTCTTGGTCAGCTTTTATTATTTGATGATGGCTCTGGGAATAGTTGAACAGTAACAAAACCTCCCAGAGTATGACACAGAGCCAGCTAGCTTTCTCCTAGACCGTGGACATGTTCTTATATAGATATAGCTCTGAAAGTCAGATCAATACTGACTCCCCTTGTTTACCTTCAGGTCACTTTCTGCTTTTCTTGAGATGCATGTTATTGCCTCAGTGTAGAATGAGTTATAAATTCAGATCAGACTAAAACTTCCTGAAGTCAGTGTTAACAGCATACACAAGTTCACTCGGTGGTGAGTGGACACAGGAAACCTGGAGAAGCCAAGCACAGCATGAGATGAGCATAAGGTCATTAGAATGCTGCAAGATTTGCAATGAAATCACACATTTTACTGGTTCATGATGTGTAACCTTGAACTTGCTGATTATAGTGATTATAGCTTTTTAATGTAGTTTAGTTTAGCTTGTCATTTCACAGATATACATACAGAAAATTTCTGAAATATTTCTAATCCTACTTATGTGAAAACAAATAGAAGAAAAATGAGTAAAATGAGTTAAATAAATGATAACAGAATAAAATAGCACCTGCTTTGAAAGGGAGGGCTTGGAAATCTTTATTTACATTCTTTTTATTAAGGAATTAATTCTTTTTGGCTATTAACCACAAATGCACTGGTTACTATTTTTAACTTTGTTATATTTTTATTCCTAGGTGTGCCAAAGAATCTGCACATAAGGACTTCAAGAAGGCAGTTGGAGCTTTTTCTGTAACATATGATTCTGAAAACCACCAGCTTATTATTTTGGTAAGTACAGATGTTTTACTGTACTGTTGGCAGTGGTTTGTTTCAAGAGGCCATGTGTAAAGCACTGTTCTGTTTATTAATAATTCAGTCAATCAACGATGTAACCACGAAGCGGGCGAACATGCTGATTGATATGCACTTTCGGAGTCTTCGCACCAAGTTATCCCTGATACTGAGAAATGAAGAAGCCAGCAAACAGCTGGAGGTATGTTGGTTGTTTTTCCTGAAGTAATTTGAGTAAAACAGATAATAGAAAAATCCCTCATGCATTTCTTTGCTGGTAGACTTGTATTGGGGTGAAAGTAATGATGTACTGATAATAATCTAGATGGTAAAAAGGGCAGATGGAAGTGTCATCCAGCAAAGATGTTTAGAGTTATAGGGCCTGTTCTTTCAACGACTCATTTCTATCAGCAGGATTTTGTGGGGGATTAAATATAGATATGTAGACACACATACACATGTATTTCTTTCATATTTTGAAGCATAAAATAAATAGCCATCTTTACACACATAATGCCACATATTTGGTTGCTTTAAAAATAGATGGGAGTGAATATGTTATGGTACTGATGAGACTAGAACTGGATCTAGCGAAATAACGCAGCGAAAATGAGATGGAAGGAGTGAAACTGATGTTGGTAGAATGTACAAAGGGATAGGTTTGTCTATAGATAAAATGTTAGGAAATAATCTTACAACAGATACAGCTTCTGATATTCCTGTGACTGGTGAGTGGGTGTTGACTGGCAAGAAGCTTGAGTCATGCTTGTCCATGGGTAAAAGAAGAAAAAAAAGAAAAAGAGTAGGCTAGGAAATAAGGGGTTCTTAATACATCAGAATTAACAATTCTTCATGGTTCTTCTCCTATCTACAAATTAGAAAAAATAGGAATATTTCTGAAAACTTCTTAAATTCACTGTCAAGAACCAGAGGTACCACTTAAACTACTGTAACTCCATTTGACATGGATGTTTACCAGCAGTGTTTCTGCACAGCGAGGTTTCATTCGCCCTTCCCAAGGATTACGTCTGTTTGAAGTGGGATGTCCTGCAGTAGTTCAGGCCTCTTGCATCCAGTGGGTATACTCACCGTTACAAGTTCTCACTTCTGTTGTTCTTTCTTTGGTGTCTTGATTTCTGTGTTTCAGAGCTGAAATCCAAGTTTGTTTGGGTTTTGATTTTTCTCAAGATGAAGGACCAATTTTCCTCATTGGTGTTCCTTATTGAGCACCCTACTGTAGCTCTTCAGTAATCATTCTTCTTTATCTTCCTCCAGAACTGACAATTGTGTGGGCAGTTTACCTCTTGAAGTGCAAAGTATTATTTTGGAGGTGGGAAGAACAACAGCCTCTTTAGAGCTAATTCTCTTTACATGCCCCCACAAATGCATACACCAGCAACTGTTGTCATTGATTCCTTTCCCAAACTAATCTTGGGTTCTTCTTGTCGTAACACTGAGTCTTTTTGCTGCTGGGAAGGTCTCAAACTTGATTCGGTTCTCATTAGAAAACCACTGTTGAACTTCAGTTTCTACCTAAGCAGTACTTAAATAAAGGTTGTGAGATAAACATATACAGTTAAAATTTGTGTGGCAAAATTTGGCTGGTATTTTTCATTTTGGCATTTATGTTTCTTGTAGTTAGAATAAATATAAAACTAGTTTCACCCAAAGTTGAAAGGAAAAGCTTCAGATAATCATCATATTCATGTTTACTGTTGAGGCACTGACATACCAACAGACTACACATGTCCATCTGCAGAAAAAATATTTAGTGAACACTTTGGGCTTTGCTGCATTGTTAATAACAGTTTACCATTTCTATCAAATAAACCTTTGTATCTCATAGTCACTGAACTTTTGAAGTCTGCCGCTTCTTTTCTTACAGCAGTTTTACCTGCTAGCAGTTTTATCTGTCTGGTTTTCTGAGTCATTATCACTAGACCAGCTTCTTTTGTTCACTGGAGTTTTTTTCTTCCTATTTGTCCCTTTTTTTTTGCATATTGGCTTCTTGACTTGCATGACTCTACTTCTCACATGTGGCTTTTAGAGCATCAAGTAAAACAACGGGTTTTTTTGTTTACATTCTTTCCCAGTGAGTGTGACTTAGCTGTTTTGGGTGTCTTTCACAACTAAAAAGCCTGAATTCACAAGTGTTTTGCATTCTGGTTTGTATTTTACTGTATCTAAGTAGAATTCAGTTATGGCTGCTGTGTAGGTATTAATACATTACTTGCATAGATGTTTCTTATTAATCTATTGGAGGGAAGTAGAATACAGAATTTCTGATGTTTAAATAGAACACACTTTGTAATAATTTGCAGAAAAGCTAATGATGATGTTGTGCAAGCAGTAAAACTGATTTGACTGTCAGAGCCAAGGTCCTCAGTGATGATGTAGCTTCATCTTTTCCGCATATCGTAGGTAGTTAGCAACTGATCATTGTCTTGGTCATCCTGTTCTCTCCTCTTATTTGGCTGTCTATAAAAGATGTCAACTAGGAAATCAGCATTTGGATTATCTGTTAGAATGTAGAAATGTGAGCAATTAAAAATAAGTTTTGCTTTCCAAGTTGTCTGTAATGTAGCTACAGAAGTGCTCGATGGTGCACTCAAGAGTATCTGAAGTATTTCATGATGCTTGGATAGTTACACCACTATCTACTGTAACTAGTTCTTTGAAACAGTGATTTAGCACAGGCTATTTATCAACTGCTTTAAGCAGGAGCAGGTCAGAAAGCAGTACCAGTTCAGCTGGAACATTATAGGGCTTGTTTTGGGCACTTTCTTGATGTTTTTTCAACATCTGTAGGGTCTCATTTTCCTGACATTAAACTGCTTATTTGAAGTGTGCTTATGTGTGTCTTGACAGTAGTTACAGCTTTGATTGCAATGCAGAAACATGGACAGGATTATATATCTTGTTTTTTATCTTGTTTTCTTCCTTGCAAAACCCTCTTTCCTTAATAGATTATCACAGTTGGAAATTCTCTATCTTCCCACAATGCATTGAACTATTGTTCCTTTCCTGTGTTCTGTTATGCTCACACTTGTGAGTGCTCAGTATGACCCCTCTGTCTTGGTAGATGTGTGATACCTGGATGAAATTCTGAACATATTCGTTCTCTGAATTCAAGCAGTTTTTGTGTTGTCATGCATAGGCACAGATTCTTCATTTTTTATAAGGGCAGTAGATATCCAAAGTTGCTCTGTTTCGTATATAATTTTGTGTCAGTGGTTGAGTTATTACAGTTTCATCCACCTGTTGAAATTGGTGCCTGTTTTTTTTCTCAAGAGATCATAAGGTTTGCTTTAATAATCACCACAGCTTGTGTTTTACTACCTTATGAGTGCTGTCTTACCTAGTAACACCTGATAGCTGTAGCTATTAAAAGGTAATTCAAAATAGAGGTGTCAACACAGCTAGTGGCCAGCCTTATGTTAATGTTTAAAAGACTTCTGAAAGAGACTCTGTGGTGTTTTTGAAGCTAAAATAGGTAGAGTAAAGGGATTGATTAACTAAAAAGTAGGCTAAGCACCTGACTGAAAAACAGGCTTGAAATTTATGTTGGTTTCTCTCTCCAGTGTACTGACAAGCAAAGTGAGCTGACATTAGGTTTTTCTTCAGAGTTCTAGGCAACTTGCATCCCGGTTCCATGAACAGTTTGTTGTACGTGAAGACCTAATGGGTTTGGCCATTGGCACTCATGGTGCTAATATTCAGCAAGCCAGAAAAGTCCCTGGAGTGACTGCCATTGATCTTGATGAAGATACTTGTACATTCCATATTTATGGAGAGGTGAGTTCCTTTCTTTATCATTTCAGAAAATACCTGAAAGAAAACAAGCAGACAAAAACCTCGGGGAAATGAATCTTGTTTCTTACACATCTTTCTATTGTAGGATCAAGATGCGGTGAAAAAGGCAAGAAGTTACCTTGAATTTGCTGAAGATGTCATACAAGTCCCCAGGAATTTAGTAGGTATGTCAGTTCTGAAGGTTGCCTTCATGATAGTAAGGAAAAATGCCTTCTGAGAACTGCACTGAACTAGAAGCAATATGCTGATGTTGAAGGCAGAATAGTTTCTGGATTGAGCCGGAGAATTAATTACTTTCCCCAAACATGTCCAGGGATTAGTTCTGCTATAGAAGTGATGAATCTGCAGTCTTCTTAGTGTATTTTGAATAATGTCTTTGACTTGCATTTGTCTTTTTCCCCTATCCTTTTACAGTATGTTTAGAAGCAGCACTGTGGGATGAACTAGGAGTTAGGTATCAGTGATGAAGAAAATCCAAAATATTTCCATTGCCAAACACTAAAAAAAAGTCCGTAAGAACACATGCAGCCCTTGTGTGGAGAAATCTTTTAATGAGCTTTCAATGCTACAGAACAAAATAAAAATATGTAATTTCATTCAGTAGTTAAGAAAAGAGCAGAGAAAATACTTTATGGTATAACATAGCCCTAAAAGCAAATGCTTTAATAAGTTGTCAAGGAGTGTGTGAAAGCTGGTGTTGAAGCAGTTTGAATCTCTTCGGTGGGACAAGTACTAAGAAATGTGGCAGCTCAGCTCTGGAATTGATTAAAAGCAGTAGTTTTCCCTTCCTATTCCCTCCTGGTTTTACTGGTGATAAGTGAAAATGATAAGCTGCCATCATTATTTTAATTTGTGGTCTTAAAGTCTGTTTCTCTTTAGAACTTAGCAATTGCATTTTTTTGGCAGATTTTCATTTCTGCTCTTAATTCCTGACCTGGATCCTTTAGAATATAACTTTGGCTGAACCCTGTGTTATGTCTGAAATAAGCTATGTTTAATAATTTGGCTTTTAAACTTCCTAATAATTTGCTTTAAAATGCAGAAGGCTTTTTTATATATATATACTGATTTTTTGAATCTAAAGAAAATGCAAACAACCACCTTTTTCTATTTAATTGTATTTTGAAAAATTCAAACTGAACAGAAAAATCCAAATGAATAAAAAACCCACCCAAGATGTCATTTATTTTTTAAAGACTGTATGGAAACTTTAGTTTGAAAATATTTGTGTGTGTTGCCAGGTCCTCACAAAAGCTTTGATTGGAGTAACTGATGTAAGTTGTGGAGGTTTTGGGAATTTTGATTGATACACTTGACTTTTTTAGATCACTACCAAGGCTTTTTTACTTTTACTAGTGTAAGCTGCTGTTCCATTTGCCAGTAATATGTAATGAAATAAAGTACTCAGTAGTAGTTTTTGACTCTAAGAACAGCCTTTGTCATTGAGGAGGAACTTACTGGCCATATTTTGTCATGTTTTCTGCAAACATTCATGCTAGAAAAGTTAGATCACAAAAATGAAAATTTACTTAGCTTTGAATGATAGGAGCAATAGGAGTCTGTTGTGACTAAAAGTGATGTTTAATTTCTTCATGGATAAATTGTCTCAGACAAACACCAGCTGTTAGGCACTTGGGATTTTTTACCTCAATTTTTGTGACGTGCCTATGAAAAAAGATCATGTTTTAAGTTTTCCAGGAGTTCGTTTAAAAAAAATACTTCTATTTGTTACATGCAGAGAACATCTTTTACATCACTCTTAAGCTTTTATTGGAAGCTGTGATTGAAGGATGTGGCCCTCTCTCATCACGTCCCAAGCTGCTTAGTTTTCCTGCCAGTTTGCAGACAGCACGTTGTTTTGCTGAGTTTGGAGAGAACTAGATTTTCATTTTCCTTGTCTCACACTAGAATGTCAGCTTCAGAAGATACATGTCTGCATTACTGGTGCTGGAGTATAATTTATTTCCATTTCTATCTTTGACTTTTTAGTGAATTATAAATTGCTGGCAAAAATGTCTAAAAACCTCAGTTTTAGAGAATTTTACATCTGCCTCAAACAGTATCTTTGGTTGTATTTGATCAGCCGAAGTTTTGTAAATGAGCTAAGTTTTGCTTACACAAGAAGTAGTTGCAGAAGATGTTAGGGCACTGTAAATGGATTTTTGTTTATTTTGGTTTGATACTGTAAATGCAAACAGCAATGTTTGAAATTCACTGAAGTTATTTTAAACCTATTGAAGCAAAGCCAAATAAGCATTCAAGGTACTGAATATTTCTGTGATCAGTGTGTGTTATAAGTTAATATCACAAGTTTATGTGGACATTTTGGGTTGTGCCTTGTTAGCTATATCTTTGTTGTAGAGGATTAAGGCATTTTCAACGAGTTCTTGCACTGGTACTTAAATAGTCTTGTCTAACTAGAGTACAGCAGTACTCTCAGGTTTGGGGGAAAACTATAAAGGTGGAATGTTCTGTATGTTCTTTCTGTAGGAAAAGTAATAGGAAAAAATGGAAAACTGATTCAGGAGATAGTGGACAAATCTGGCGTTGTAAGAGTGAGAATTGAGGCTGAAAATGATAAAAATATTCCACAAGAAGAGGTATGTTTTTAGTTAATATAATTTTTCTATATGTTAATTGGTTATATTCTACCCAGTGATAAAATAAATTCTTCCTTGTGTCTTTGTGGTGGTAAGATAAAGTGTTAATTAATGTGTGTTTTCTAATGGATTCTGTCTTTTCCTATTAATGCTGAGGGGCATTTTTATATAAATTTGGTTTATCTGTGTTGGAAAAATGCTTTGTGAAATTTATTGGTGGTGCAACTTCTTAGAGATTTCATGTTGTTCCTATTAGAAGCAATGACATTTCCCAGCATGTGATAGACTGTAAATTCATATATATGAATTTACTTGCTGGTTTCATTCATTGTGCTGCTCTGAGTTTGATTTCTTAGATTTTTACCTGGTTTAATTTTTCATTAGCAATTTCTTCTGTTGAAATGAAAAACTTGTGCTTTATGTTAAATCTCTGTTTTTAAAAAATATTACCTAGGTTCACAATAGCCTGTAAATTGTAACCTAAGGAAAAAACAAGCATGAACATTGTGAAACTCCAGGTTTGCACAGGAAGGCTGTCAGCCTTGTCAAGAGCCTGAATGAAGTCTCAAACATTGTAATTTGAGGCACTTCTGTGTGGGGCTGCACTGAGGGGCAAGGTTGTGATACGCAAAAAAACTTGAAGCCTCGATGCAAAAAGACTCCCTGCAGTTTCAGATGTGAGATATGCCTAAAGAAAACTGAACTGCCTTTCATTTGCCTCAAAATCTAAATATGTACCAGCTAAGAACTTTTGCTACTTCAGATAAGCTGTGAAATACGGTTTCTGGAGCCCTTATATTCTTTCTTGAGTAGTTATTTCCTCTGCTGTTTATCACTGTAAGACTTGCTGAAAATCCACAATCCAATGTCTAGCTTTCTGTACAGAGTGGCTAAACAATTAACTGAGGGCTTTTTACTATTTTACTAGTTTTACATCTGTCTGAAAAGGTTAAATGGTCAATATTTAGACTTAAAGGTTTCACTGTTCTGTAGTATTTCATTTCTAAAGATAAATTCCTGCAGCATGAAATGGAATTAGTTTATTAAGCAAGAGGGTGCTGCTATTGCTGCAGGCTATAGAATCACAGAAGGGTAAAAGAGCCAGTACTCATAGCTGCAGGGAGTATGTCTGGCTCTTTGTTTTAATTCTGACTTGAAAAAGCTGGTTTACTTACATTTTTCTGTCCAAAATGCAGCTTTTAAGGATTATCTTGAAAGGCCTTTTTTACCTGTCAGGCTCTGCATTCATACTTCCATTTTACCTGTTAATGACATTTCTAACACTGTCACTGCTTGCACTGCTTCATGTGTTAGTTGTGCCATGCTGGGCGCAATACAGAGACCTGAGATCAGACTTTTACCAGATAAGAGTTAGTACTTGTAAATTGAATGCAGCTTTATTTCAACTATGAAATCCAAATAATGTTCCCGTGTGTGAATTTGGATATTGCAGCCCTTCTACCTGTAGCAGAGCAGTAGTTCAGTTAAATTTTAATACAGCATTTGGTTCTTTTTGGTGAATGAGATGTTAGAATACTGCCCATTTTGGTGAATGAGATGTTAGAATACTGCCCATTAGTTTCAGGTGCATTTTTATACATCCCATAATTTTATAGCAGGCTATCTTCAGGCTTTTCATATTTTAAAAAAAGGTACTGTTTGTTGCAGTAATACATATTATTTTTATCTCTAAATTTATTATGCATGTAATGTCTGCTCAGTATTCCCCATTGCAGCCAAGTTGAACATGAGTTGAACCTTTGCTTTGAAGACAAAAATAAAGTTCAATATATAAGCACTTTGCTGCTTTTTTCTGGCTGAAATTGCTTGATGTGGTTACCAGCTCATATTCTTAATAGCTGGCATTGTTATACCTTGAATCCACTGCCAAAAGGAACAGCAAGCCATTTCCTTAAATGCCCTTTTAAATCATTTGTCTTGTCATCGTTTAATAATTGATACTGTGAGCTAGTTAATGCCAGTTTAGTAGGAATTTCACTGCTCTTTATCAGATTGTATAAAATATTTATGAAACTTAAAATACCCCAGATAATAAAACATTTCAGTCAACAATGCCTGTGGCTAAAGAATTTCTAATGCTCATGAAAGTTGGTGTTAATGTTAAGGTTCCTTAGGACTAGAGGACTGTGTATATATTATTTTTCCTGGTTACTTAATGTAGATGTGTAAGGTCTAATGTAAGATTTTGTCTGTAAAAGAAAGGGAGGGGAGAAGAAAACCAAACAAGACCTTAAAAGTGGAGATGAATTATAGACTGGCCACTCCTGGGCAACCTCAGCATACTGTGCTTTTACATTTCAAGACATTTGTGTCTCAAATCATTTCACTTCTGCAGCAAACCTTCCTTTGGAATGCAGTTCTGTAAAGGGTGTGTGTGCAGTGGAAATCAAAGGCTTCTTTAGAGGCACTGATGAGATAGCAAAACAATATTTGAGATAATGCAGTAGGTGTGCCAGGCTCTGGTCTGCAGTGGCATGGGCTTCAGCAGCTGCGTGTTGGAGATGCTCAGGTTAACATCTGCAGTCCACAGTGAAGCTTCTCCTGCTCAGGTGATGCTGCAGCTGCTGCAACAGGCAGGTTCACTCCTTGGGCCTATGTGGGCTGCACTCACACCTCTGAAATGCTGCATAGACCTGTCTTAGTGTCAGGACATCTGGTGTAGAAATTGTCCTTGTATTGCTAAGGCTTACTTTGTTTTGCACATTCAGTGAGGCCCTTTTAGATAGATTTTTTTTTTTTGCCTGCTTTGGCTGCCTAAGTTAATCTTTAGGTGTTTTGAGTCCCTATGTCATAATTTCAGACTTTAGAATTTCCAGATTTATGTTTTCGATGTATTTGTTGAATGGCTTAATGTGCTTGAAGGGTAGAAGAACTGTAAGTTAGAAATCATCACCTGAAGTACTGCCTCTTTCTTGAATATTTTTTGGCTTTTTCTTTACAACTATAGAGATCGTCAAGAAGGATCAGGTTTTGTTTTGTGACATAATGTTAATTTGGTTTACTTTTTTAGAAGATCAAATGTAGACCAAAAGCAGCTGGTGTGAGAGAATGGATGTGGTCAGCAAAGGTGGTATTATTTTGAAGGAAGGAAACAAAGTGTTCTAAATTGACTCTTTTTCACTTGTTCAGAAAAATGAATGAGGATATTGTGATGCAAATGATCTAAATCTGCTAATTTAAAAAAGCTCTGTGCGTAAAGGGAATTAGACTACATGGTAGTCAATATCAGAATTTAAATATACTGTTGTCTCACTTTTTCATGTAGGCTTATGCGTGGTGTAAGAATGGTTTTCAGGTTTTACCGTAATAAGTTTGATTCTCTTCAGAATTCAATGCGTAATCAATAACCAAAGACTGTTGTTACTGTGTTCTAGGGCATGGTACCATTTGTGTTTGTAGGAACCAAGGATAGCATCACTAATGCAACTGTTCTTCTGGATTATCATCTTAATTATTTAAAGGTGAGGATAATGATGCTGCTTTACTACTGATTTTTTTCAATCAATACTTAAGATGGTAACAGAGTGATGATGATAATCTGTTCAGGCCCTGAGGCCGTTGAAAAATTAGTATTATAACAGGTTTTCTGTCTATAAATGGAATGTTTTTAATAAAAGAATAATTTGTCTGAAGAATAGGATGACAGCTTCTCTCAGGATGCAAATTACAAAAGAGTAAAAAAATAAATAAGAAACCTCAAAATGTGCTGCCAAGTTTGTATGTGAGGGAGTAGTCAGTCAGTCAGTCATTCATGCAACTGCAAATCAAACAGCCTTCCATGCAGAATCTTGTATAGAGTGGGCACTTCTTTAATGCAGAAATGCTAAACTACTTTTTCTGTATTGAATTGGCATTTCATACCAGAGTATGTTTTGTAGGCAACTCAGCTTTTATATGTTGTGTTTGCCTCTTGGCTCCGTAACTTCCCCAGTAGTCTGTGATGCGTGGTGTGTTGTATAGGGAGCAAAAAATATCCCACATTGTTCTTATAGTTACATTTGCCTGCGGTGGTTGTGGCCAGGTGCCCAGTCTTTGATGGCAGGGCCAGATCTAACAGTAGGGACAGCTTTGAGTTCATTTCATTAAATAAAGTCTTGCATCTCTTCTTGAAGCCTTCAGATCATTCATGATTTGATATGTGTCTAGTCAGTGCAGTAGCTATCAGTGAATCTTGTAGAATGCTGAAATTTCCATACATTGGTAAACTTCTCAGTACAGGTAGTCAAAGAAGTCAGGAAAAACAGCTTTTGCTTTCTTACCTACGCAGTCGCTTTACCTTTTAATCCTGCTTTTGTCAGTGTTCTGGAGCAGAGGTACAGCAGTTCTGCAGCTGTCACAAGGCAGAGGCAGAGAAGGACCAGATGAAAACTAGTACTAAAAATGAAGTTCCTTTCTTGCATGTTCACCATGTTATGAAAAGATGCTTCTGGTTTAAACTTCTTCAGCTGCCTAAAATGGGTGCTTGCATGTGAGTCAGTACTTAAGTGGGTATTGACACAGTAGTGGAAAGTGTTAAATAGTCCAGCAGTTTTATTTTAGATTGATCAGTTCATTGTCAGCTATGGTCACTTTGTCTTGGTGCTCTCCAACCTTCCTGAACAGAAGGTCACAAATAAGTGTTCATCAGTCAATGTGATAATTGCTGGATAGGTTCTTACCTCAGAGGTTTTATCTTGGCCTTTTCATCCCGTTTAACATAAACACACAAAATGTTATCTTAGTGGCCTGTTGCCTTACGATTCAGAATAATGTCCTCCAGTTCACTGACAAGAAGTGGGACAAACTTGTTCCTCTAAGATTTCCATGTTTTTATGCCTCTAGGCAAAGATTATTAAAGAAACTTTTTGTAAAAGATACCTGATAGTGCATCAACATCAAATATACTGAATTTCTCTGTAAAAAGAAGAAAGCAGACTTGGCTGGAGTGACTGTAGTGATTTTTCAGCATCTTGAGAGGAAAAAAAAAGACTAATACCAGGATTCACAGCCCCAGACTGCAGGAAGGTGGACTTCGGCCTGTTCAGGGATCTGCTTGGAAGAATCCCATAGGATACATTCCTGGAAGGAAAACGGGTTTGTAAGAGCTGGCTCTTGAAGCATCACCTTCTCCGAGCTCAAGAACAGCCCATCTTGATGTGCAGGTGGTCACACAAAAGTAACAGGAGGTGGCCTGCAGGGATCAAGAAGGAACCTGTGGCTAAACTAATACAGAAAAAACAAGATTACAAGGAGTAAAGTATGGACAGGTGACTCAGGAAGAGTATAAAAACACAATTTCAGTGGGCAGGGATGAGTTTGGGAAAACTGAAGTCCATCAGGAGTTGAATATGACAAGGGATGTGAAGGAAAACAGGAAGGGCTTTGGCAGGCATATTGGCAGCAAAAGCAATACCAAAAAAAATACAGGCCTGCTGCTGGATGGAGGAGGGAACTTGCTCACAAACAGGAAGGATGAGGTACTGAATGTCATCTTCAGTTTTAGTTTTTCTATTTATAAGATTTGTCCTAAGGAGCACCAGCCCCCTGATACCAGTGGGAGAGTCTGGAGCAAGGAAGACTTAGTCTTCCTAAAGGATGATGGAGTTATAGAATATCTTAAGGGGGAGAAAGGGAATATACAGCAAGTCACTGATGGGGTGTATTCCTGAGTAAAAAAGCATCTTATCAAAGTCCTAGCTGGGTTAGATGACCTGCAGAGAACCCAATGTCACAATGAAACTTCCATTAATAGTTTTCTTCTAAATTAAAAAAAATGAAAAAGAAAAGCTCTGATGTGAGCTAGATAACATCTGAAACTGGTGAAGATACTCTATGAATGTGTGTTGCTGTATCTCTTTTACCTAATTGTGTATGGTGAGGGTGCTGTGTGCTGGTGCCTCTATGCCTGAATTAGAGCACTTTACTCTCTATGCTTTTATGCTTCCTCCCATCCCTCACACTGTTCATTACCATTATGTAGAGTTTAACAGCAGAGTGCCTTTTTACGAAGCAATACTGTTACATCAGAATTGTTTAATAACTTGGATATTTCTTATGTGCAGCAGTTTAAGGAGTTCGTGTTCCGATCTGAGAGCCTTTTCTTGGTACATGTTTTAAACAAATTTGTCAAGTGTACCACTGGAGGAATTGTGTTGGTAGCACACAGATTTGAACGTTTGAAAGTCTTTCTGTTAAACAAGTTATTCTCAAAGCTGAGTTGCTGTTTGAGCATTAAATAGATGATCAGTTGCGATACTGCGGTGTTTTTTCTTTCTGAGACCTGCATGTGTGCACATGCAGGTGGTTACATAGTGGTTGTACATGACTTGCTGGGCTTGTATTTGCACAGGAAGTGGACCAGCTGCGTTTGGAAAGATTGCAAATTGATGAGCAACTGCGACAGATCGGAGCGACTTCCAGGCCCCCCCCGAACCGCACGGACAAGGACAAAGGGTACATGACCGACGACGGGCCAGGCCTCGGCCGCGGCAGCCGCCCCTACAGGAACCGCGGGCACAGCCGGCGTGGGCCAGGCTATGCTTCAGGTAGGTACCTACAGGGACGCTTGAACTTCTCACAGTGGCCTACTAGTCTTGTGATTTCTTGGAAAAGACTGGACTTAGAGCTGTTAAAAATGCAGTTAATATCGAGTATTAATATTTGAAGATTATATGGAGCTTGATGCTGTAGAAAATACTCAGAAGTGTAGTGCTTTCCTGTAATCCACACTGATTTCCATGCAGTTCCTGCTGCTTATAACATGCTTCTGTCTTCTACATTATGGAGCGTATCTAGTTATTCCCTAACTCCTTAGGATAAGGATTGTTATTTTATCTATCTTTTGAACAATTCCTAGCAATAAAGTCTCAGTTTTCATTTAAGCCTTTGTGAGTCTATCTTAATATAAATATTTATAGGTGAAAATACTGTGTAGCTCAATTTACAGAAAAGCTATTTTCTTCATATTAAATTGAACTTTTATGTTTTTACTAGAAGACTATAGTCACCAAAATAGTGTGTTCCTCTTTGAAACCTTAGATAATTCATTAATGAATAGTTTTCCAGATTGTGCTTCTTCAGAGCAATCTATTACTTCATTATCCATAATGTAGGTCAAGTGGTGTTTGTCCTGACTGAAAGGCCTGTAGTGTGTACTTTATAAGAAAAATCTTAGCTTACATTTTGCATAATACAAAATTAATGTTTTTGTGATGTTTACTATTTTAGAAGATGTGAACTCACCTTGCTAGTAATATGGGTTATGGGGGGAAAAATGGGGAAAGAACCAGCTTTTGTCGATAAAGGTGATCTGTTAATTGGAAAAATTGTAATGGCCATTTATGTGATTTGATACATTTCCAGCATTTTGACTTGCTTTTATAGTCTGTTACAGGCTCTTTCATGATGGAATTTTTTTCTTTTCATAGATGAGTTGCAGTGGTGAGAGGAGACAGGACAGGTTATATTTAGAACTTTCAGTTGTAGAAATACAAAGGAGTCTAGTCTATTATATTTTGCCAGGCTTTTATTAGATTTTATTGTATGTTCAATTATCTTTTGATGTACTGATAACACCAATTTTAAGCATGTGGCACACCTTATTATTTAGCCTTAAACACACAGCTAACTTTTATTAGTCTGTCTTGAATTTTAAAGAAGTAATATATATTATGCACCTTTCTGTATTATATATGCTATGGAGGTTGGGAGGCAAAAACACCCCAAAACTGTTTATTAACAAAAAAAAAAAAGAAGAAAAGTTTAAACATATACATTTTGCATTTTACTATAGTAATTTCATGCTAAGCTACACTGGCATGTTTGGATTTTTTTCATCCTCTTGATAGGAACTAATTCTGAAGCATCAAATGCTTCTGAAACAGAGTCTGATCACAGAGATGAGCTGAGCGATTGGTCAGCGGCCCCGGCGGAGGAGGAGCGGGACAATTACCTGCGCAGGGGGGACGGGCGGAGGCGCGGCGGCGGCGCCAGAGGCCAAGGCGGGCGGGGGCGCGGAGGATTCAAAGGTAAATGGAGACTGCTTTTGGAAACAGGTGTCAGTGTGGGAATCCTAAAGCAAACTCGCTTCTGCCACCTGCTCCTTTACTCATCTGCTCCAACTCCCCACCCGGTGGCCTCTCCTGACTTCTTTGTCAGTCTTTTACATGGAGTATCTTGTTTCAGATGTGTTGAGCAGAGGGGATTAATTCTTTTTGACCTGCTTTATTTTGGGAGAGTTTTCTCCATCTTTTTTTTTCCTAAACTACCTCTTGACTCAAGTTTGTGGTGTGTGCCTTCACACATGGACATCAAGGAATCAAATTCTAGTTTGTCAGTAGATGCAGAAAAATCTTTTAAAATCTGTATTATTTGTTCAGCTGTCCATATTCACATCTTCTTCTATTGGATTTTCATGGAACAGGATAATACTGTAATTTATGTGTTCAATGAAAAGGATCAGGCAAAAGTAAGATGAGAGAACTTTTTAAAATTAAATACATATATATTTGAACATATGACGTTCCATTATATTTATTTGTTTAGATATTTTCTTCTGCAGCTCTGCTTATTGAATTTTTTTTTCAAGGTATGGGTGCTTCTTAATAAGACTTTTTTGTAAAAAGTGTGTAATTTAGGAAGCTTATAAGCCATTAAAAATGTGAAGATATTAAACACTACTGATAGAGTACTTCTCTTCTGTGGTTAATCATTTTGAGAAGTGTTTTTTCTTCAGTCAGCAGTCAGTCTTTTTTAGACTGTGGTGGTTTTAAGCACTGAGGTTTTGTCTCCTGAGAACATTTTCTTCAGTGATTCTTGGCCCATAGTTTAACAAGTGTTGTTACATGTCAGTAATATTTGTTCATGGGACAGAAAATTCTGAATTCCCTACTATGCTTGTGTAAAATTTAAGTGGCAGAAGATCAGGTCTTTGTTGAACATCTTAGCTGATGAATTCTTCTTGCAGGCAATGATGAACAGTCGCGAACAGATAACCGTCAGCGTAACTCAAGAGAGGCGAAAGGGAGGACAGCAGACGGGCCTCTTGAGGTAACTCTTCTCATACAGGAAGTCTGTACTGTTATAATTGCATTGTGTCATATAGTATTGTTAGAGTCTTCAAGGTTGAGAGTGACACAGTAGCCTTGTGATTCCATATTCTTTAGCTCCCTGATCACATCTACAAAAGTTGTGTTAGGAAATGACTCAGATGCTCAGGACTCCAAATATATCAAGCTGTGTAAAGATGCAGCTTTGTAATGCCACTTAGCTCTGTCTGGTGAAAAACCAATAACAAGTCCCAAGAATTTACTAATCAGCTAGATTTCAGTCTTTGTTCTTACAAGTGCTTTGGTTTTAGCTTTTGTTTCTTGCTGTGTTGTGTATTGTTGCCTGTCTACTATGTACCTGAGGGAAGAAAATCCTTAACACTATATAAAGAAGGGGTGTTGTAGCCAGAATCCTCAGAGTCAGAAAGATTAAACTTCAGAAACTACCTTCACCACTAAATGAAACATTTGCAATGGAAGGCTATTCAGTCTAGAAAGTAAGTTAAAAATGCACATCAAGAAACCTTTCAAGTAACATATTTGAAATATCTTGTAACCTTAAATATTTTTAAGCTTTTTATAAAGATATTTCTACATTTTTTTCAAATATTTTGTTTCATGAAGCTATGATACTTTATGTATATATGTTAAGTTTCCCCACGTGGAAACTCTTCTTGCTTCAAATGATAACTTGCAAACCTTCTACCATCTCTTACCACATAGGATGAGTTACTGATGGGAGGAAGAAACAAAGGGCAGCTGCAAGCTGCTGCCTCTGTGTGGTGTTACCAGGAGTCACAGTTCCAGTGGGACATAGAGATGACTCTTGGCTTGGTTTTTAGAAAGCCTGGTTAAGGAAGGGATGAAACAGAACAAGTGACCAGATGCTTAGTTTTCCAAGGGGAGTGCTGAACTTAAAGGTTTAGTAATTGAATATGCATCTGAAAAGCAAATGCTTAACATGACAGAACAAAAAATAAATAATGGCCATGTGAGTTGTATAATTAATTAGTAATTACCTTACCAAGTTTGAGATAAGCAGTGAGGAATTGTGGTGCTGAAAAAAAACCGTAAGGCACTTAAATCGTGGGGGTTTTGTCTGTTGCTCTAAGATTTGGATGCAGTGACACGTTACAAGAAAATAAGTACTTGCATGTTATTGAAATCTGGCTGATGAAGTTGTAAAAATCTTGTTACATATCAAGGAATAAGCATTTACCCCCTTTATAAAATTTTTTATGACCACTTAAAAAGGCTGCAGAAGTCTTTTGGGTGTATTAAAGAGATCTTTTTTTGTCAGATTCAAAAAAGGTCTGAGTAGATGTTTTTGAGATTCAGAAAAGCTGCCCTGAAATGACATGCTGTCTTTTGGGGGCTTTTTGCTTACAAAGAGTAGGAAGTCAAATTACTAAAAGTTGAAATGATGTTTCAGAGAACCATATGCTATTAATTCAACTCTTTTGTGCACGAATACACTGGAATTTTTTCTCCTAGCTTTTAAAACTAGGTAGATGGGAGAGGATATTTTGGGTCGCAGGTATGTGGCATTTTTGAACAAAAAAGAATTTATGCCCTCCCCTGCATCTGGATGCATTTAACAAAGCCATGAGGGCTGGCACTATTTGCTCCTCCCAGACGGCCAAGGTATTGAACGCCCAGGGGTGGAGGAAAGGAGGAGAATGCTTTGTATAACTCTGAATTGTTCCAGATCAGAATTGACTGCAATAATGAAAGGAGTGTCCACACTAAAACATTACAGAATACCTCGAGCGAAGGCAGCCGGCTGCGCGCGGGCAAGGAGCGGAACCCGAAGAAGGAGAAGACAGACAGCGCAGACGCTCAACAGCCGCTGGTGAACGGAGTCCCCTAAACTGCATAACTCTGAAGTCATATTTCCTATACTGTTTCAGTAATTCCTATTCCATGTTAGAGAAACTTGTTAGGCCAAAGACAAATAGTAGGCAAGATGGCGCAGGGCATGAAATGAACATATGTTCTCTGTTAGCCTTTTTTAACATCAACAGTATGCAGTTGTTTTCAGAATAAGAAGTTATTCAAATATTTGCATAAAAATACCTGAACTTCCGAAAATCGCTTCCAAGTACATATTGCAGTTCAAACAATGAAAGATTCTTTTTTGTTTGTTTTAAAAATACTGAGCTGTGCATTGGTAAACTTTCTGTTCAGTTGTACCATTTTAACACATCGGGTCAAATTCACTGCTCAATTTCAATTTTCAGAATAAATAGTGTTTGCAGTAATCAAATTGGCTTCTGTTTTCAATCTAACTTACCAGTTCTTCATGAAATGCTATGTCGTTTTATGTCCTGTGTCAGTTCACATTCTGGTCCACCTTTTTCAATATTTTGGTGGACCCTGAAATCTGTGTGATGTAACAATTGTCATTTTCATTAGCAAAAAAGTTGTATGATCTGTGCCTTTTTTATATCTTGGCAGGTAGGAATATTATATTTGGATGCAGAAATCAGGGAAGATGAGTTGGTAACACTAAATGTAAAATATATGTAGCAATCCTTGTCAGACGTTAGTACTTTATAGACAAGTGCATGCTTTCCATAATTTTTTCCTTACATAAACATTCAGTTAGGCAGTTATAAGAATAGGAAATTTATTTTGCACTGAAGATTTGGCAAATAGTGTTATTGAAAAAGGGGTGTAATTTTTTTCTTTGTAGGCAGTACAGAAGCTTTTTTTTTAAAAAAAAAAAAGAAACTAAAAAAAAAAAAATCTTTCCATTGTGGAAAACTAAAAAACTCATTGTTACTGAGGGAACAAGTGTAACATGTTCACAAGCTAGTAATGTGTGCCTGCTGTTTGGCCAGATAACCAGCCTAAAGCATTGATGGTTTTCATCCTCCCAAAATTTTTGAATTGCTTATTTTAATTTGGGGGCTGTTTCAGGAGAGGTAGGAAGAAAGTCACCCACATGTCATGCCCTGGCAAGTACAGATACAGTAGTTGAAAATACTGACGGTAAAACAAGTTCTTCATATTTGGAGCTGCAAGGTCCTAATTACCAGCCAATTTGAAGGTGTCACAGAATTTGATCCAAAGTACAGCTGTACACCAGGGAAGGGTGGGCAGTGGTGGGAGGAGCTGTGCTTTCTTTCATTTCTGATCACACATTAAACTTACTGGGCACAACTGCATAAGGACCTTCATTTTAGTCCATTTTTGTTCAGATTACTCCAGAAGGAGAGCCACTGTTTATGTACAGAATTGTACAAACTTGACCTTGCCTCTGATGTATTTTGTGAGTTTTGTTTCTTTGCTTTCTTCATTCTTTTTTTTCCTTGCATACAGGTGAGCATACTAAAACTGGCAACGAACTGCACATGAATTAACAAATATAAAAATGTCTTAAAAAGTATTGCCAAACATTAATGTTGATTTCTAGTTATTTATTTTGGGAATGTATAGTATTTGAAAACAGAAATTGGTACCTTGCACACATCATCTGTAAGCTGTTTGGTTTAAAATACTGTAGATAATTAACCAAGGTAGACTGACCTTGTAATGTAACTGCTCTTGGGCAATATTCTCTGTACATATTAGCTACAACAGATTGGATTTTATGTTGACATTTGTTTGGTTATAGTGCAATATATTTTGTATGCAAGCAGTTTCAATAAAGTTTGATCTTCCTCTGCTAACTGATGTTGATGCAATCCTTATGAATGATTGCTTTAAAAAATCTCAACTGACAAAAGGTATTTCTTTGTTTAGACCTTAACTGTAGCCATTGTTTATTTACACATTTTAGAAAAGTCTCAAATATTACCAGATTTCAAAAGTATGGCACATAATGCTCAAGAAGACACAGTCTCCTCATGGAATGCTGCAGTACCTGTTGAGTGGTCACACTTCATGCACTCATTTCTCACATTCAGTAGTTGAGTTCACTAAGGTGCTAACCTGGCTAAATGTGAAATTACTAAACCCCAGTCTGACTAATTGGCTGCATTCCATTTCCAAGTGGGTTTTGGAGTTATGACCTTTTTCAGTATTTGTGTACTTAAAACAGATATCCCTTTCAGTTCATATTCCAGTGGTTTGAAATGTTATTAAATTTCAACAACTTAACCTGTGAATCTAAATGTACACTTTTATTTTGAAAAAGTCATGTTGTTACAAAACTTGAAAGTGCAACAAATGTCTGATGCTTGAGTTCAGGTCCGTCCTATTGGTAACTATTATAAAGTATGGTCTAATGAATTAAAATTATTTTTAAAATAAAGTTCTTTGAAAGAGTGAGAGGTATTTGTGAATCATGCCAAAGTCTAAATTCAGTAAGGTTAAGCTCAAAGCCTATGAAATAAGAAATGCTTATAAAAATAGAAAGTTTGTGTTTCTGTTGTTTACTGAATGCATTTTTGTTAATGATGGTGGGGAGTTAAGATTTTCAGTTGTTATTAAAAATTTCTCAAGGAAAAAAATCTCTATTCAACTTTTTTGGAGCAGATAAAAATCTCTGTGAGCACTCATCATGAGTTCAAGAAGATACTAGATTTAGTTTTGTGAATACAGAAGTTATTTGAATCAGTTACAGATAAGCTTTTTCAGCCTTTTTGTATCCCCAATATCAAATAATATGTACCATGTCCAGGAAGGATATTGAGTGCTATGAATATGGTACTGAGTGTGGACCCTGCTTCTTCCTACAACCACTTACTGTGAATGGCAGCTTATTTTCCTGAACTGCAGTGTGTTTCTCTGCAAAACCCTTCAGTATTGAATATTAAAAGGGAAAGCTTTAGCTACCAGTGAGTATTCCTCAGTCACTTCAGAAATCCTGCTGTACAGTTCTGCTAAATTCTCTGCTAATCTGCAAGAGAAGATGGGTCTCAAATATTTTTATCCTGTGTGTTGTTAAAGGTTTTGTCTCTTCCAGAAGCAGCAAGACTTGCAGTGGCATACCTGTGTTAAGGGGTGGGGGAGATGTGTTGCTGTTTCTGGTGGCTACTTAAAAGATTTTTTTTTTTAAATGACAAGGCTGAGCTGCTTGTTTCCACAGTAGTGTGTACTAAGTTTGTTCGTCATTCTTTTGAACTTAACAAATTTTCATCCTAAAATGTGCTAGTCAAAGGGTCCTTTCCAGACATATTCACACCCATGGAAATTGGGGTGACAAGGACATCTACACTGTTAAGGTAGCTTAATATATATTAGGAAAAGTGAGGTTAGACCTCCTGAGCTTACTGTTCTGAATAGATTCCACTTTTATCACAAGGTTCGCCTTACCAGAGGTTCATTAGACTTAGGCGCAGTATGGGTTTCACATCGTATTTTTAGCTGTGATTTACAGAAACAGCTCTTTGCACTTTGGCATTGTGAGTCTTCGACAGAGGACTGTGGATCTTTTGCCTGCATCTGGGCATGAATCTGGTTTTCTATGAACAGTTTTTTAAAATGCTTCGCACATCTGCCACCTGTGCTTTCACAGTTAGGAAGGTCATCCATCTCAGTTTGGTAGAGGGAAATAATTGCTGTTAAACCCAGATGAGTCAGTTGCCGTATTTTTTTTTTTTACATTGTTTAAAAATTACTTTACAATAGACTTTAAAGCAGTAATTTTTGTGTGCTTTGAGTGCTGTATGGAATTGGTTTATTAGAAAGAGCAGCAATCATAGATAATTTTGTGTATCTACTGAAAATTCAGTAGGAGATGTTTCCTTACAGTTTTGCACTGAATTTAGGAAACTGGTTTCCAATAAAAGTAGTTAATTTAAAGCAAAAAATGATCACATGGATGTAGTCTATAAATGCTAAGAACTTGACTGTTGCAGAAATGGTATAGCAAACATTTGCGGGGTTTGGCTGTGCTTTTTTGCCTGGTGCACTCAGGCTGAGGCTCAGGTGTACACTACTGCTACAGCAAAGGGAATCAACACTCCTGAATGTAGTAAAATCAATTAAGTGTTCTATTTAAAATGTGGGGGCAATTTTCTGTGATTCTTGGCAGTCTGAAAAGTCCCATGTCAGAAATGCATCACACTGTCTTGAGTGTTCCATGAGATAAATCAGCTTGGAAAGTCTCATGTAAATTATATGTTTCACAGAAAAGGAAGGCTTGGGGATTAGACAGTTCCGAGTATCTCCTTACTGGTACTCCTGAGAGTGGCTGAGTCTAGTCTGGGTGTAGAATGAAGCAATGAAACTGAGGATGGTTATTTTAGCAAGCTAATGCTGCATACAAATGAGGTTAAAGAGACCCACCCTTTAAACTCATTTTGCAGTTAACTGAAATGAGGAAAACAAAACCATGTGAATATATACGTTTTTTTCCAGCTCACCAATTTAGATGGCTGTTGTAGCAAACTGCAGCAGCTTTAGGCAGCTCATCTGTTTGGGGAACTGCTGATTTGATGGCATCTGCATTTACTTTAGGCTTCTTTATGTTTTAAAAACACTGTTCCCAGTCTATTCAGAGCTTTCCTTAATAAAAGGAATGGAAGTGGTAGAATCCCATAATGGTCTGGGTTGGAAGGGATCTGAAAGGTCATCTAGTTCCAGCCTCTGCCTTGGGCCTGAACACCTTCCTGTAGACCAAGCTGTCCAGAGCTCCATCCAGCCTGGCCTGGAATGTCTCCAGATACAGGGCATCTACAGCTTCTCTGGGCAACCTGCGCCAGGGCCTCTCACCCTCATTGTAAAAAAAAAAAATCATCTTTATATCTAGTCCAATTTGAACCTCTTTTAGTTTAAAACCTACTCTTTGGCCTATTGCACAGGCCTTGCTAAAAAGTCTTCCCCGTCTTTGTCGTGTAGCCTCTTTAGGTACTGGAAGGGGCCCTAATGTGTCCCCAGAGCCTTCTCCAGGCTGTACAACCCCAGGTCTCTCTGTCTTCAGAGCAGAGCTGTTCCAGGCCTGTGATCACCTTCATGACCCTCTAGACAAGCTTGAAAAGGTCCACATCCTTCATATGGGGGCAGCTTGTGGTTTAAGTCCAGCCAGCAGCACCACGTGGCTGCTCGCTCACTCACTGAGTACCCTCTTCCCCCGGCTCCCTCCCAGTGGGGATGTGAATCAGGGGAAACAAAAGAGTAAAAATCATGGGTTGATACAAGAATAGTTTAATACTTGAAAGCTAGTAGAATACAACAATAATTGTAATGAAAAGGAGCAAGAGAGATGAAATCCAAGAGGAACAAGAGCTGCACAATACAATTGCCCAGTACACTGACCAGTGCCCAGCCTGTCCCTGGGCAGTGTTTGGCATCTCTCTGCCAGCTCCTGTAGTTTATATACTGGGTATGATGTGCCATGGTGCGGAATATCCCTTTGGCCAGTCCAGGTCAGCTGTCCTGGCCATGCTCCCTCCTGGTTTCTGCTGCACCTGCTCCCTGCCAGAGCTTGGGAACTCAAAAGTCCTTGATTGAGAGCAAGAACTGCTTAGCAACAACTAAATACCAGTGTGTTTTCAACGTTGTCATCCTAAATCCAAGGCACAGCACTGTGCTAGCTACAAAAAAGAAAATTTAACTATCCCAGCTTAAATCAGGCCAGGTCTCCAGAGCTGTTTGCAGTACACCAGGTGGGGTCTCAAGAGAGGGGCGGAATTGCCTCCCTTGACCTGCTGGCCATGTTACCTTTGATGCAGCCCAGGATATGGTTGGCTTTCTGGGTCTAAGAAAAATCTGTGTAGATTTGTGCTTCAAGTATGCAAATACTTGGTGAAGCTATGAGGTCATGCTCTTACCTAATTAATTCACCTTTCATGGGTTAGTGAGAAGCTCTAACTTCAGCATTCTGACTGAATTTTTGATTTGAGAGTATTCTGATCTCTTACCTATTACCTGGTCTGCACAGTTAGTGATGTTTCCATATTGTACACTGATTGGTAAGAGTATGAATTTGTTTTGAACTTGGTGAATTAGAAGATTTGAGAGGCTTTCCAACAGTCTCATCAGGGGCCAATTTCTCCCAAAGCAATGGAGCTTTTTCTGGCCCCTCTGTTTCTCCATCCTGTTCTGTGCACCTGAGCTGGGGGTGGTGGCTGTGATGTGCTTTGGTTCCACGGTTGTTGGGGCCAGCCTGCAGTTGCTGAACCCTGGGGAGCTGCTCATGCCCTGCTCCAGCAGGGCTGGAGGAGACAGCAAAAGAAGTAAGTAATGGCGAGAACAAGATTTTTATCTTGTTTTCCTTCACCCTTGTTTACCCAAGTTGTCGTGAATGGTATTGGATTTTAGTAAGTATCTTGGAAAGCACGATTCCTGTCCTCTTAAGAAATAATTTCACATTACCAAAGTAGTTTCTCTGTGGGACAGAACATGTTTGTATATTCCTCTACAGCACAGGCACTTCAAGGGCTGGGAAGCTTTCCTCACTGAGCAGCAGGAGTCCAGAAAGAGCTGACCCTTCAAAGGGACCCTCCAATATCCATGTGAAATGCAGTCAGTCTTTTCCCTGGACAGCACTTCAAAAAATGAGGTTATCCTCATCAATACTAACGAATTGTCTCTAGTTTTAAGCTGTCTTTAGAACTAAGTGATAATAATTGAAAAAAGCCCTTTTTAGGGTAAAACAGGAGGGGCAGGCAAACTGAAATACAGCATCGGGCAAAGCAGTGATTAGGGGCTGCTTGGGGGTACAAAACCCAGCTTAAACCTGCTGTTAAATTACTATGGGGATTTCTAAAAATATTTTGTCCATAATACCATTTTGAGCTTCCTTTTAAAAATGTTATCCAAAGCTCTTCATGAGCTCCAATTGTGAAAAGAGTGAAGAATTGAATGAGCAAAGCTAGAATTCAGTTTTAAGCTTTCAAAAATTACTCATCCTTCACTCTTGATTCTGTTCGTGGAACTTGGATTAAAATTTTTCGCTAAAAATCATCTTTTTAAGTGCCAAGTCTCCAGCTCTAGGACACTTCAGAAAGATAATTTTTTGGCTAGTCTCTGTTAACAAGATGCCTTCCTTTAAACTCTCTTTAAATTAATTTCTTCAAAATCACTTATTGCCATTATATACACTATATACACTTTCAATGGGTTTTGGCCTCTTCCTTGCAAAAAAGGCAGTTCTGTGCAGCAATCAACTGTCAGGTTTGCTCTAATCCATAAATACGAAGTTAAGATCAATAATTTGTTTTTTGCAGGACCCTATACCAATTATTGATCTTGGTTTTATTGCAGTAATGCTGCCCTTTGGCACCTGTCGAGTGTGGGTCTTCATGGTCCTGCTCCTGCTTTGTAGCATCTATTCACGTGAGTATAGCAAGGACAAAAACATTCTCAAAGAAGCAGCAAGTACTTTTACTAGCAAGTAGGTTTTGTTGTCTTGGAAATTATTGGAAAATACTGAAAAATATTACAAGCAATTACCTCAGATTGGATTGATCAGTTCTGAGACTTAAATAGAGCAAAATATTTTTTTCCTGCATCTATAGTTCTCATTTCCTTCTGCGCATCAGTACAAGAAATAGATGCTGCTTGTTTCATCCCTGGCAGTGCAACTTGCTTTTATTGTACAGTTGATTGTAGATTTTTCTATTTTCCCCCAAATTATAGATTCTTCTATTTTTCCCCCACTTCTACTTTTTTTTCAGGATATTGCTGAAGGTGTTCTTATGTCTGTTGAGAATTGATGTCTTTGCTTACTACAGCAGATGACTCTAATTAGACAGGTTTTTGTCTGATTACTTGCACTAACAGAAGTTAAGTTTGGTCATCTGACATGTATAAAGGATCCATCCAACATGTTTGCATTTGATCCTTAATGCATTGAGAAACCAGACCTCAGAGCCTTTTCAGCTTCGGTGAAAGACTGGCAGTTGCTGTGTCGTAAAAGCTTCCAGGGTGGGTGTGATTTCTAACACAGATATAAATGTGTAAGTACAGCAATGGCCATTAAACCTATGTAAATGGCTTGTGTCTCTGTAAACCCTCACATGAGATAGGAATGTGTAGGGCAGCCATTGTTTTCAGATAATTCTTACCAAGCTGAATGTTGGAAACCTCATCTCATGAACTTTCCATGAAATCATTGCAAAGTCTTTAAAATTTTCTGGTCTGTCTTGTTTACTAGCAGGGAGAGGGGCCCCATGACATAACTGTCATCATGAGCTTGGTGGTCACATTTCTGTTACATGATAGTTTCACATTCTCTGTTTGGACAGCATCTTCAGTTCTCTCTATTCTGCTCTCTTTGGTTTTTTTTGGTTTTTTGGGTTTTTTGGTTTTTTTTTTTTCCCAAGGGAGTTTAGTATGGCACAGAAGAGACAAGTTGTACCCCAGGATAAGAAATTTCCTAATCCCCTAATTTATGCTCCCAACACTGTTAGCTGAAGAATTATCCAAAAGACTGAAGTTGTTCAATACCTTAGTCTTTGGTTAGGCTGTGATCTCAGCAAACTGCCATCACTGAAAGTTATTAAAGTGGTGATGGTGTAAGTTTCTCTCATGGAGAGAAAAAAGGCAAGCAGGTGGGAATACTGGGTCTCTTTTTTCCCCCTCATTGGGGAGTGGATTGCTAGTGGAGTCCTACTGTGATTTGCACTTCTGGTTTAATGAAAAAGAGATGTAGGGAGGCAGCAAGGTTTACTGATCCCATATTTTTTTAGAATAGTGTATATGAAAGGTGATTGGGAATATGAAATCAGTAGCCTTTGTGTAAACACTGCAGTACCTCGATATTTTAGGGATGGTTTGCTCTTTTCTATGCAACTGCAGCAGGTCACTGTCTGAAATAAGCTGGGATAGATGCATGTTTGGTTGTGTGATAAAGGTGCCTTTCACCATGTTTCTGTGTTTTAACTGGGGTCTGATCTTTATCTATAAAGCTGAAAGTTCTGCTTGTGTGCATAGGAAAAATATGACTATAGATGCAGCAAAGCATTTTCATGTAACCTGCACCTCATAGGTGAGCAGCAGGGCTTTTTATCCTTGACAATTTCCACCTGAATGGGTTCTTTAATTTAAATTTTACAGCTTTAGTTCTTTACTCATTGTGGTTCATGAAGCAATTTAAAGCAATATAAGTGAATACAACAGAAAGACATCTGTGCTTAACCTTGCTAGCCATCAGTAGACAGAGTTCCTGATGACTGCAAATGCCTTCCTAATGAGTGCTAATCAGTATGAAAATGTCATTGCTTTAATTAATTATGGGTAGTTTTGATGGTAATGAGCTAATCATTATGAACTTTCAGTTCTTGCAGCACCGATTCAGCCTGGTTCAGAACAGAGTGGAGAGGCACCCAGCAAACCTAACATGACAGTGAAAGGTGTATTCGAATCCTTCTTAAGCTTCTTCAGGCCAATGAGTAAGTGTCACTTCACCACTGCAGCATTGTTTCTCTCTTCCCTTCCCACTTCTGCCTCACATCCAGTCCACCCTCCCTCCCCTACCTGCCAGCATTTCATGTGTTTAAAACCCTTGGTCTAATACTATAAAACTCACTAGAGCCCTTGAAAATGGGGTTGCTAAGTGCCTCTTTAGAGCAATCACAGATTTGTTTGCACTACTACCCACCTGCAAAACCCTCTGTCACCAGTGATGTGACTGTGCTGGAAATGCTGAAATTGTTCTGAAAGTTTGGCATAGGATCCACCATGCCTGGCTTTGTTGTATCTCATCTGAGCTAGTTTTCCAGTCTTCCCACATACACATAGAAAGAAAAGAGAATTTGGCACAGCCTAAATGAGAGAAGGATTTTGTCCCACGCTGGTGTCTCTCCCACTTCTACTGGCTAAGGAAGGCTCCAGACCTTTTAGGTTAGACTGATACACTCACCTTTGGACTGCTGAAGTTAAATAACAAGACCTACATTAGTTCATAAAATTATTGAGATGTAAATCACAATGCTAGCTCACTATATCAAAAAGAAAGATAATATTTATGAGTACAGAAAGGATTTGTTATGTATAAAAACTGCCAGCCTGGTTCCATAAGTAGACCACAGACCAATAGGAAAGAGAAGCAGAAGTTCTCCTTTTCACCTATTGCTCACATGTTGCCCTAAGTAAACACAGAGGACTGGTGAAGATCCTGATCCCCCCCATTTAATAAACTGAATTTGGCTACCAGTAATGTCTCTGATAAATGTGAGGCTGACAATACAGCCAGTCCTGGGGGTGTTGTTGGAACCAAATGGTGCTTTGCAGCTGCTCTGTAACATGAGGGATTCAATGTGATGTTTTATAGGAATCAAATATACAGAGATGTCTACTATTTATAACTATCTTACACATTTAAGCCATTCCCACAGAGTATTTCATGATTATCAATAAATCTGCTATTAAATAGGAAATCCCAAAAATTGCTTAAATATGCTGTTCAATAACTGGATTGGATGTCATGGGGTTTTTTTCCTATCAGCTGATTTTCAACTGCTTGTAGAAACGAATAATAAATGCCAAACAGAGAGGGTTAGCTGCAATATAGTTTCTCAGCAAAAAAAAAAAAAAAAAAAAAAGCCTTAAGTTTCTGCTGTTTTTTAATTAGAAACAGTACAGTCAGAAAATTTAGTCTTTTTCACTTACTTTACAAACCTAAGTACAAAAACATGTCATAATGGTGTTTACATTCAACTTTGTAATAGATTCTTACAGAAACAAAGCAAATTACTAAAGATTTTCTATTACATGATTTAGCTTTTCTGCTAATTTCAATATAAAAATTGGTTAGGTTTTGGGACAGAACATACATGAATGTCAATGCTATTGTTTTCTGGCAGATTTAATCAATCAAAACATGCTAGAGGCACCAAAGTGATGACTTCCTTCTGTTTCACATTGCTCCCAGGATAGACATCTTACCTAATGTTGGTTTTTTTTTTTCCTTTCTAAAGCTTGCCGCCTCAGCAATGAGAAACTCTTAACTCCTTGTCCTGTAGAAGGCCTGAACAAGTCTGAATGCTCAAAAATTCACTGCTGTCCTTTCAAAATTGGCCAGGATGAGCAGTGCTACAAGCCAGTGAGAGACGGTGAGTGTGCTGCTCTGGGCTACTGCCTCAGGACAAGCCCTGCTCCTGCTCACACAATGCAGTTCTCCTTGCTGTTTGTACCTTTAGCTTTTCAGGACACCCCTCTCTATAAAGGAACTGTAAGTTTGCATGTAGTTCTTCATCTGTACTAATAAAGGAAACAAGTCATTGGTAGAAAGTTTTCTGGATATCACGTCAAGCCCAGCACCAGCAAAGAACAAGAGCCATACAAATAAATATAGTCACATATGTCAGAGCAAAGAATGAAGTAAAGGCTTTGTTTCATGGAAGTGGGGGTTAATCCAAAGTAGTGACTCCATGAAAGTGGTGTGAAGAAAAAATGAAAGGAACTGGATGTATTTTATATGGTGAAGAGGAGACTAATTGGTTGTTTAATAGTTACTGAGGCCTGTTTAGAAGGGAAGTTACTAAGATGAGAGTCACAAATTCTTTCTGGAAGAGCCAGATGATTTAACAAGTGGGAAGTGCCACTAACTGATGCTTAAGAAATTTAGCTCAAACATTAGAAGGGAAAAAGTTCATCAGAAAGGGGATGGAGTCCCCAACCTTGGAGGTTTTCAAGACTTGGATATAACAAGACACAACTCACTTGGTCTCATATTGGGAGTAGCCTTGCTTCAAGAGGAAGATTCATCTATGTGATCTGCAGAAGTCTCTTACAACCAAAATGTCAGTGGTTCTGTGTTATCAAATTCCAGCCTTAACATTACATTTTACCTCCATTTTTTCCTTTGAGCATCAACTTGGTGGGCGTGGTTCTTTTTTCTCATATGAATGCAAAAAACTCTTTTTGTAGATGCTGTCTTTGCTTATAATTCCATGGTTTTCTTTCCTCTACTGAAAGGGTTGTATCAAATCTTAATTTCTGTCACAAATTTTTCCTGTTTGTACAGCTTTCTAGAAACAGTTGTTGCTTTTCGTGGTGAGGTTTCTTCAATAAACTGAAAAAAACAAATAATTTAGAGGTGTTTTATTAGAGACAGAATTATTGGGTGTGGAAGGGACCTCTCACAATATAGTTAATCCTCCCTATTCTACCAGCATTAGCTATAACAGATTTCCTGGGCTGTGCCCAGTCAAATTTTGAATTTGTCGAAGGACAAACAACCAACAATGTAGGTAGTTGACACAAGGAATTTTGCCAAACATGGATGTTAAATTAGTAAAAAGAAACCATATTCTAGAACTTGATGATTTAGTTCTTCCGGGTGTAATTCAGTATATCTCCATTGATTTCAGAGGTGATATCCCAGTTTTTAGAATGAGCTGACTTAATACAGATATGAAACCCCAAGGTTACTTGTCAGCTAACATGAATTCATTCACTTTCTCTTGTTTGTGCGTCTTCAGGAGCAAGCTGAGGTCAAAATAAGACTTTGAAACTTTTCTTGTGCTTGAGGAGCTCCACATTCCAATGCTGGGGCAGCTGTAGCTACTACTAACTAGATAATTTTTGATTGAAGAAAGTATTATCCAGTGTGATGCCACCAGAATCTGTTTGTTAGTTAGGGGCATATGACAGAAATTAAATATTTTAATAATATTCAGTCCCAGCTTGGGCCTTTATATTATGTATAAAAGACACTTCACTACAGCAAGAAGAAAAGCTGTAGAGTGAAAATTATAGCTCTTCTGCTCATTTTTAAGATACATACTCAAGTAAATTTTAAAATTAAATATGCTCATTCAGCTGTGACTGCTTGATTCCTCAGTCCAGTTAGGCTTTTATTGTTCGGACATCAATACCAAGGGCTGACCATTTTACAGAATTATTTGTTCATAGATTAATGAGCTCCTTGAATGCTCCTGGATGTACAGCATATATCCAAAGAAAATGCAAACATTTACCTTTTGCCTTGTAGCATTCTGTTGACAAAATAGAAGCACTTAGCAGACACTAAACTGGTGGAAGTCGTGTTTGTCAGCTGGTCACAGGCTGCACACTGAATGGTGCTTCTCGTTGAGAGCTTTGTCTTGAATTTCACAGGGAATAAAATGAGGCCTTAAGAAAGTACTACAAAAGTTATGAACTGAAGACAATAAATAGAATTAATTTGAAAGATTTTTTTCTCCATTCTTAAAGCAACTTTTAAGGGACTTTCATTGGGTTTTTTAACTATTATTTCCCCACACACACACTCAACTGTGCCCTGTGCCATGGGCTCAATCAAACCCTGGTTGCCTCAGAAATTAAACAAATACTTGTGCTTTTTGAACTCGAGTGAAATTTGAGACCAGTTCTTTCTCATCTGAGCTCATTTCTAACATGTTTTTGCTATTGTGCTGATGAGTCATAGAATCATTTAGGTTAGAAAAGATCCTTGTGATCATTGAGTCCAACTTTAAATTCATCTGAGAGACAGCAGCTTTCCTTGGCATTTACTAAAGTCTTCAGGTGTGAGTGTGTCTTAAGGTGTGAGAGCTGTCAGAGTTTTGCTGACAAAACACCTGTCTAAACACCTGGCTGTGACTTCATGGCAGCAAAGATGTCTTAGAGGCTGATTCTGTCATCTGACCCTCAGTGTCTGTATCAGAATTATTCAGAGCTAATGCAAGCTTCTGCTGGCTCCACAGATGTGCAGCTGGCCATTCGAGTGGTTTTGCTTGTCGGAGGAGGATTTTTCATTTTGGGGTTTCTACCAATGTGTTGCTGTGCCTTTTTGCAGAGAAGGTAAGTGTTAGAGCATGACCAGAGCAAATTTACAAAGTACTGTTTCTAAACAGTGAAAATATGGAGATCTGGCATCTTTTAACTAGGTGAGGGGAGAAAGACTGGGAGAAAAATGGGCAAGAAACTAATGTTCAAACACAAATGATGAGTCCTTCTATTTTGAAGCTACATAAAACAGTCAATTTGGCTTAAAGGAAAAAAGGCTATTTAATGCCCCAGTACGCTTTCTAAAGACCTGGATTTAAAGACTTGGACTTAATCTTACTTCATTTGCTCGGGAAGTTGCATGTAAAGCACAAAAAGCAGACTCCTTCCAGGACAGAGCTGGAGTTTTGCAGTAAGACAAGGAAGGGAAGAACAAAGTATGAGGCCTGAACAGAGTAAGAGGGATGGGCGGTGAGCTGGGAATTAATTATCTCTAATGCTTCTAACATGCAGCATGGGGTTTTTAGTGTATAGAACACTTTACAGCCTGCAAGTTCTATGCAAGCAGTTTAGTGTTTGATACTGTGAAGAGTTTGAGCACGTGTATCTGTTCTCAGAATACAGGGAAAATGTAAACTCCACAACATCGAGGTCATTAAACTGATGGAATGAATTTACATAACTATGCTTTATTCTGCTTAGGTGGTAGTTCATATTGAATGGCTGGCACTACAACTTGGTTAATATGACAGAATTGTCTTTTTAGTGAAGATTTTTTCCTCCAAGTGCTAAACTTTTGCTCTTCTAAGATATAGTAGTCTGTGTGGGATCACGTACGTGCGTGTATACACACACATAGACTTTGCTAATGAGGCTGCTTGGCAGATGGCTGTTTGCTGTGGAGTTCCACATTCTGACAAAACCTGCTGTGAAAATCTCCACATTACATCTTACACTGTGCTCTACAGCTGAGGCACAGCATACAGATAGCTGCACTGAGTCATCAGTGACTGTGAAAGCAGGAGGCAAAGAATCAACATGAAATTATCATAAATTTTCTGGAAAATGAATTAATATATGTTCATTTGGGGAGAATTCACATTAATGTTTAAATGATCATTTCTGTGTTTTTTCATAGCCAGTGAAATTAGGAATTTTGCTCTTCTGTTATGACTTGATTTTTTGCTTTGTTTTTTAATGCAGTAATTAACCAGATGCTAAATGGTTTAAATTTCCAACATCAAATATTTAAGTTCTAGGAAAGGTGCAATTTTATCACACTGTAACTTTGAGTTTTGCCAGTTTTAGAGACAGTTGATAGAGTTTTGAAAAACATTCCTTTAATAAGCCAAAAACCTCTCTGGATAGAAATTCTTTTGTTTTCAACCTTATACAGTCATTGTTGAGAGAGTCCTATGTACAATGCCAAATCTCTACTGCAACTGGTGTGCACAAAAGTAAAAATTATTTTCTAGAGTTGTCAAAAAAAAAAAAAAGAGGACTTTTGCTGATGAAAATTTGCATAATTGTTTAATTCCACTGTGCCTCTTCTAGAGCAAATTGCAAGGTTTCTATACCATGGCCAGAGAAAGAAAGTGTAGGAGCATGGAACTCCTGTAAAATTGATAGAGGGAGCTGAGTACTCCTCGCCTTGCCACACTTGATCAACTCTAGTTCATCTAATTTCCCAAGCCAGTGAGGCTTTGTTACTTTCCACATCCCCATGGACAAACTGCATGTTTGCTTCCTTCCCGTGATGTTTTTCATGCAGGAAGCAGAATCTACAAGTTTGTTCCCTGCCAATTGGCAATTTCCCTGGTGTGCTATCAGCACAGTATCTCCTGCCTAGAGCTGTGCTCTGATGCTTTTGCTCTGTCCATACCTGTGCCAGCCTATCTTACTCCTCTCAGTTTTGTCAGCCTTCTTTAAGAACCACACACAAAAACAGGAAACTAAAGGCTAGAAAAATGCAGGTGCACTTAAATAGCGCTGCTTTTGAATAATATTGTGTAGATTTTAAAAGTAGAACTAGAAAGGTCTTCATTCCTGCCCAATCCCTAGCACAGCTGTGGGAAGGCGTCCACAGAATTTTGTTGACTTGTTACTGGGGAAATTTCTGGTCATGGTTGCATTGTCTCCCCTTCCTTGCCTGCTGGGGTTGAGACAAGCAGCCCTGTGCAGGAGTTCCTCTCAGGAAGAGCTGGGCAGCAAGTGGAGCCCAGGCCTGTGTGTGCCTTGTGTGGGCAGTGCTGGGTTAATGGTTGGGATTGGTGACCTTAAAGGTATTGTCTATCCTGAATGATTCTGTGGTTGTGTAAAAATCAGAAAGTGAAATTCATTAAGAAAACATAAGAAATGAGAAAAGCATTGAAATGCTTTTCCTCACCTTAATCTTTCTTCTGGTGATGAGTCTTATAATGGCTCCTGAAATCAGCTATAGCTTTTTGAGCTTTTTCACTGGAGCTAGGATTTCATGGCTGAAGTCTGGGTGACCTTCTCTAAACTCCTACTTTAGAATTCAACTTTCTGTTTTAATATGTTGCAGTCCATGTATCAATCCTTTACAAAAGATGAGCCAAGAAGTACAGAAAATTGCACGGGGAAAAAGAGCACGTGAGAAAAAGACTCATGATGAAGAGATTCATCGCCATTTACTGGACTGACAAGAAAGAACCAAAAGGACAAAAAGAGAAGGTAAACTAACTCTGGGGTATTCTTTTGTTCTAAGTTGAGGGTTGTTCTGTTGAGTCTGTGTAGAATACTAAAGATAGGCACTACCAAATGCCTGCTGCCTGCCCGTGCACTAGGCATTGTCCAAAGGCACTGCTTCTCAAGGGTCACCTTCAGTTTCTGCTGTGGGAGAAGCAATGAGTCTGCAAGAATGCTACTGCTGTCCCAGGCTGCCAGCTGACAGCAGAGCCATGGACAGTCTGAGGTTAAGGCCCTCTGCCACTTCAGCATTCCTTATCTCATGTGCAAATTGTTGCACAAGAAAGTGGAAACGCAATGGGTTTGCTGCTCTCAGGAGGGGCAGATCCATTTCCAGACACTGAAAAGTCTGTCTTTCTGTATGGATAGGGATGGTTTTTAGCTGAGGCATTCCCGTAGCTCCACATCTTGGCATTCTTGGCATTCTTCCTCAATGCTGAAGAGCACTTGACTACTGAAATAAATGCAATCTGAGAGTGAAATGCTATTTACTTCATGTGACCATGCCAAACTATAGCCTACTAAAGGTCACAATGAAATAAAAAGGCGTCAGGGAGGTCATTAGACAATGAGGAAATATTTCTGGGAGTGTATTGATTTGGCAGAAATGTAAAGGTGTCCCTAAATCAAGTTATACTCATATTTGGGTTTTTTTTTCTGCTTTTGGTGTATAGGAACGTCCACCTGATCCTGAAGATAAAGCAGAAGACACCAGGATTATTTGACTATCTCCTAGAAAATGACACGTTTTGTTTTAGCATTGAAGTAATACAAATTTTTTAACCCTTGATAATTCTATTAATTTTGCAGTAAAGGTTTTTCATTCTAGTTTCTTGCACTCATTCCATATCTCCTGTACAAAAAACCTGGTAACAGTGAAAGGCAAAATGCTCATGGCAACCCCTGAGTAGTAAAGTCAGTGTTCTTTTCATACAGTAGCATCCCTGTGGAAGGGATATAAAGACACCAGTTGCATGCCCATCTCAGCATAGGGGTCAATCTTAGAAAAAGATTAAGGGAGTGTTGTCACTCATTGAATTGGTAGTGAGAAGAAGCTTTCTGTGGTTCCATATTGGATGGCTTCATAGCACAGTAATGCTGCTCTTGCTGAGGAGAACAGCTGATTCTTTACCAGGCTACAGAGGATTTGGAAATTCTCTTGTTGGGCAATTGCTTTAAAGATATGCTTGGCAAAAATACAAAGGACTTAAGGAAACTGCAAGAGTCTTGTCTCTGGAGTTGTTCTCTCTGCTGGGTATTGCTGCACCACACAACATTTTTGATTTTAGAATGACCTGTCTCCCAAAGTAGGTGATTCCAAAATGCAATTTCTTTCCATTTCTCTGTTGTGTAACAAAAATAAAAGAAACAAATGTGTAACGCTTTTTGACAGCTGAGTGCAGAGTGAGCACCTAAAAGAGTGTCAGTAGAAGTCAGTATCACCCATAATAACACAATCACTTGTCGTATTTCTTTGGGGCTGTGAAGTCCATGTAGCAGAATTTCCAAGAGCTGCAGCTGCAGGAATGGAGCTCTGGTCCTAAGCTGGAGCGTAAATATTATGAGTGATTCTTAGAAACTCTGTACTTTCAGAATTGCCCATTTAAAACATTTTTTTTAGTTTCCTAATTCCTAAAAAAGGGATCGCTTAAAATCCAAGTGTAATGTGGGTGGAACATGCATATGGGCAGTCTCATTAAGTTGTTGGAGCGCTTGCTGGTGATCAGATGTAACTATATGCAGGAGCTTTAAAGCCTGACATTGCAACCATTGCCACAAGCATTGTGTTACAGATGATTTGGCTAAAATTTTGCAAGCAAAAGTATTACACTATTATTGATGTGGAGCAGCAGAACAATGGAAACTGAATAGGGTACTGTTTGATGTGTATTTGCTCTTTTTTGATACTACTTTTATGGAAGGTGAAGTTTGTATGTAGACATTTTGACAGAGATAAAAACAGTTTCCTGCTGCATGAATTTCAAGGCACTGTCACAGCTGAACTGTGCACATGACAAAGCAGAGAAACCCTCATGGCTGGTGATTACAGGGACCAAGTTGTGCTCCAAAGTCAGGCTTTCATGTGGTGCTTCATGATTCTGATTTGAAGGGCAATAAATTCCTCCAGTTTCCATGTCATTGGTGGCACAACTGGTTTCAATGTCACTTAACATCCTGACAAAGGGACACACTCTGATCAAACAACTGTATTTAAGGGTGAGCAATCAGTGCACCTGCAGTAACTGTATGTGGCAGCACCAGAACAAGAGGAGCATAAGTAAAATATTCTGTTAGAGGAGGAGGTGAGATGAAAAAGTCACAGCAGAGTTGTGTTCCCCTTAGTGGGACAGCAGTCAAGAGCACAGTGCACAGGCATGGGCCCTGTCCTCTTTCATGCAGCAGCTTTGCTGCAAAGGTGTCCTAAAATGCTGGAAGTTTTGCTTTTCAATTGGAGAGGACAAAAGTTCTGATTTTACATTTTAATTTCTATATTAGCTTGACAATGCACTGAATCAATAACTGCCAAGCCATAGGTGTTGCTTAAATAACTGCTCTCTGTGCCTAAGATGACATAATAGCTATTTCATTACTGTTGAAGGTCAAGATTACCACTTTAGGGTCAAATCACAGATATTTATTCACAGGCCTGTGTGTGATGTGAACTGTACTGACAATGTCACAAAAGGCTGGATGTTTTGATCAGCTGATTGGCTGCTTGCTTACACTGAATATTCAGATCCCTTGCATAATATTTTCTTGTTTGCTTGTTTTTGTGCTCCTGGACGTAAGCAGGTGGCAGAACAATTTCAGCATGGGGTTACCTCACATCTAACTGAAACATGTCTTTTTCCCAGTGCTTAAGCTTTTGATTGTGTCATGTATATCAAGCTGTATGCTGCTGAGCAAAATTCAATTTTCCTTTGTCCCTTCTATCCCTTCCAAGAATTCGATGAGGGTGCAGGTGAGCTACAAGAGGGCACGATCATTTTTGCCATGCTCCTCACAGTACCTCTATGTCTAGAAAAGAAGCTGCTGAAAGCTGGGTGTGGTTCCCAAATCTGCAGAAAGACCTTCCCGGCCCAGGGAGAGGGAGGGACATCTTCAGTACTAAAATCAGGGACCACAAGATGGTGCTGCAGGAAAACATTTTTCCCTCCAAGGTTTTGAGTTCTGGAGAGCTGTATTGATTTCTGCCTTTTACAATGTGGTTCATCAAGTCACAAAAAGGCAGATGGTGTACAAGAGAGCAATGGTCACTCAGTAAAAAAGACAACATAATACAGCATATGATGACAAGGCTTTAGAAGACTTACAAGATATACAAACCATTGCTTGTGGCTTTAGCTCTGCTCTCTCTCCTATTGAACTGATAGAGAGTGGAACAAAAGAGCTCTCAGTGGAACATCCTTCTTTATCTTCACAAAGATTAAATAAATACAAGGCTAAACAACTTGGCCCAATGCTCAATAGCAGTGTCCAGGAGTGGATGCTGCTACCCCAGAGATGGGAGCTATGACAGGGCTTCAACAGCAGGATAGCTCTTTCATCACCCAGAGCCTGCACCACATCTAATGGCAAAGGATTTGGCTGAAATTCTGTTCCCTCTGAAACCTGACCCACACCTTTAGCCATGCTCCCTGAGATGAAAAGTCACAATGCTTTTTTGAAAGATTTAAAGGAATAGGAAATGACTGCATTACACTGTGGATGATTGTGGCAATATCTGGTACTTCTCTCTTCTGACCTTTAGAAAGCTTTCAAAGTCATGAGAATTGAACTTAAAAAATAAATACAATGGAATGAGGAAATAGGTTTGAACTGTAAAGCTCAAAAATCCAAGGCCAAATACAGAATTGTATTTAAACAAAATCTCTGTGACTGGGGAACTTGTACTTTTGAAGGCTTGAAATTCAGTTCTGAAGCCTGTTTTAACCCAGCTGAGATCCATGCAATGCCAGGTAGTGCAGATATAGGAGAAGAATGTACTTCATTGCTCAACAAATATTTTCCCAGCTTATTTCCATGTAAGGGATGTAATTTTAAATGTTATGGTTGCTATGATCTTGCTGACCTAGGCTTGGATGCACAGCTAAAATAAAGTGTAAAGGTCTCCTTGGAAAAGGTGCTTTATGTTCTCCTGTAAGGTCCCAGTGGAGCAACTGGTTCTGTCTAACACAATTGTGCTTCTGGTGTTTGTGCTCCAAAACTTTTTTGTTCCAATAAAACACTGGAAAAAATGGTTTCTGCCAGATGAAAGGGGAAAACTGTCCACAGCTGCACTGCTTTAACCTTCTAAGTTTCACTGTAGTGCTTCCAAGTCCCTTCACAAAAGCCATGCTTCTTTCTGCACTGCTTCCTCACAGAATTCACTATCCTGCATATATCTCCCATTCCAGTGGATTAATCTCTGAGCACATGTGTGTGTTTTGTTCTGTGTCCAGGTAAGTGCAATAGAGCTTCAGTCTGCAGCAGCTGTTTCTCTGTAGCATCAACCAGCACCTCTGTCCTGGTGGCTCTGAAGGTTTGGCTGAGCCAGCTGACATTTAGGCAAGGTGGGAAGGAGGATGGCAATTCCACAGGCAGCTCCCTCTAAAAAGGAGTGTGGCTACAGATGCTCTGGTCCTGCTGCACCCATCTCCCTGCTTTTCAAGGGGGGGATTTTTCAGTCTGTTAGGCTACAGCTGTGCAGTGTTCCACCTAGTGTGGATCATCAGCTGAGTCAAAGTGAAAAGATTTAAATAACTTTTCTTCAGAAAAGGAATCTTCTGATGCAGGTGCTGGGCCTGCCATTAGCACTGCACTCTTGCCCAGGCCCCTCCTAAGGGTTTTACTGACTCTCCAAGCTTTAAACATTTTTGTATTCAAGGTAATTGATACAGCACTGGCACAGAAGATGTGTGTGGCAAATGTGGAATGGAAAAACTAAGCCAATAGAAAGGACAGAACCTGTGCTTAGGACTTAGGGCACAGCTGGGAGATCCAGGGAGATAATGCATAGGTATAAAATGCTCTGGGATACATTTACTAATGGGAAAGCCCTGCTTCAGTTAAATGCCCCAGCAGTAATGCCAAAAAGCAATTTCTTCAATTAAACACAGCCTTATGAACTGCAATAGATCATTGTGGTTGGCTGTGTGATGTGTCTTTTCCCATCATCTTCAAGGAAGGACAGGGGAAAGTTCATTCCTGCTCCTAACATTGGGTGCATTGATAGCTGATATTTCTACTTTTATTTCCCAGATACCAAAGTGATAGCTTTAAATAATAACAGGGCTCGGTTTAAAGGAAGGAGCTCTTATGGTCTCTATGAAAAACTCTCAGAAGCAAGGAAACTTGAGAGCATGGGGGAAAGAGTAATTGGGGTGCTCTTGACCCATTGTTTTGATGTCACAGTAGGTGGCCCAGCTCAAGCTTTTGAATAGTGGATAAGCATGGCATATTACTGTTATGGTGATCCTCATTCAGAAGAGCCCTAGAATGCTATAATATGAGTATGTTTAAACCATGAAAAATCTGGGGTTGGGGAACATCAGCTAAAGACCAGGCTGTGCAAACTGGAAAGGAAGAGAAGGAAGTTCAAAGGAAAAATGACCTTGTGAAAAATAACATGGAACCCTTCACCAGAATGCAACAGAATGTTATTCATAGTATCCTTTTGCAATTTATTTTAGTTATATATGAGCACACTAAAAGTCTGTCACAGCAACTACTACAAGGAGTTATCTTATTTTTTTATCTATAAACTTAATTGGTTATTCGTTTTGGTTTGGGTTTTTTTTTGTAACCATAACTACAATTAATCATAACTCATCAGCACAGCTAGCTAGAAAACAAAAGGTTAACAGCAAATTCTGTTTTACTGGTTAAAGATGCTGCTATAGCAGCATTTGCTCAAATGGTTGTTTTACACATGCAGTGGCATCATCCAGTTTAAATCCCGCTGTGTTTCTTTGCCAACAACTGCTAGTGAACATTTGCCCACCTTCCCTGCTGCTGAGTAGTATCAGGATTAGATGCAGGGAGGCGAACAGGCTTACAACTTCATCTGTTGGCACCACAGGAATGCAGGAGCAGAACAGCATGGCAATAGGGAAAACTTTCAAAATCATCAATTTTAAGGTCTTGCCTCAAAATGACTATTTCCTGGCTGGGGGTGGAGGGGGGAGTGGGGGGTGTGAGGATAGCTTTCCCCAAATGTGCAAGGAAAAAAAAAAGGAGAAAAGCAGCAAGAAGAAAATATTTCTCAGATAAATACATGATGGGCATTTATTTATTATCCAACCTACCAGGCAGGTGAATGCCTCCAAAACTGTATTGGGAAGTCGATTTTGACATGGGAGGACTGCCTGTCAAGAAAACACTGAACTTATCCTGCTCTGTTGGGAATAAAAATTTAGGGAGCTTTAGTACATCTTGGACTTTTTGAAGATGATGGATAGGTTGCAGCAACAGGCATTTTCCTCCCCTCACCAAAGGATGCCACTTTTCCCTCAGTACTTAGCACAAGTCTCTTTGAATGACATGATTATAGAGAATCACATTCTGAGCAGAGACTGGTAGAGACAGGCAGCTGGGTTTTCTGAGCATTTATATTGGCCTTTGCCTGTGCTTGAAAGCAGTTGAACCCCTACATTTCTTACCTCTAAGGCTGGGTGCCTCCCTGACCTTCTCAACCACTTGTCTGCTTATGGGCAGAGCAGGAATGTAGTGCCAGGTGGCCAGAGGACAGGAAAAGGTGGCACTGCTCTCTCCACTGAAGTGCTCTGCTGGAAGCTCTCACTGTGCTGGTTAGATCCAAGTGTGCTGCTGCACTGGAGGAGCTGGGCTGCACCCCCTTTCCCAGCAGAGCTTTCCCAGCTGCCTGGCAGCAGGGAGTTGGGCTGGCAAGTGGGGTAGCAAGCAGATATTGCTTTTTAACGATAAACACAGCTTTAATGGTTCCTCTTAGGTTTTTATAGTAGCAGAGTACAGAGTTAAACAAAGAAATAATCTGTCTCACATCCTCTCTTTTCTCATTGTTTGTCCTCTGTAAACACATGGCAGGCATCTCTGTTATTAACTCTGAGTTTGAGTCCACTGTGATTTGTCTGATGGTAGCAATACCTGTTCTTTATAGTATTTCACCTCCCCTGCTCAAACAATGCTCAGCTATGGCACCAAACAATCACCTTAAGTTGTGCATTAGCAACTACAAAGTAATTAGGAATTTTTTGTTGTTTTTTCAGATTAAAATAGATTGTGACAAAGTAGGCTGACAGGTCCAAAGCAGCTGTTGGGATCTGAAGTAACAGTGATGTACATTAAAGTGCTCTTGACCACATATTTATGCAATAGACCTAATAGCTCTAAATTAGCTGTTATGATCTATCAGTTAAGTAATCCATACTGTTAAGAATGTCAGGATAAACCCTAAGGAATTATTTTTACCCACTGCAACAATTTTCATATTCTTATACTTCAACAAACTTTTTTTCTTAGAACAATAACTTTTCTATTTGCTTAATGCTGTTAATATGAAGCATACAGCCCATACTGAATGCTTTGAGTTAGGAAAGTCTGCAGAAAATACTGTGGTAGGTTTAAAACATCATCTGTAGATGGGTTAGAGTTCTTGCAGCATGAATCTCACATTTTTGCAATTATTTGGAACAGCAGCAAGAGGCATTAACAAGTAACTGAATTTTCCTTGTTTTGTGATTGTATTTTTGCCATCCAGAGGATTTTTCACTTTACTGCGATCTCCTTATGGGCTGGTGCTCAGAGCAGGATGTTCAGGTCCTAGCACAAGTATTGTGAGTAGTGCAGCTACCCTGACCCTTACCTGCCCCAGCTGTTTTGCTGTTTCAGCACTACTTCTAGATTTAGAGCTGATCTGGTGCTACCTGCAAGACCAGTCCTTTGGGTTTCCAAACTTTTTGATCATGTGCCCCTATTAGAAAAATGTTTTTGAGTATCTACCCTATAAATAAACCCTATAAATCATAAATGTGTTATATACCTTATAAAACACAGACACAAAATTTTAAAAGGATGAGATAAAAATGGAATAAACAGTGGAAGTTTATTTTCTTTACATTTTGATAGTGTAAAAACCATTTTCTTCCTTCCAGTAAACTGCCTTGTGTACCCCCTTGAGGGCATGCACCCCACTTAGGAGAGCATTGCTTGAATGTACTACAAGGACAGACCTCACTTTCCCTTATTTTAAATATAGTCTTGTGTGATAGAATTCTCCCTCCATTTTCAGTTCTCCCCACATAGACATCCTGGGCATACAGGAAACAATGACCAATGAGACAAGGAAATTACTTTTTCTCCCCATTCACTCTTCACCTTGTTATTAAGCCTGTTACAGATATAGCAACTTAATGACTACTATGACCAAGATGGGTAGATCATAATTATTCTTAGTACATCATGTAGTCAGACTGCTTTAGTAAGCCCCTGTAATCTGTAATGAAATTTGGGGTTACTGATCATTACAGGGTAGGGAAGGTGTTATCTAGTCCTGCCCTGAAGTTCCACGTGCAGTCAGCTGCAGAGTCTCATAATTTGCTTCTCCACATCTTTATTTTAAGGAAATTTTCTCATGCTTCCCATTCCCATGAATGGGAAAGGCACATGCCTGAGCCAGGACATTCCTCCAACCTGTGCCTTTCACATCCACACTTGGCTGGTAATTGTCCTCCAGGGTGTGAGCTAGGTCATGACCCAGCATCAGCCTCCTCCTAGCTGTCACTTCCTGGGCTCAGTGACTCCGGGGAAATGAAAGTACCCAGGCCAGTGGTTTATGTCACAGGCTAAAGTAGAGGTAGAGCTTCCTCTACAGACAAGGCTCCTGAAGAGTCAAAGCTGCTTAGACCTGTTTTACTCATATTTACTGCTGTTGAGCAAGGAGACAGTTCTGTCAATCTGCCTGAGTTTAGCCTCGGAGGAAAGAGTAATTATTTCTTGATTCATTCAAACAACAAGCTGAAAAGGGTTTCAGATCCTTTCAAGATTTGATTGTCTCCTTACAAATGCTATGCACATGTTGGCAGCAGTGTAGGCAAAACCTACTATTTGTAGATTTCTCTGGGTTTATGATGGGCTCCTCCTTGTCTCTGAAGGTTATATAAAAGGATGTTATATAAAAGTATTCTTGGAAGAAGAGGTTTTAAGAAATAGTTTAGAGGAAGAGATTGAGATTGCTGCCTGGAAGATGTTTGCCAGCAGCCATTTATTGACTGATCCAGGCAGAGATGGTAAAGCTGGTGATTAGGCCACTGTCCATGGGTGAAAAGAAGGCAAAGAACAAGGTAGGAGAGCAGAAACAGCATGGATTTTGCAGGGAGGGCGAGGTGAGACAAATAATAAAAGGTGCTGGTGTTGAGGAATACATTTAGTGCAGGTAGCTTGGGGTGAGCTGTGCCTGTGTTACTGCACTGTGAATAAATTGCTTTATGGAACAAGACATCTGAGACTGCTGTGAGAACCTGGGGTTGAGCTGGTGAGGAAATCTGCTCTGACTGTGAGTGTGGGGGAGTCAAGAGGGAACCTGTTGGGTGACTGGAGCTGCCACTGGGAAGGGGCTGTGGTCCCAGCAGTGAGAATAGAGCTGGTTCTTTTGCTCAGTGATTAGACTGGGGGGGAGGAGAGTAAACTGAATGAGCTTATATTGCTTGGCTCAGCCATGCACTTCCCTCTGATGGCTTTATTCCTTCTGGTGCAGATTGGTGCCTGCTTTATCCCTTTCACAGAGAGGAAAGGGCAGCTTGATCAGTGCCAGCAGGTTTGTGTGGCCTCCCAGACAGAGTAAGCAACAGAGGGAAGGAAATCAACCCTTGGTGGGAAGAGTGAGAGAATCCCACCTTAGTAGAGGATGTGTCCAGGGAAGAGAAGTATCTGGACCACAGAAGGTGGGCTGGTGTTGGATTGGCTCTTGTGCAGGGGCCATCTCTTGACTGGCTTGTGTGGAAGGGTGGAGCATTCACTCTGCCTTACAGAGAGCTCTGTCATGGCTAAAACGAGTGTTGCTTTCTAGCTAGAGAGCAATGAGCACATTTGAGGGGTCTTGGAGTCCTGTGTTTGGTTCCCTTGTGTCAGTCAGGGAGCTCTGTGGTGGAACACAAACCAGTTTGTGACTACAGCAAACAAGGATTGGGAAAGTTAGCTGTTCTCGTCTGATCCAGGGCTTCTCACCATTTCTCTAAATGGCTTTCCAAGACACCTGGTACTTTCACAGTTGTGACTTGGTACTACAATCTATTAATAGGACATCTGAAGTGTATGATATGAGGAGAGAAAGAAGTACTTGTATTTCTGTCATGATCCAAGCAAAAATAATACTCGGTAGAAAAAGGTTTGTGACAATCTGTTTGTGCTGTTAGTCATTACCATCAGCCCCTTTGTTTGAAATGATGGGGCCTGGGCTCAGTGACCACAGGGGTCTGTGTTCCAACAACTTCACCAGTATCATCCTGAAGTATTAAGTTCTGCAACAACATATGTCCTTCATCTAACTGGGAGACGGGCTTGTAAAGATTATATTTACATAAGATTCCACAGGAAAAAAAAAAAAGTAGACCATCAAAGCTGCTGCAATTAGGGTTTGGCTCTCAATCCAAGATATTTATGAATTGACACTGATGTTGTAAGTCTCTAATGAAACATTCATTCACAAGTTTGGTTCCTTAAAAAATGTCATTTACAGAAGAAATAAGTTATGAAGAAATCAAATTTCATATAAGAAACCCTGGAAAACAAGACCACAAATGACAAAACATAGTATTTAGAGCCCAGATGGCTGCATAAAATAAATAGCCATTTCCCTGGTGGAAACATAGGCAATTTGGCTGTGTGAAGCTACAATTCCAGCAGAGATCCTTGAAACAGATGTTAATATTGCTTGTGCATGGAAACTTTACTAAAATGCAAGATGTTCAGGTAACATGAATGTAATAACTGATGACCTCGGATTTCTTTGTCTGTAGGAAACATGCACTTTAAACCATGAAGTGGCCATTGTAGAGCCTGGAATGTAAATATCTGTATACATGTTACAATGAGCTTGTACATGTGGCTGCCTAAGCTGTTTGAGACTTTTGGTAATTTTCTTTTTGCTGCTGTAACTGGTATCCAGTGAAATATTTTAAACCAATAAGAAAAGATCAAGATGAATATGAATATAGATTATATATATAGGTATATATAGGCATAGATAGATACAAAGGTACAATGTCTTTACCTGTCTAGAGAAGAAACAATAATTTAAACACCTTCTTCATGTCAGATTAACTTTAAAACTGCCCCATGTTACTGTGTTGCCTTCACCAAGTCTGTGTTATCCTTTGTGATGTACCTGGTCAGGCTAAGTAAGCCCCTACTTTTAGTAGAAGCCAGCCCTACTGATCTCTTTCTCTGGTGGTTGCATCCTTGACTTAAGCTTAGCCTAAGAAATATGACTGATGGAATACATAATCTGGAGGCAATTCTCAGAGTTTCTCAGTGAAATGTGCTTTCTCCATAGAGTAAGAAGAAAAAAAAGTGGCAAAAATGGATTTATTTTGAAAAAAATTATGGTTTCATTTATTCTTCAAAAGCTCTCATGATGTCAGTTTAGTAAGTGTGGTACAACAGTCCCCTGAGAGGCAGCAGCGAGGCACATCTCTTATGGCTTGCACTTGTGTAGCTCCCTGCTGGTTGTTCCAGTGGAATCCTGTTCCATGGAGGCCCTAAATACAGAACCTGCAGAGCAGTGATTTCCTGTGTCCCTGAGTGGCTGAAGGGAGGGCTGTCCTTAGCTCTGGTGCACACAGCATCAGGCAGCAAAGGCCTTGTGTGGAGCAGGGACGAGCTGCAGAGGTAACGCCTCCCAATCAAACAAGGACTACATTAATGCTGCTGGGACTGAGGAAAAGTCTGACATTTTCTCCATGCATTCTGGGTGAGCTGTCCAGAGGTCAGTGGGTAGTGGTGAAGTCTGAGAACAGGCTGTTTCCCCCCTTTCCCTGTTTGATCCAGGAGCAGAGGTTCTGAGCAGAGGGCTTTGCACAGCAGCCAGTGGGCAGAGCACATACCTAGACTGTGAGAGATTAGCATTCAGTTCTTGCTCAGCCTGAGGTGATTCAACCCCCACCAGGGTACTCCAAACCATGGGTGTTCTGGGGAAATCTGTCATTTGCACAGCTGTGCTCAGAATCCAGCGAGGAAATACTGGAATTCATGGCAGTGGGGTCAGGATTAGTGGTAGTGTCATTAAAATACAGCCTGGGACAAGGCTGAGTCAGTAAGAATTCAGTGTTCTTGGATGTGAGGGAGCACTGTTTGCACAGGAAGCCGTGGCAGCCACGTCAGTGCCTCAGTGTGCTCGTTGTCATGATGTCTGAGCTTTCTGGAAACCTCCCAGCATTTGGGCTGATCTCGAGGTCCCCAGAGCAAAGCAAATGCAAAGCATATAGCAGCTCTCTGGGTAAGACAAAAAATGTCCCTCTCTTCTCAAAAAAAAAAAAANAAAAAAAAAAAAAAAAAGACATTCTAGTTCCAAATTTTGGTTCTCCTGTACTGGAATTTTTTCAGTAGAAGGCAGCTTTGTCTTTACTATGTGGTTCAGAACAACAGGTAGGTTATTCAGGAGTGTTTAATGACTTCAAGATACCCCAGTTATCTCCCACATCAGACTAAGCTGAATTAGAAAAAGGAAAGAGAGAAAATACCCTCTAAAGATTAAGGGTGAAAGGACCCTGCTACTTGAAGAGAGCTGAACAGTACATGTAAGCCATTGCAAGGGATTTGATAGCATGTGGCAGAGAGCTGCTGTTTTCTGGATGGTGCTGGGACTGCTCAGCTTGAAACCATGCCCTCAATTGTTTATGTTGAGCAGCGTCTCCCCTGAGCAGGCAGCAGACGTGTGCTCTCTTTACAAAGAGGGCTCTGGAACCTCTCCCCAGCCTTACAGCCTGATTCTGAGTCATCTCCTTGTACAGCTCAGTGGCACAAGTGGGATCTGAAAGAATACCACTTATTGCAACAGTGAAAAACCTTCACTGTCTTCCAAGGATTGGAGTCTCTTGGTTGGAGTGGGGGAAAGGGGATAGAGCACTGCAATTCAGAATCCTGAATCAGTCACTTGGCTGCTCTCCTTCTGAGCAGCTCCATCTCTGCTACGTTTTCCCCATCTGTAATAACAGACATACGCCTGTGCAGGAAACTGATGTCTTCAGCTAGAAGTCTAGTATAAAATATACATTCTCTGAGAAAGCATCAGAAATCTTTCCAAAAAGAAATAGCTTTACTTTACACTAAATTGCAGTGCCTCTACTGTCATATGATACTGCTTCTCCACCACACCTAAGTTAGCTGAGTCAACAAGCTAAACACTGCACATCCCAGTATTAATTTCAGCAATCTTGACACCTCTGTATCATAGTGTTACACTTCTTAACTCAGCTGTCAGCATGCAGTGAATGTGGCAGTACTGTCAGCTCACACACAATAGGGATTAGTATCTCAGGGAGAGTGTTTGGTACTCTCACTCAGAGAAATTTCATTTTCACGTGCTTTCTGCATTTACAATAACAGTGGGCTGGGCTTGCCACTCTTATATATTAATGTCTAGTGCTAACTGTGTTAAAAAAAACATGTGCTTGCTGATTCTTCCTCTCTAAAGAGTCCCTTTTTCTGATACAGAACCAAAAATAGTCATTCCTTCAGTTTCAGAGGAAACATGCATCTACTGATAACTCTTTCAACAGGGACACCTGTTAGTCTGACCGATGAGACAATAAAATCAGAACCAAATTGCTTTATTCAGTAAAGATAAGTAGATAAAATCACAGAAAATAAAGTCACAATAGAGTAAATTCTTGCTCTGTTCACAGCTGTTTAATGGAATTGCCTCTCGTGAAAGCCACAGCTGCTCCAGGGGGCTCTGGAGCTGCAGCAAGGCTTGTCCTAAGCATCCAGGGCTGCCTTCGAAAGTGACCCTAATTAGAACATGCACCTTGAACTAGGCCAGGCTACTGAGCATTGACCAGACCACTCTGGTGCCCTTGGGCTGGAAGCTCAGCTGAGGGCTTTGGGTGCAAAGGGCTGTCTCTCAGGCTGTAGTAGATCTTGTGCCATTTCTGTCTTGTGCCCCTCAGGAGCATCAGCACATTTCCCTGCTACTGTGAGCAGTGTCCTTAGGGCTTGGCAGAGCTTTGCAAAGCAGGCTGTTTGCTTGGTGCAGGAGTGCTGTTGGCATCTGGTGTCTGCAGCAATGGACCCACATCTTCCCAGGTTTGGTCACTTGTGTCAGACATGGATCCAATTCTCCAACCTGTGAGCGAGGTCATGAGTTAAACAAGCTTTCCCCCCTGTAATCACTTGGCTTTTACTTTGAAACTCCACCTTCAGCTTATGCCACACACAAAAGGACTCCGTTTTCCATTTCTAGATGAGAATAATAAACTCCCTTACCTTGCAGGGAAATTGGGGAAATAAGTCAATTAGTGTGTTGGAAATGTTCTGATACTGCACTGGCAAATACAGAAACAATGCTGGTTTAGAACTTGGACTAAATAGTATGCAAAAAGTAAGGCTCTAGACCAGTAATGAACAGTGACAGAAGGAGAAATTATTGAATCGTTTCTCATTTAGTGAACGTGATTCCTGCTGTGCTCTGGATGAAATTGGCCCTGTGGGGGAAATAGAAAGACTAAGATAATTCTTACAAAAAGAGAAATGACTTACGGTTGCAGAGAGAAGCTTATATTTAGCATTTCCTCACTCTTGAGTGATAAGTGTGGCCATGCAAAAGCATTTCTGAGAATGGTGTGTGGGTATTTGATTTGGGTGATTTTCTAGCTTTTGAAAGAGAATTGAATATAAAGCAATTCTGTCCTGAGACATTGTCCTAATACCTGCTGGAAGCATAAGGTGCTGAAAAGTGCTGAAATGCCTAAATCCACAGAGATCTCCCACACTGCAGCTAAGGGAAGCTGCCCAGGTGGTGTTCTATCACCTTCTGCACGGGGAGATGTTGGGGGAGATGTGAGCTTTGTCATGAGCAAAGGGAGCTTTTAACCTGGTGGATGCAGGAGCCCACAGTGGAAGTCACTGGATCTGGGTGGATGCTCAGCAGAGTCCCCACCCTGGTTCTTTCTCACACTTAGGTGGGCGCAATCAAGGAATGAAGCTGAAAGGCTTTGCCTCCTTTGATGAATAAATTGGTTTGTGGAAAGCAGAATTGATTGTAACTTCCTAAATGCCAATGGATTTTCATAGGGACAGCACAAAGCAGCCTTCTCTTAGATTTCAAACCTTTTCCAAAGTGTGTTTTCTGAAATGGATTCATTTGGATTTTTTTTTTTTAATGCTGAAGAAGCAATTGTTAGTTTTTGGTTGGTTTTTTTTTGACACAGGTTAAATTGTTTATTTCCCCTTATTTCATCCTTGGAAAGTGCAGTGCTTTGACTGAAATTCTCTAAAATGCCCACTGTGAAAACTTCAGCCCAAAATGTTATAATTGAGATAAATTGTAAACAATTGAATGCAGGATCTTCTAATGAGAGTTATCAAAGAATATTAATAATAGATATTATTTCCAGCCAAGCCTGTAATAATACGTGATAGGATATTTAAGGTAAAGAGATGCAAGCACAAAGTGAGGCAAATGTATGTACTCATCTTTTACATTTTAATGGAACTAATTAATGAGGCTGGCATGCTTTTGAGAATGCTTTAATTTATTCTTTGATTAAAAAGTAGAAGTCTCTCATTAGTGCAAAAATATCTTTTCTGAGTTACACTTCTGGAGTGTATAAAACAGATTAGTGCTGATATAAACTGGGAATTTCAAAATTATTGTTTACACGGCATACTATTTCTGCATCATTCATTGTGGATTTACATCATAATTAGTTTGCTCTGTTTTCCCTGCAGTGAGCTTGACTTGAAATGAGAAACTCCTTTGGTTTTAACTGTTGCACCTGATTGCTGTTTTACTTTCAGACTTTGGCCGTAAGACATGTACGTTATCTTATTTTTTATTTCTATGAGAAGGAGTTAAAAAAAAGACTTCTGTATTTGATTTATCAAATTACTTCTTTTCAGTTTCGCTCAGTTTTAGGTAAGGTGACCTTTGCATTTGTGGAATGATATTTTGATTATAAAACTCTGCTTCGGCTAGCTCACAGGTTTTTTTGCATGTACCTTAATTATATGATTCCCCTGCAGACCTCATTTGGGGAAAAAAGATCTACTGCAGCAGTTTCTCTTTAATACCAGGTTCTGTAATTAGTATCCTCCTTCTACTTACGATTTTGATAAAACATTAATTGATGTTAAATACTGTGAGTGTGTGTGTAGGGTTGGGGTGTTCCCAGCTCAAGCTGCATTCATGGCAGTACCAGGGGATGGCTCACGAGGGGGAGGGTGGCTGTACCTTTGGATAAAAGAAGGATTCTGGTACTTCTTTGTCTCGCTTTAATGGATGAAACTCTCCCCAGGCTAGAGGGTTTATGAGGACTTTACACTGCTAAAACATCCTTGAGCTAAAGCTAGAATCCTGCTAGCTTCTGAGAATTTGTTATAGATAACAAAAAATGTGAGTGTGTTCCACTGGCACAGAGCAGCCCTGTAGCTCCTGTGCCAGCCCCCTGCCCTTTTGCAGTTTGTCCTTTCCCTGTGTCTGGAACAGGAATGTCCCAGCTCCAGGCAGGGCTGTCCCAGCCCTTCTCACTAGCCCTCACTTTCCTTCACACCTGACCCCTGCAGAGCAGCAGCAGAGGGAGGTTGGGGTGCAGGCTGAGGGGTTCCTCTCTCTGCCAGCTCCCAGCTCCTGTGTGTGGTCATCTCTTGTATCCCTTGGAGCCAGCAGGGAAGTGAGGAGGAGGAGGAGGATGGTGTGGTGACTGCTTCAGAGCACCCAGCTTGGCCTCAGAGCAGCTGTGACTGCTGAAACCCAGCAATGCCTTGCTGCTTTCAGGCTGTCCTTTTTCAGCTTCCTGCTGCAGAAAGTTCAGACACTGAAGTGAATTTCCAGCCTTCCTCACCCTTGCTTGCCCCTGTTTTGTGGCTGGGAAGATGGTTGCAACAAAGGGGGAAGATTTTCCTTCTAGAAAGGCAGGATGAGATCCAGAGCATCTTGTAGGCTAAGTAGAACAGATGGGAAGTGAAAAACCTTCACCTCCTCAGCAGGTTAGAATCTGGTGGCTTGTGTATGAGATTTAATGTGGATATGAATAAATAACAGAGAGAAGGGAAAGAAATATTTGCTCAAAAAGGCAGTTACAGAATTATATGCTCTACTGAAAAATCAGTCCAAAAATACCTCCTCATCGAGTCTCATTTTTCAGCTCCTTTGACAGCAGTTAGTGTCCCATTTTGAAAGACTCTCCGTAGATTTCAATCCCACTATTCCTCCCTGTTCCAGCAATGTTACATATCCCAGCATACTAATACAGGGCTCTTTCTCACATAAGGAAAATAAATTAGCAATTTAGAAAGGCTGACCAGAGACAACTCATCAGAGAGGAATCCAGAGCTGTATGAGTGGCAGCACTATCTTACACATTCTATAAATACTGATGTCACCCCATGCACATCTTCCTTGGATTCTGCATTTATTTCTCCCTGTATTATACACCAACGTGGGTAGCAAAATATGAAAAAGAGGAGACAGCCGAGATTAGGGGCTGGAAACATTTTCACAGCAGTATCTTGTCAGCTTTCCAGCACACTCTGACTTATCGAGATCCAAACACTCACAGCTGGTGCATATTTTAATGCCAAATGACTGGCATGGCTGAAATTGGAATTCACAGTCTCTCAATGCACCGTACTAGTGCATTTAGTCAGCACATTGCTTTTGTGTGACTCTTTTAAAGTTAAGTTACATTTCAATGAGGGTATTTTTATGGAGGCACTGTGAACTTGCACAGAAGAGTGTGTGGCTCGGTGTGCCAAGTGGTTCTATGTCTGATTAAAATTAGAAGTAAAACAACGTGAAAAACCCTTCTAATTTACTGCCCTAAAATTGTCAATTAGAGCAGTGCCAAGCAGTCTGGCAAGAGCTCCAGTTCCTCCAAAAGGCAGGAGAGCAGTGCCAACTCTGAAGCAAAGGAAAGTGCAGGAAATATTTGTCAACTCTATCCAATAACTGGTCGCGTAATAATTGGGCAGTAAATTCTCCAACCTGAGTTGTTTGGCTGATGGTTGGAACATTGCCTGTTTTGTGGGATGGGAGAAGTTGAGGTTTACTTAAATGTTTTCTGGGGTTGATTTTTTTTCCTTATATTTTTGTGGGACTTTTTTGTTTGGGTTTTTTTGCTGGTTTGGTTTTGGTTGGTTTTTTTTGTTTGGTTTTTTTTTTTTTTAGTGTGGTTTTATTTTGAGGGGGTTTTTAAGTTTTTAAATCTTTTCATCACTGCATTCTTTTTCATTGGAATTGTGATAGGTTGCTGTGCAACTCAGTGCTGAGATGAATGTTCTGCACTGCCATGTTTCCTGAGCAGCTCAGTAAATAATGTTGCATTGTCTATGAAATTTGAAATAACCATCAATTTCCCACATTGACACTAGAGGAAAGGTTTTGGTGCAAGCTGCTTTGGCAGGGTGATAGCTGCTGTATATCCATCCTCTGAAATTCAGTGCCCAGAAATATGAATTGTGGCCTCCCAGTACCTGAAGGGAGACTACAAGAAAGATGGAAAGGGACCATTTACAAGGCATGAAGTAACAGGACAAGGGGCAATGGCTTCAAACTGAAAGAGAGTAAGTTTAGATTGCATATTAAGAAAAAAGTCTTTTCTTTGAGGGTGGGAGGCCCTGGCACAGGTTGCCCAGAGAAGTTGTGGCTGCCCCATCCCTGGAAGAGTCCAAGGCCAGGCTGGATGGAGCTCTGAGCTGAGTGGAAGGTGTCCACAGCAGGAGGGCTGGAACAAGGTGATCTTTAAGGTCCCTTCCAACCCAAGCTTTTCTATGATTCCATGATTTCCCTTTTAGGAAGTGCATTTCAGGCCTGTAGTAGGATATTGCCTTGACTTTGAGCCCCTGAACATGGACTAGAGTCCCAGTGTGGGGTCATGGCCCATGGCCCAGGGGGTCCTGCAGCACAGCTCTGGAGACTGCCAGCTGTAGGGGGCTCCTTGGGCTCATCCTTCTAACAGTATTGCTGGAAGGTGTTGTGTCATGCAGTGCTGGGGTGTTTGGAGGTAGGCTTTCACAGATTTGGAAGGTCCCAGACAGCATCTAAATGATTCTAAAGTCAAGGAGCAACTCAGATTTTGTTCATTAACATTCTTGCTAGACTATGTAATGAATTGAATCCAATTCAATTCAATGGAAGCAAAATCCTGATATGAGAGATACTTTTGAACTCTCCAAATCTACAAGTTATTTTAGTGTGTTCCATATGTTTGCAAACAATTACCACACTTAAGTAATTTGACACAGAAGGTGGCAACAGATCAGCCAGTACTTCCATTATGCCCCAGATTGTGTAAAACTTTATTTTTTTGACCTGCTATATTTGCTTTTTCTTTTTTTAGTTTTTTAAAATTTTGTTCCCAATCCTAGGTCTCAGTTTCTCTTCATGACTGCAATAGAGTCAGGCTTTAAGGATGAACAAAACAAAATATAGTGCATGTACTAATGTTAAATATTGGTTAATGAACCATCCCAGGAAAAAAAATTGGGGATGGAGGAGGTGGGTGGAACCACAATACAGAAGGTAAATTATGACTCTATCAAGGGCAGAGTTAAGTCTGGGCAGTTACTGAAGAACATGTGGAAAAGCAAATAAGCAACAGGTGGCACAGGACACAAAAGGGAGCAACAGAGGCATCTGGGCCAATGGGTTCTCATGCTGGGCTGAACAGAGTGAATAATCCCTGGCATTAACTTCTTTCCCTTCCTGTGTAAATCTGTGCCAGGAAAGAAAAAGATGTGTGAAAGAGTGACAGGGGGATACGGTCAGACTCTGGAGAGTAAGTGGAAAGGAGAGAGGGAAAGGATTTCAAGTTGTCTTGCAATAACTGGGGTTTGTTTTGGTTTGTGGGTTTGGGTTTTTTTTCCTAGGAGGCTGGTCTGAGAAAATGAGAACCAGAGCAGCTGGCATTTGAGCCTGGTCTGTGTCAGCTCTTGCCTCAGGAACTAGCGAGGTTCAAAGCTGGGACCTGAGCATGGCCTGAAGTCTGACTACTTGTAAAGAAAAACAAACCACAGTGTCCAGTTTTCTCTCCCTGAGGTTCAGTGCCTGTGCACCTCACAGAGGTCTTAACAGGAGTTTCACTACCTTCTAAAACCAAACTGTGAACAGTGTATTTTACTGTTATTATCCAATATAGTACACATGGCCTAGGGAAATGGCAGTGCTGCAGTATGGGGTAGATATAGTAGCCTATGTTGCAGGTTTAGATTGGTGCCTCCCAGTGTTATGGGACAATTTGTTAAGGTGTGACATTGTAAGAAGAAAACAATTAATTGCTTTGCACCCTGTAGTTGTAACAAAGTTATCACCAAGACATCACTCAAGAAAAGCTGAAGTAGCGCAAGGACCAAATTGTCCCCATTCTCCACTTGCAGCCTGCATGCTTTGTTCTTGCAAGTCCCCTCCTGCAGGAGTGCAGAAAGATTTATTTATGTTCAAAAGACCAAGCTCCTACCAAGTAATCTGGGACAGCTGCATGTTTTGGTACCAAGTTCAGTGGGAGCAGGAATAAGGGTATGATGTGTCAATAAAAGCTTTTGGCTCAAACATTTGCATTTTACTCTTTATTTCAGGTTCGTGTTGCCTTCTCAAACCCGCCCATTCCTGCATCCATTCAAAGATAGAAAATGTGCCAGCTGCAGTTCTTTGTATGTCTCTGGAATTGCACCTATTTAATGAGTTTTAGCATAATTTATTACCAGTAGAGAGCAGTCTGAGATTAGAATTAATATCAGACATTGCATGAGGAAAATACCATGGTTGAGCCATCCATACAATACATACTGCAGAATTAAACTGATTAATTTTAAAGTATACATCATATATATTTGTAAAAGTAGCTTATATTTGCCACTTGGTTCTTTAAAGAGCAAACATTTGAAAAATTTGTATATAGCATAAAGTGAAGGAAAACATGATAGTGTTCTTTACAGTTTGAATTGTAAAGGTGTGACTGCTGGAGGTCAGATTTCTGTCTTTGCCTTACCCTATTTTAAAACAGATCTGTTGTAAATACTATTTGTGGTTCATGGTTTTCCTCAGTTTCTAAGCTTGAAATGTCCTTGGTGAGCAGTGTGTAGAGCACTATGTTGTTGCCTTCATTTCAATTTGCTTACATTATTTTTAATAGTTTTCAAGTTACAAACATAAAGCCTGTTTTTTATCAGTCGCATCCTGCAGAGTGTTTCATTCATACAGCTGAAAGATGTAAGAAATAAGAATCATTGCCAAAATCAATAAACTGAAATATTGACTTTCAATCCTGTCCTGTTTAGAAGGCATTAATCTACATGCTAAATCATGTCATCATTGCAATTCTGTGCCTCTTGCAGTTTTCATCATTTTTGGACCATGTCTTCTAGTTGCACTACTTTTTTTCTTCTTCTTCTTCTTTTGTTTTTCTTTTTTTTTTTTTTTCTTTCTGTAAGGGCTTGTCTTCAAATGCTATCTTGTTTTATTGTTTCACCCTGTAAGATAGTCAATGCTCTAATTTTACTGCATTATCCAACAGACATATGGGGCTGTTCAGGGTAGATCTCCAAAATCTCTGACTCCTGACTGAGTTTTTCTGGAGGCAGCAGCAGCAGTGTACCTTGCCATATCCAGAGAAAGATTTGCTTGTGATGTACAGTAAGCCTCAGTGCCTGGAACTAGATCTAAACAGATTTGGGTTTATTTTTATTTTATTTTTTTCTTAGGTTCCCCCTCTCTTAAGACTGAACCTCACTTCTTGTGCACTTTTCTTGTGGTGGCATGGATGGACATCTTGTGCCAGATGGGGAAGAGCCCTCCTGCTCTCTCCCATGAAACATGGGCAGGGAAGTGCCACCTGCTCCCTGCACAGGGCACAGCGAGCCCATGAAGCTGAAGTGCAATTCAGTCCTATCACATAAACCACACACATGTTCAGAAGAGAAATCAGTGCATGACTGAGAGGTTCATGTGTGGATGGTCAGGTATTTCAGCAGGAGAAAGCATGTGGGAGCAGAGCCGAATCCAGAGTGTCAACAGCTGTCTCTGGAGAGATTAAAGAGCAGGTGTGTCCTGTGTACAGTCATTAGTGTAGGAACAAAGGAGCGTGACCCATCCCTCCCAATGTCTAATCCAAGTCAGCTCCTTTCATCACAGCCTTTAAGACCTCTCCAACAAAGTTCAACTTGCTTTCAACTCCACCAGACATCAATAGGCCCATGTGGGTCTACAGGAATCTTTCCAGGCATAAAAACGTACTGATAACACAAATTCATTTGCATGGAATCATTCAGTCCTGAAAGCCATGGAAGGTGTGTGTGGCCTGATGAGGAGTCCTGCACAGCTGTGTTTGCAAGGCTTGCTGGGATCAAGTGAGGTCAACAGGTTCTATTCACTGACTTGGTGATGTTGGAATGGCAAGGAAGCAATCTCAAAAGAGAATTTGGTTTGTGCTCTGGTTGTCTATAGAACCCCAGTACATCTGTTCAAGGAGCAACATAGATCAGAGATGGGTTGAATTGTATTATTCACTTACTTTTGGAGGCTTCTAGGAAGCCCACTTGGGAAGTGGCTTAATTTCAGGGGGGGAATTTCAAGGGGAGCACAGTTATAATGAAAAGAGAACACAAAAGTTAAGGGAACTAACCTGGCTTTGGTTTCAGGTTGAATCAGAATTCATCATTTATCCCCACCATCATTTTTTACTTTATTAATGCATACCTAGGATGTACACTGCTGGTTTTCTGGTCTGTGTGAAATTGATACAAACTTGAGGTGGCAAGACCTTACTGTCTTACTGCCAAAAGTACTGGTGGGGCAGAGAAGTACTAAAAATTTTATCTATTTTAACTGTGTCCATAATCTTGCACTACTGTGCTTATTGGCCTTTAGTCAGAAACTGGTTTCATCACTGCTCAAATTTTTTTCTTACAGAATGTGCTTGGCACGCCATTTTTTAAAATCTAGACAGGGGATTAAAATAGATAATCACCAACCACTTGACTCCAGAATTCTTGTTTGTAATACATTAGTAGGTTTTCCTATTTGAATGATATAAATAGCCCAGGCAGAGACCCAGCTTGCAAGGGCCTATCTGGGTCTTTATCACTGAACAGAAGCTGTCACTTCATGGGTGCGGTTCCCTTGTTCCTTTCATGTATTTCTTGCTCCAGCGTCAGCCAAGCCTCATCCCATGAGAACTTGTGGTTGCTGTTTTTCTCAGTGCTTCCTTATCTCAGGTTCCAGGGTTGGCTTTTTTTAGCTCTCTTGTTGTGTTGCAATGTCTCCATAGGCTCCCAGAAATGCAGAGCAATAGGGCACTGGCGGGCAGTGTTTGGCTCGGGTGCGTGTCACCTCTCTGGTTTTGTGCAGGAGTTGGTAATTAAAGATGAGAGGCTTATTGCTGCAGCATAATGTAGGAATACCTTGGAATCAGAAGGTAAGCAGCACAGCACTCAAGAGGAAATGAAAGTTCAATAATGTCCACATTATTAATCACTTGCACTGTTTGTCTCTGTGACAAAAAACAATCTGTATTTTCTATGGTTCTGCATGAGTATTTGCATTAAATAAACCAGTGTATTCTTTTAACAGTTTCCTCTTAATGGCACTTTTAGGAATTCCTGTATAGGAATCTCATTTGAGGAAAAAATACTTATGTCTAAATTCTCCAGCAATAAAATAAGAATATCTATTTTAAAAGATTTGCCTAAATGTTATGTGTAATTTGTAGAATATAAATTCTTGGAGATAGAGATTGCCTTTTATTCTGTACTAGTAAGGTACCTAGAACAATAGTGTCATTGTAAGTGACTGTAGTTGAATAGGTATTGAAAACTAATATTTCAACAGCCACAGTACTCAAAATGTGTTTTGAAAGATGATATATAACAGCTCTATTGCAAGTCTGTAGTTGGTAAACAATATAAAAATAAAAAATATGACACTTCTCTTGCCTCTCCTGTGCCCACATAGTCAAAGAAAACATAAAACCCTAAACCTAGGGAAAACAGTGTTACAAAATATTCTGCTAACAAGAAATAGTGTGTAGTAACTTGGCTTTATCCTCGTGTATGCACATCTTAATCCAGCCCTCAGTTAAGGCTGAATGTGATACTTCCTCACTTGTAAAACAACACTGAAGTGTGCTTAGCATAGTTTTATTTTAAATATGGACTATAAATAGTGCATGTAAAACCAAGGGTGATGGCAAAAATTGCTGTTCAGAGGGCTGGGTAACAGAAGCAGTTTTGGGGATGGGGCAGTGGGTCTGGGTCTCCATCCCCTGCTCGGGGATGTGCCTGTGGCTCCCCTGCTGCCTGTGCCCCTGTGGGGTCAGCATCTCCTCTGCAGGTCACTAACATGCAACAGGGAGGAAAGCAAGAAGGAAGGGGAAACCAGTTATGAGGTTTCTGCCATGGTGAAAGCTCCTTTTCCCCCATGTACCCACCTGAATGGTGTGAGCAGAAGCACTGGCTATCTTGAGAGATTGTGTCAGGCCTGGGCAGAGGCACAGCTGCTCCTTGCAGCCTGCTCCTCTGGCAGCATGGAGAAAATCCAGGAAGGAGCACATGCTGGATTTATTGTAGTTCCCCCACTTCCCTTCTTTGATATCTGTCCTTGTCAATGATGGCCAGCCCCTTTCACGGGCAATTGGCCTCAAGGGGTCTGCTTTTCTCTGGGGAATTGCATCTGTTTCCTTCATTTCTCTCCAGCTCACGCTCATCTATTTGCATGCCAATCAGTTTTTCCTCTTTGCAGGATATTATCTTTAAGGACTGCCCTTTTGTGTATGGCCCTTCCCCCTTCCTCTGGCCATACAGCCTTCCCCACATGCATACTTTCTCCTTCCTTCCTAAGGAGTTTCCCTAAACAATGAATAGAAACAGGAAGCCACTTATGGCCTCTTTTCCCTTCCCTTTCACTGGAAAGCATTTGGGCTTTTTACACAGTGACCTTGAAGTAGCCTTCCTTTCCCAGCTCAAACTGGTAGTGGTGATTGATGTACCTTTAACGGGGGGGGGCAAAGGCAAAGAGGAGGTGAAATAATAAAAATGAAATAAAATAAAGAAAAAGAGAAAAGAAAATCTGCCCAGACTGAGGAATTCAGAGATGAAAAGAAAGGAAAAAAAAAAAATCCAACCCAAAAAAGCAGGGAACCCAGTTCACCTGTATAGGCTTGAATGTCTCTGAATAGCTACCCCATGGAGGTGTGATTGCTCTGTATTATGCTCTGTAGGTCAGAGTCACTGGGTGACTGAGAGCTTGCAGTCAGATGCCTGGGGCTTCCTCTTCCCACAAAAGCAGTAGGGAAAGAAACAAGGATTTCTTATGAAACCAGAAAATTACAGTTTTTTTCTACAGGCTTATCTTAAAATGTTACTCCTATCAGCATCAATGGAAGAGGCTTGAGTAAATTATGGCCATTTTCAGGAGTGCACACTTATCCAAAGGTGTTCAGCTTCACTTTTTCCTTGTGTTCCTGCTGACAAAACTGCACTGTGTAATGGCTGAGTGTCAATCACCAGCGGACGCTGCCGTGTTCAGCGGAAAGCACTGAGCAGCCCTGAGAGGGGGTGTTTAAAACATCAGCAGCCTCAAGAAATAACCAGTGTGTCTTCCTCATTCTGGTTTTGACTTTGCTTTCCCACTTTATTTACTTGTTAATTTTACCCTCTAAGCTGCACTATTTAGAAACACGTTTAATAAAATACCTGATTAAAGGTTATGGTAATAAGCACATTATAGAGTTTCAGAGCATGTCAAGTATCAACATATAAGTCAGGTAGTTCACTGTGTCTTTGAAATATTAGAAAGTTATTTCCCTCAGACAGGTGAGGACAATGCTGACAAAATGACTTGCCAAAGTCCTCCAGTGTGTCCAGCTGAACTCTCTCCTGAGCTCAGTTCATCACCTTGGCATGAATATCTATTTAATAGAGTGTTTTCCATTTCCTACTATGTCATTTGAATTTTTCTGCTCTCATTGAGTTGTGCTTGTTTGTCCTCTTTTCTTTTCCAGTCTTACAGGAATGTGCTTTGCTGGGTCTGGCTGATGGTTTGATGGCTCCCATCTCCTTTCATACAAAGAGGAGCATTCTAGAAGCAAGCAAAGAAGGAATGGTCCTTTTTGTTCCTAAAACCACAGAGATACAAAACCAACTACCGAAAACATGTTTGCAAGTGAAATGAACTTCTTCCTTGTCTTTGCTGTTCTTGACCTGACTCCATTCTTGTTTTATTAATTTACTCTGGATTCTTGACTTGTCTGCTATTAAGTCCCAGCTCTTCCACAAATGAGCTATAGCTGACCCTGCTAAGCTCCTGCTGGACATGCAAATCTCAGAGCAGCACCCTGGATTTAAAAACAGGCAGGATAAGAGCTCTGATTATCTTCCTGAACTTAAATACAATCTGGTCTGTTCACATGCCTGTTACCAGTGCAAAGAATTTATTTCAATTACTGAAACTGGCTCCTTTTGAGATACAAGGAACATTTATGTTTGTCATGAGACACCCTTTTCTCTTCCCACTAAGCATTTTTGAAACCTGCTTCATTATGCGATCTCTATGGAGAACCCTTTGGAGAACAATTATGTGTTATCTAAGGTATCATGACAAATGCTGGATACAATAACTCCTAACTCACAAAAAGCATGAATGCTGCCTTTCTTGATGCCTCGTATTCCTTGCAGCTTTACATCCAGATGGATTTCCTCATTGTCACTGCACATTAGGTTCAAACCCAGAGGGATTTCTCCATTAGGCACTTAACTCTTTCTGGGTCAGTTCAGTAGGTATTTCCCTCCTGCAGCTTCCTCTGTTCCACTAGAGGTGTTCATCACTCCTATTAATTCAGATCCTTTATGTGGGATCCAAACCAAACAGTGCTCTTCCCATTCTAGTGCATGCACTCTCATGGAGATTCTTTTCCAAAACCAGTGGTAAGCAGACCTTTCAGCATTTTGCAGAGATTAATGAATTTGTCTTCCCAATGTCCTCCAGAGGCAAGAAAGCTTTGCACAAAAAAAAAAGGGAGACTGGGAATCCGGTGAGATTAATGGATGTGGTGAAGTTTTCAAGAGAGGCAGTGGCACAGAGTTGACAAGCTCTGACTTAGCTCACACTCCTGTCCTCACAGAAGGAATCATCTTGCCAGGAAAAACTGCCACTTCTGCTCATAGAAGGAAATTTGCTATTTACCCTGGAATACAACCCACGTGGCTTCTTATAGAGGAAAATAAGAAACTATCCATACCCAAAGAAATACATCATTTAAGGCAATAGCAAAAACAGAACACGAGAGGAGATGTCTTCATATTTACAGGTGTCCAGGAGAGGAGATGGGGAGGGGGGAGATCCAAATCCACGCATTCCTCTTGCAAGCAGATTCATAATGATTAACAAAAGTTCAGGTCCCCTGGCAGTATGAAGAGCTGTCTATATGGAAGTTACTGATCTACTGGTTTCTTTTTCTGACCTGGGTACGCTGGCCTAAGCATTGTGAGCAGGTGTAATACGTTCACCAGAATATTTTTTTTTCTTGAATGGAGGATAAAGATGAATTTTGCTGTTCTCTGTATACCTTTGCATTACTGGAACAGGTATGCTGGAAAGATTTCTCATGTTTTTCCCATGTAGGTGTGCAAGTAAATCAAAAAAGATTCTTGAAGTAATAGAGAAGCAGAGTGTTTATTACTCATACATGACTGAGCATGTTTTACTCTCACACAGAGTTGAAAGGGTTTTTTTATATAAAGGAACTCTGTTTTATCAGTTCTCAGGTACTACTGTGTTGAATACAGTTTTGTACCCCATCTGGAAAAGGAATCCGTGGTTGAAACTTAGCTCTGGCTACAATCTGTTTTGACCTGCCAGCATATATTGTGAGCCTCCTTAATCACACAACATTTTTGATTTTTGAGGGCTTAGGAAGCTTAGGAACACTATTGCTTTCCATGAAGGCAGGATTAGGCCCAAGTGATGCCATCTAGTTTGTGGTAATTTTTAAATGACCTTTTCAAATTCCTCCAATTAATGAAATTTATTTCAAATTATCCTGTATCGCTGATTGAAGTGAAGAACTTTATTTTTGCCTTGAAGGTGGAATATGTACTGAATAGTCTTTGCTGAAAGCTTTAATCAAAGTTGAGTCAGATTGCCTTTCTTCTGTACTGCTGGAATTTTGTGGGGTTTTTTTTTTTTAACCTTCCAAATGACCTCATTTGCATTTAACTTTTTGCCGTTCTTCTTATTTGGGGCAAATGCCTGTAAATTCTTGGTGCAGGTTTCTATGCCACACACTGGGCCATCTTTGCAAAGATATAAGTCTGTCAAGTGAATTAAAGACCTCACTGAATTAAAATATAGAATTTAGAAATTGGTTACATAATGTTTAATCCTTCTTTGGCAATTGGACAACTGTGAAAAAGTAAAATTTCTCAATGCTTGGACGATAAAATAAGTAACATTTGCTCTCTAGACTCTACAAGTGACTGCTCTAGCAATACCAATGTTTTCCTGCCAGATGCAGCAGACTTAAATCAAGTATTTTTGTTTATAGTAGTAAATATCAAGTATATTAACTTTCCTAAAACATAGATATGGAGGTAGGTATCCTTATTGGAGGATACCATTAAGTTCCCCTGGTTTGTTCATCTCATTAAGATTTATCAGGAGCAAATGAGGCCTGTGTTCAGAGGCAATTGCTTCATTTCCTGTGCCAGAGGCAGTTTCTTTGATGCTAGATGAGGTCACTTACAGTGTTGTTTCTGTCATCATCCCACACAGCTTTGCATGAGCAGCTCCTGCAATATTAATTCCTTTGGAGTTCTTTCAACATTTAAGTTTCAGGTAGTTTCTATGCAGAATGAATTCTCCTTCCATTTATGTAATTCCTGTACTGCTTTCTTATGCCAGGGATGCAAATCACCACCACACCCCACAGTCTCTACATTCTCCAAATATACTAATTCCTCTACTATTCTTTTTCTCAGATGTTTTTTGTAATATTTTTCTTGGGAATTTTGCTTAGCTTAGTCAACTTCCAGACTCTGTTCCAGCCTATTTTAGCGTCAGTCTGATCCAAATGGAGCTTTCATTTACTAATTGTGCTGTCCAGCACAATTAATTTCTCAACCACAGCCCACCCCCTTTTCCACTGACATTATAGGTTTTATTTTTTTTCATCAAGTCCATCTTGCCATGAGGTTCTAGTGTGCTTTGCTTCCAGCTGTCTTGTGGCTTGTCCCTATATCCCACTGTTACTTCCTCTAAAAAAAGGCACAAACAAACTGTGTTGTGGATCTTGTGTTAGAATGACAAGCAGGAAAAAAAGCAAGTATTATCTTTCATTTTATATTTCCCTTCAGTTTTGCCTCCCTGATGTTTCTTTCTCTTTGTGGTTCATTTTTCACCTGTGCTGTTCAGTATTTTAGTTTTTCCAAACGCGTCTCATGACAGGAATGAAAAATGTGTTTTCTGAGCAAGGCCACGGCTGAAAGCAGCTGTGCAGATGCTGCCTGAACCACTGAAAACGCAGGACAATTATTGCCCATCATTCTTCCTCTCCTGCAGCTCGCCCCGTGCCCCTTGCAGGGACACTTGTGCGGGCAGTGCTGGTGGCAGCGGTGGTGGCAGTGGTGGTGGCACGGCCCTGGGCAGGGCTGGCAGCAGTGGTGGCAGCGGTGGTGGCAGTGGTGGTGGCACAGCCCCGGGCAGGGGTGACAGCAGTGGTGGCACGGCTCTGGGCAGGGGTGGCAGCGGTGGTGGCACGGCCCCGGGCAGGGGTGACAGCGGTGGTGGCACAGCCCCGGGCAGGGCTGGCAGAGGTGGTGGCACGGCCCCGGGCAGGGGTGGCAGGTGCGGGGCTGGCCCTGTCGCTCCGGAGGGCTCGCGCTGTCCCCGCGCCCTTCCCGGAGCTGGCCGAGGTGCTGAACCGGGGCACCGCGACTGAGGCATCCCGGGAAAGGGGCTTTGCCACTTTTAAAATCAAGTTTTCTTACTCTTATGCAGAAAAAAGGACAAGTGATGTATTAGATAGTGTACTTGAAAACATTTCTCATAACTAGTTTTCAAAGTCAGTGAAATGACAGGTGGTTTTTTTGTTTGTTTGTCTCCAAAAGGATAAATCTTTAAAGCTTTCTAAGTATATAAGGTTAGTGAGAGCATGCTGCACTTTAACTGACCGTGAAATTTATCTGATCGGTTTCTTGCAGGAAACATTTATTATATATTTGGGGTCTTATGTTTTTTTCAAGTATTATGAGACTTTTTGTACTAATATAAATCTACCTGTAGGAAACAGAAACCTAATAGAGAATATTGAGCTGGATCTTCTCTTGCTCTGCAAAACAGCCCTTCCATCACACCTAAATGCCTAAGGCCACAAAATAATTCCATAATACTTTGGAACAAGAATTTGGTATCCTAAAGTCTGTAGAATATTCAGAAAGATATTGATCCATCGTTCCTCTATGTGCTGTATAACTGGACTTTTCAATCCAAGAAGTTAAAAACCAGCTTGCCAACATTCCAGTTAGACATCTCCCAGCCAAGCTGAGAGGTGAGTGTTTATTACACTGATCATGCATGGAGCTGTGATGGTGACAGAAGGGTGATGCAATGACCTCCGTGTCAAGCAGTGGTGCCAGTGCAGTTAGAACACCTCTGTTTCACCCCCACCTTAGGTAATGTTGCCCAATTATTTTAAAATACTGTGACCATAGTGCATCGGTAGCAAAATGGGAAATAAAAGTGTGACTCTGAGATTCTTCTGTTTTACTAATTGCATTTTCACTTCATAAGAAAGAATGTACATGAGGGAGCTGTAATTTTCCCAGTCTAGCCAACAATTTTTTATTCTTGATGAGTGTATTTATTCAGCTACAATTCTGTCCTGAGCTTTTGTAATTTTATTTATTGCTATGCTTATTTGTAAAAATGAGAAAATCAATAGAGTATTGGGGGAAGGGAGGGGAAAGAAGACACAAAAAATCACTCAGAGGCAGTACAATAAATTTGCTGCAGGATAAAAAACTCCAGAGACAAAAAGTAGATAAATGCCGGATGATAAAGACTGAAGGCAAAATCTGAATCACTCATTGATTCATCATGTCTTTTCTTCAGCATTTATAGAGCCAAACAAATAAGATAAAGGGAAGAGATAATCCCAGTAGCCTAATGAGAATTTTACAGTCACCATAAAGACCTATCTTCTGAGGGCTGAATGCAGAGATGTGCCCTAAAGCTTTGTATTTAATAATGAGCTAGAGGGTGTTGTGGACTCATCTGGGCATTAGATTAGCTCAGCTGTCTTTTGAAGCTTCATCAGTTGTAGTGTGAGCTAACTCCACCCTCTTAGTTTGTTTTGGGGTTTATGATTTTTAAGCCTTATTTGTTTTAGAAATAAACTGATGTGACCATGTGATAACATTCCCCTTCTATCCACCTTCTATTAGCTGGTTGTATTGATTATTTTAATGAAACAGAATAGAAAATCAGCAATCTCTGTGAGCCATGGTTGCAAGTTTAATGGAAGTACACGGTGAAGAAGACCATGATGATTATCCCACTTAAAACAGGATCTGGATCCTGGGTTTCAATGACACATTTTCCAGAAAGAAGAGGCATGTGAATGCCCCATTCCTTGATGAGACTGCTTTAGTTAAAGTTCAGGTCTGTCTAAGATGACAAATCCACAGGAAGCCAGTTGACTTCAGCTCTGCTAAATGAACAGTTACAGCACTCTTTGGGAAGGTTTCACAAGTGTGTTATTTTTGTTTGTTGTGTTAAGAAAAAAACTTATTTTTTTTCATTTTTTAAGACTAGGTTGTCATTTAGGGAGTCATAGTCTTCAAGAAGGCCAAAAGTCAATATCTATTAGTACACATAGCTTTTAATTCCATTTCACTGAGCTGACAAATGTGGTCATCAACATAGCAGGCAATCCCTGCAGCCTGCAGAGGCACCCAAAGCCAAGAGGAAAGGAGGGGCTCCAAGATGTGTAACCACTATGGAAACTGGCGAGGTTCTGCTGGTGTTTATTGTTTGCAATGGACCACTGCCAAGTTACAGTTTCTTCTTGTGAACAAAACAAGAAATGAACTTTTTTCCCTGGCTGATGCAGAAGTGGGACTTCCCAAGATGGGAAAGTTTGAGAATACTTGACTGAAGCTCTCCACACTGTAGACCTTTTAAGCATTTTCTTAGCTCTTCTATTGTTATTCTGTTGGTTTCACTCCTTTGCAGTGCAGATTTTATCCCAAGACCTCACAGAGTATCTTTCAGGTGCTTGAAAACTGTTTTAATGGGCACTGCTGAGCAACACCAGTAAGCAGAAATGTCATCAGATGCTGCCATGCCGGCCTTACTGAGAACTGCTGCCTCCCCTGAGGCCCTGGCCCAAGGGAGTGTGAGAGGGAGGCATATCAGTTTCTCTATAAAGGCTCCTGTTTTACATAGAATAGTTAATAACATTGAGCAAACCTCTTGGTCTCCCAAGGATTTCTTTTTTTCTTTATTCTTAACATATTCTTTTTCTCATTATCTGTGCTTGGCTTTTATATAATAAACTGTTACTAGTTTAGGGACTGGATCTAAAAAGACTGCTTATTTTCCTTGCCTATGTACCCTGATTCTACTGCTGAACCAAAGCTCTTACTTTCCACCAGATTTAAATTGGATTTTTATTCAACAGCCAAATAATTTAGAGAGTTTCTCTAATCTCTGCTACTCTGGTTCATTAAGTGCAAAAGAATTGTCACTTCCACTCACCCTCATTGAAAAAACAGCCTTTAGTAACTGCATATAGCTTGAAGGCTGCTTTTGTTCCCCAAAATTAGTTTATGTTTAGCCTATATTAGTTATTCCCCTGGATACTGTGTCCCAGGCAGCTCGGTATTCAAGAGTCCTTGCAAATACAGAAGAATAACACCAAAGACTTGCTACAAAGACCTCATTGTAGGACTAAAAGGATTTCCTGTGAATAAGAGCTACACATGGACTTAACACTGCTGGGAGCAAGAACATACAAGGAGAAACTAACTACATAGTGAAGCCAAGACATTACTGTTTTTTAATGATTTCTTTGTAGATAGGGAGAAGAGGTCTTTTCCCAAGGAGCTCATGATAATACAGCACAGCCAAGAACACAGAGAATGTTGCATAGAAGGAAAAAAGGGAGCCTTGAAGGAAGAGGGGAAGCTCTGAGCCTTCTCCATCCTTCTGTTCTTTTCTACTCATTTAGATGAGGTGTGAATGTAACTGATAGGCAACGCACACTGCCTCTTCTGCAGACAGGGATTCCAATGGCATATAATGATTTCTCAGTCCTACGTTATGGTGCCAGTTCAAAGGGGTACCAGGGCACAACTTAAAGGGACATAATTCTCAAGGCATATGCCATAGGACTGCCCACCACAGCACACAATGAAACCCTGTGAGGAACCTCTAGTAACTATTGCCAGAACTGCATGGAAGGTGGGATGTCATCTACACAAACTTCATCTTAAGATATAAAGATATATCTTTATATAAAGGTCATGATAGAAGAAAGCAGTAGAAACTCAAGATGTTGATTTTGTTGAGCCAAACCTACAAATGTATTTAAAAACAAACAACAAAATAAAGCGATTTATCTAAAGCATTTTTTCCTCAAAAGTGTTCTCCTGCCTTGGATAGTTTTAAATAAACCCACACTTGTATCAGGAGTGAAATTCATTTTTCTCATACATTAGTGCAAGATAGGACTAACTTCAGCCTGAAAATACGTAATTTGGGGGTCAGTCTTCTCATATTGAATATTAATACATTTATGCAATTTGAGAAATAATTAATATTTGGTTCAATGTATCTCAGATGCTAAAGAAAGGAGAGGAGAGGAGAGGAGAGGAGAGGAGAGGAGAGGAGAGGAGAGGAGAGGATAGAAATGCTCTTTCTGTAGTGTTTTAAACATGAAATAAGAATTAGAATTGTGTGCTCTATGCAATCTACTCTGAGTTTATTTTCTCAGCTGCATGCCAAAGGTTGGCCAAGGGATGGTTCCTTAGCCAGAGAGAATCTAGGAGTAGTCTCTTGGTCTTGGAGTATGACAGGATCTGATACTCATTTTGCTAACACAGACACAGAGCAGTGGACTTGTTTGGGCAACCCTCACCTCTTCTCTTTGCGACAAAATACAACATGGTTTTGCCGCAGACCAAAGAGCTCCCCTTGTGTTCTGTCTCTGACCACAAGCAGTAGGGGATGATTAGGAGGAGGAGAACAACTGCTCTACTCTCATTTTCATCAGCATGCAGCTCAGAAGTTCCACAAAAGAGGACAGTGTCTACTAACCTGGATTTTGATCACCTCTCTTTTGCTCTTCCATGGGATCCTCACCTCAGTTTTGTCTCTAGCACTTGTTTGGTTGGACCTATCTCTGGAGGAGGCACTGGAGCATTTCTGCAGTGCACAAAAGCCAACTTTGTTTCTTGTGTGAGTATGAGGTATTTATTCTGGTCTGTACTTCACCAGTTGGTGGAGAAATTATCATGAATTTAGAGAAGAAGAGAAGCTCTGAGGGTGACTTCTCTGTCAGCTTAAGGGCAGGACTGTCAGGCCTTTTCATACCTTTTGGTTCTTTCCTGTTTCATCTAATGGCACCATGCTCATGTTTGCCCTTCCCTAAAGCTTTAGTGATGAATCTTGTGGCTGTTGGACCAATGTGATTACATGCTGAACCACACTGATGTAATCTTGCTCTTTCTCTTTCCTTGACCTTTCCACCTCTTTCCTCCATGCATTCAGCCTCTCATTTTTATAAGAAAAACCAAAAGCTGCTCATACTCTAATCATAGTGACCTTGGAGTCTCAGTCGGTGAGAAGCTACCTCATTTTGCATTCTAAGCCATAATTAGTGTCAGTCAATGTCAATGGCATGAGAAACAGCTACAAGCAAGAAAGGTCAGGGACTGGCTGTTCCTGCGGCCGAGTGCACAGTGGGACAGGTGGGTGTCCAGTGACAGAAATTTGTGTCTGTGAGTAATCTAACAGGATACTCAACCCCACCATGCCGTTGCCAGGTACAATTTCAGCTCACAGTTTTTTCACATTGCAGTATTAGTTTTGATAACCATGCAGAGACAGATGGCATTTTGTCGGCTTTCCAAAGCAGAGGAATAATTTGCCGAGCTGTAGCTAGTGTAATGAGAAGCCAAGGAAGTTGAAGATGAGGTAAAACCAAAGCATCTGTCGGTCCTTGTGTGCCAGCTTTCAGATGCTGCATACAAACTAATATTTCCACACCAAAAAAAAGTAGTGGCTGTTACAGATTTGTGTAAAAAAGATGGCATTTGATAACAATGCCACAATGCCACAACAGATGTCATTGAGTCCATGCTTGATTTTTACTACTGCTCTGTGCATTTTTGGAAGAGATACTTGCTCTGCACAGCTTGTATGGAGTATGTTCATTATAAAATTTTATTTTTCAGGAAACAATGAGATGGAAATTTTGTAGCTAATCTGATATTGTCCTTTTTTATCATGCTTCCTTAGTGGTTAGGGAGGAAGAGTTTATTCTTGTTTGATTCCTTTTCAATCTCTTTTATGTGAGAGAAGTGTCTATACCTATAACTATATACTGTATATAATATAAAAATCTTAAAAGAGAGCTCTCTATTAAAATACAATGAAAAATTTGAGGTTACTTGCATTATCCAATATTACATTTTTCAGCATGTGTCATGGAAAATGTGTAATTGTATCTTCCCTATTCAAAGAAATCCTTCTCTTCACCTTAATCCTATTCTTTCTCATCTTCTTTGATGAGAGAGAACAATGTTTCAAAAGTTCCCCTTTAAGAGCAAAGCTTGTAAAAAGAAACCCATGGAATACTATAGCCTACTTGACTCATTCTCCTTGGTAATAGATGTGGCAACTTAATAAAAGCAGCTTCTATCTAGGTCAAAATTATTTGAGGCATGCATACTTCACCTAAAATATATATATTTTTACTAAATACCTGCTATGATGTGGTATCCTCTGCACAGTCTGCATTGAGCATTGGGACTCTGAGGGGCTCAGTGTGGATAAAAGAAGGGGGGCAAGGACTCCTCACAGGTGTGAACCTGACAAGGGCTGAACATTCATGTCCAAGCCTTCCTGAGAAGCAGAAAGAGCAGGTCCCTGGGTCAGTGCGAGGAAGGCTGAGAAGAGAGAAACAGCCCTTGGGAGAGAGAAGAGCAGGGAAAGCAGCTCCCCCAGGGGCCAGAGCATCCTGCTGCAGGCCTGTGTGTGGCTGGGTGCAACCTTCAAAGGGATCCAAGGCTAAACAGCTGCTTGTTTTTGTTGTGCTTCTGCTGAGTTTTGTTTCTTGGTTGCAAACAGTGGTAAAATGTTGCTTTGCTGGGTGCAGGTGTAGCTTTGTGTTCAGCTGGATGCCTTGTTCCCAGGGAGCTGCACTGGCACGCTCCTGCCAAAGCCTGTTGGTAGGACTGAACCACAGCCAAGAGCTACAAGTCCACTTTGAGGCAAAAATGGCAACAGATAAACTGGACAGGAGTTGAATTTGAGGGGCAAAGATATAATATGCTGATTATAGAAAGATAGAGCAGTAGTTGATTGATTCTTTATGCTACCTGGAGCCCTGAAGCAAGGAAGAGCATAACTCTGAGATTATAAACTGCTTTCACCATGGGTGAGCAGATGCTCTCAGCCAAGGGAGTACTCTTAGACCTTGCCAGTTCTTCAAAACACTTTCCTCTGCCAATCAGCATTACCTCTGCCTTAGCCACACTGAACTGAAGTCTCACATGCTTTCATCCAGTACCAGATTTTTGCCAAGTATTGTAAGAGCAGACATTTTTCTCGCAGTAGATTAAATTCACTGACTTTCCGTTTCATAGCATTCAAAGGGTGTTTACAACACAGACTTAGAGGCTGAAATTGCCATATTTTGTACAATTATGATAGAGTTTAAATTGATTATCCTAATGGAGATCTGCTATTTTCAAAATGTTGCTGTCTCTCTGGCTTTGTAGTGCTTATTGTAGACTGCTGATGCCTTATAACTCTTACACATTCTGTTTTCATTGCATTTGTTTCCTTATGAGTGTAAAACATTATCCAAAGGTTTGGGGTATTAAAGCCAAACCCTTTTAAGGGCTGTGTTCACAAATAATAGTACACAGAAAGTGTGCAAGAGTGGACTAAATACACTTGTGCAACATGAAGAGTGAAAAACAGCATCTAATATTTTACTTCTGCACCTGTACAGGAAAATCAGGCTCATTCAATATTCTTTATTGTGCTTGAATGTTCATTTATTCAATACCATCTGCAAGAGCTTTCCTTCCTCCCAGATACTCCACATAAAACCCTTCATTTGATAAAATAAATGCTGATAATATCTTTGGATCCTATCCTTGGAGACAGTTTGGGTTTCTTTGTGTGAAATAGTTTTAAATGTCTATAAAAGGCTAGAAAATCCAACAGCTTAGAATATTTGTGTCTTTGCAATGTGAAAACCAGAGTTAAATGGGAAGATGAGTAGGGGTGTCCATGGAGGTCTGGAGGAAGAAATGGTGCTGTGGGTTGAGAGAGAGTCAACTTGGGTTCTGCTCCCAGTCTGTCCAAGGACTTGCAGAATGTTCAACCTTTTTTTCTCTTTGATCTCCCTATGTCGTGTGAGTTTATGAGTATGTTTAATTGGGAAGTGTTTTGTCTTTTTCTTTATGGCACAATGAGGGGCTTAAAAACCACTGCACATTCTGAAAGACTTGGATCCAACAGGAAAGACCATGACAGCAAAATAGCAAAGCTCACTGTAACCTCTGTCTTTCAGGAATTATCAATGTTTCAGGTTAGTTTTAAACATAAATAACTAAAGACATAAGGGCAAAGGCAGCCAAATTAACTTATCATGCTGAAAATAAGTGGTAATAATTGGACTCTTGAATACAAAAATTGCAATAAATCAAAATACAGATTTAAAATTTGCAAGTTTAATTGGTATAGGAATATTTTTAGTAGATAAGAAGATGAGCACCAAATCTCATACTTTAAATTTGGTATCATTAAAGATGATCCAAGAGGCTAATACATTTTTTCTGCATCACTTTCTTTAAGTACTATTTTGCTTTAATGCTGAGCATAATAGATGACTATGATTGTGGTACATCATTTGTTAGAATAATGTTCTGATGAGCCACTTGTACAGTGTCAGCTTGAAGTAGATTTAATCCTTTTTCTTGAACTATCTGTTATTCCTCTGCATGTTCTCTGTGCTGTGTTTTCCACTGACCCTTGTTTGCTAATGATACTTTTTATTAGTGCCAGTTAGAATAAATTGGTCTGTTAGGTTTAGAGCAAAGATGTTAATAATGTTTTCAGCCTAAGAGCAATGAACATCACACAAATCACTCGGCACACTTCAGAATGCAGGGGCACTTCAATCCATGTGGTTTTTGTAATTTGTGCGTCTGGTGCAATATTTCATAAAAATACTATTCATAAACCATTTTGGCACCCAGGATGCACTATTTCCTCTTTCAGGTGATGAATTTCAATCAGAGAAGCATCTTTTGTACCATGCGCTAGTTAAGAAAAAACAAACAGCAAATAAGCCAAAGATGATGGAATGAACTCCAGTGGTCTTCTCTTTGTTTCAGCAGGTGCCTGTACTGTGACCAAAGCAAATACTGACACAAGGAAAGAGAATCAAACCTGGTGCTCTCTATTCACATATTCATGAGGTTGAGCAGTAATACAAGAATGAGGACTGGCTCCACATCTTGCATCACTCCATTAAACACAGCAAAGTTATTGTGTGTTGATACAAATGCATATATAGCATAAAATTCTGCTCATATCTGGTATTTCTTTTCCTAGCAGACGAAACCGTTTTTATGGGCACTATGGGGAGGTGCCATTGCACCTGACAGCTAATCAGTTAATGATCTGAAGGAGCAGAAGAAAGCAATAGGCTATCTCAAAGTACTGGACCTAGTTCTCAGCTCTTGTAAATTGGCATTAGCTGAGTTATTTCTTTTCAGTGATGTCTGATTTATAGGTTGCAGTTTTACTGTTTAGGAACGTTCCCAATGCCATTTTTTCCAGTTTGGGGTGTAGTTCATGGCAGTCAAATGAAATGTATTTAGCTGGGAAGGTGGCTAAGTTCTGCCTTCTCCTCTCTCACTTATGTGTCCTATCCTGGGGGTTGCGCTCAGGGTATTTCTCTCTGGCTCACCCTTCTTTCCATGATTCATCTCCCCTCCTGGTAGGACCATGATCTCCCAAACACAGAGCATAGTTTTCAGATTTCCAGAGTTATTTTAGGTCTAAGAATTGTGTAGGTATGCACTTTGTGTTCATTACCCTGGGATGACCCAGAAACACGTCCTTGTGGCAGGGAGGGCCAAGAGCAATGGCCTGGATTGCACAAGGCAGAGCAATGCCAGCAGCTCCAGGGACATGATCTTCCCATCTACTCAGCCCTGGCAAGGCCACACCTGGAGTGCTGTGTCCAGGTCTGGCCTCCCCAGTACAAGACATACTGGACTCACTGGAGAGAGGCCAGCAAAGGACCATGAAGATGATTAAGGAGTTGGAGCTCATCTCAGATGCTCATCTGTCACAGGAGGAGGGGCCAGAGGAGCTGGGAGTGCATCTTGGAGAAGAGGAAGGTCAGGAGGAACTTACCAGTCTGTGGGAATACCTGCTGGTGGAGTAAAGATGCCAGAGCCAGATTCTTCTCAGTCGTGCCCAGTGACAGGACAAGAGGCAATGGGCACAAAGAGAAATACAGGATATTCCATCTGAATATAAGCAAAACCGTTTTTTATTGTGGGGGTGGTCAGACACACAGAACAGATTGCTCAGAGAGTCTGCAGAGTCTCCATCCTTGGAGATTCTCAAAACCCAACTGGACTCAGCCTGCTCTAGCTGAGCCCACTCTGAACAGCAGGTGGGACTGGCTGATCTCCTGAGGTGTCTTCCCACCTCAGCTGTCCTGTGATGAGACCTCAGACCTTGCTACTTTTAGCTTGTTGCAAATGCAGTACTGGATCTCTGGCATCTATCTGCTCTCTTGCCCATCTGCTAGAGTGGCATTGTGCCCACTCAGGAGGTGCTATGCCAGTTTCAACAAGGCACAGGTGCCAACCAAACATAGATTTAGAAAGATACCCTGCCTAAGATCCTCCTGGTAGTAAGTAATGCCAAATTAGGCCCACATGCTTCATTACGAGGGATCACATCTGTTGAGGCTTGTGGGCATTGTACCATCAATTACAGCCTTTATCCTCTCATTCTCCTTCCTGAAAGCTTTAGTGAATGGAAAGCAAAATTTATGAGCCAATCAAGTGCCTTGAGAAAATGTGGGTTTTTCCCTAGTGATCTCTGTCCTGAAATCTCAAAATTGAAGCTGCTAGTGTTTATTTCCCTCTGTTAGACATAATTCAGTATGCACTAGATTTGCTTGTGAAGGCAATAGAAGGAAAACCACTGAAAAACATATTCTTTCTTGTCACTTAATACCATGAGAGAAGGATTGTGTGCAATTCATTTGATACTTGTTAGACCCTGAAGAATTATTTGGACTGGTACGTTCCTTTAGTAGAAGAAAATGCATCAATTTGGTTGCTGTGCGTTCTCAAGTTCACTTTGGCATGTAAAAGATCACAAGCCTCCATCTCTGCTGACCACTGTTTTGTCTATGTTGTGTGAGAACTGAAGTTGTTATATTGCTCAACACATGCTACGAGAAGAGCTCATGACCCAGGAAAAACTATAAAAAACTATTAAGCCCTCTTGCTTCAGGAGCATTTGGCCTGTGTGGATAAAGAAGGGTGGCAAGGCACTGACTGAGTGCTGCCTGCTCACCTGGGAGCAGCTGCCTGTGCCAGTGCAGGGGGTGTCAGTCCCTCACATCACATGGGTTGCCTTTGGAGCTTGCTGTGCCAGGAAGAGCCTTCTCACTGTTGACCCTGAGTCGTCCTGACTCCTGCTCAGGGGGTTTCTTTCAGGATCTCCCCAAACTACAGCATGTGATTTGCTATCAGTGAAATATCTTAGGAAGGACTGAGAAATGCCAGAATATTAATAATGCCAGAGCAGGGGTAAAGAAAGCCATGCCAGAAACGGTCTAGAGAGGAGCAGTCAAGGTAACTGAGTAGGACTGACAGCCTGGACAATGCACAGTGTCATGATTTGCCTTAGACTGTAGCTGAGGGGAGGTGGGTGCTGCTTTGCACCTGCCTACACCTCCTATTTACCCTGATTAGAATTGGCTTGCATTAATTGGCAGCCAGTTTGATTTGAGTTACGCCAGCCTTAAAGCACAAGCCCCAGCCCAGCGCTGCCATGCTGAGTCAGGAGGTTTGCAGGGGAAGGCAGCCCAGCCTGAGCTCTGGCAGCTCGGGGGCTGCTGGAGGTTCAGATGCTGAGCTCCCACACGTTGCTCTGCCCGTGCCTCCTGCTGGTCCAGCTGATGGGCAAACCAGCTGTAGCACTCCCCGGAATACAGGGCATCATAATTCTGATGGTGTTTATCCCATTCTTACACCATTAAGAGAAGTATGTTCTAAAATACCAGTGAGTCCTGCAGACTGGTTTTATTCTCATAATGATCCAAATATTGATATCTGAACAGTCCGTTATTCATGCACCATTAGGCATTCTGCTTGTGGCATTTTCCCACATCTCTCCATCCAAACCTGGAGAACATGTCATGTAGCTTGCCTATTCTTTAAGAGTTAAAACAATAAAAATAGCACAGCAGGATCTTGTCCGTAAACAATGAAAACATTGCTCTAAATTCAGTACTATTTCTGTTTTTATTATGTGATCGCTTCTTTGTTGTTAATCACTTGCCCTACTTAATTCATTCATTATACTCGAAAGCTTTGAGATTAAACCCCCAGGCAGGATAGCTTCATATGAATCCTTTCTTTTTTATCTGTTCCAAGTTAGATTAAGTCTAGGTCCTGTTTAATGAGGTGCCACTTGCTGGCTTTTCATGCAGAAAGAATTCCTCATACTCAGCGGTATGTATATACCATATAAATTATAAAATATTTTACATTTTTTTCTGAATTTCTAACTAATATGTCCTGCAGAAAACACTGTTATTACAAGTTCCCTGGGATATGGGTTGGCTACTTCTGATTTGAATTTTCTCTTTTTTTTCCTTTTAGTAATGAACCTTGCTGTTCATTTTTCAGTTATTTCAGGTTTTTATCAAAATTATCTCATTTCATAGCAATATTAATGACAGTGATAAGACTTCTTTGTCTACGTCTGCAACTCACTAAGTCAATTATTGCAATGTCTTCACCTGCCATGCAAATATTAAAGCCTGCCCATGCCTGGCAATGTTTGGTGTTCATGGCCCAGCAGGGCCACTGTGGTGTAGGCATGGCAAATTTATGGTCAGCAACAGCTCAGGGAGTGTGAAGGGGCTCTCACCTCACACTCTGAGGGGTGAAGTACTTTAATATGGCCATGTAGACTGGGGTTAGGCTTTGTCATGGGACAGAGGTTGCAGTTTGTGCCTCTGCATCTTTACTGACCTGTCTCGGTTGCACCACTCTGTCCTATGGATAACAAATCCATTCCATATTGGCAGACTCCTTATGTTAATGGCACTTCCTCCAGGTTCATGGAACTGCTTGTGCTGATCCAACTTTGTCTGGTAATTCCATGCTGGACAAATATCTGTGATTTTTGGCTTTTTCTCATTCATTCCAACACCAAAAAACTGCTTGGTTGAGAATGCCTTGCACATGTGAGGCTCTGTTTCTATGCTCTCACATGTTGCAGGTGGCAGGTTTCTTTATGCTAACCATGAGTATTGAGATATAGATATATACATATATATATGTGTGTCTGTGTGTGTGTGTATAAGGAGAGTCTGGCTGCACTGCCAAATCCTCCCTTTCTGAAAATTTGGGACATACCTGTTTTCACCTGTTTTTATTTCAAGATGGTATGAGAAAACAAAGCCATAGTTCAGCTATTTTTGTGAAAGCCTGCTGCAGATAAGTGGTAGGTTATGTTAGTGGTGAAAGAGCAGCTTTGTCCTGCTGAGAGAAAGTGGTCACAAATAGTCTCCACCATGAAATAGCTTCTAAAATCCTTTTTTTTCCTAGAATTTAAGACTGGAAACCTCACAGAAATGGAAGGCAGCAACAATGTCCATCCAGAACAAACCATGGTCACGGGGGACTTTTTTGTCCTCACCTTTGCCTGCTGAGTTTAAGGAGTTTGGTTACCTTGCTCCAAGATAAAGCTGCTCTTGAAATGTTATTTCAGTTATATTAGTTATGTTGAACTAAGCATTAATTGTGCTGAACTAGTTATGTTGTATTAAGCCAATTTAGGCAGGGGTTTTTTTAAATGCAATTTCTGAATGTTTCTTCCCATTTATAGAGAAGACAAGCTCTAATCCTCAGCCTGAGTTTCTGGTGACTCTTGGTTATTTCACCTGGACTAATGCAATCCCTCATTCAAAGTCTGGGATTTAGGCCTCTCTCCAGTACTGGTTAACTCTGCTCTGTTGTGAAGCTCTTGCAGGAACCCTTCTCAACACCCTGTGTAAATGAAATTGTGGTTTGCTCTGTGTGCCACTTCCATCTTCTCATGCTCCCTGGTGCAAAGTTTTTGATTATTCCACCTTAAGGACAGTTGAGAGTTCAGTGTTAAGGAATTAGTATACAGCAAAAATAAGAAGCAATGAGCTTCTTTTTCTTTTAACTCTGATTCAGACTAGTTCTGCAGATAGGAAATGTTTTTATTGTTAGCAGTACTGCTACTGATATTCAAAGTTAGAATCAACATAAAGCTTCATATTGATCATTAATATTCAGGAGAAAAAAGAAAAGGACTTTTTTTCAGTTTTCTAGGTGACCAATTTTGACAACACTGATGGATACCTAGATGGGAGAGAATGGAAGAAATAACTTTAACTACAACTAAATATTTGGTCTAGCCAATGGCTTACAATTTATTCTTTCTTCTGAAGGAAATCAAAAGAAGTCAATACTAATCACTGCAGAAAAGATATTTGACTCAGAGAGGATAATAGATTTAAGCATTTTTTGTTAATGCTTCCCACAATCTAATGTTAAATAACTCCTTAATAGTAATTTTATATATATGAAAAATATGCAGAAGAAGCAGATGACTCAACATAGATAAAAATGGAATAATCTTACATTTCTGAAATACCTATGAGTAGTCAAAAATTATGAAGGCAAGTACTGGTACATAAATGTCATCTCTAATAGGTGATCAACCCTTCACTTTGTGAATCAATAAAAGAATCCTCTATATCCATGTATTTAAAAAGTATGAAGCAAAAAAATGAATTAACCAGTTGTTTTCCTTGCCTCTGCTCTCTGTTGCTAGGCTGTACCACTTATCACCTGTGAGACATCCAGATCTGGAACAGAAATAATAAAGGGGATTGCAACACTTTCAGTTCAAGGGATCAGTGGTGTTTCACAGTAGGCTTGCCCCCCCACAGCCAGCTTTAGACAGGAGATCCGTGGCGTTTCAACTGCATAGTGTGATGTTATCAAATATTTTGAACTGTAATCTTGCAATTACTATTAATGTTGCATTAAAAGATTATTTAATGAAGGATATCATGCAGAGAACAAGCAATATAATGGCTCCAAGCAGCTTGCCTCCCACATACCTGGAAAAGCTCCCTACTGCTACAGAGGGAGGAAGAACAGCTAGTGCTAGTTCTAAACAATAGGTTTCACACTGTATCTGTTAAGACCTGTTGCTTTTGGCAACAAAAACTGACTCAAAGGCATAAATTTAAATTTTAAAAAGTGGTGTTTGGTGATTAAAGACAAACACAGAATATTCTAGCTTTTGCTGTGCATTGTTTAGCATTCAAAAGCAGTTGTGGAGGTGTTGGCTGTCTGGGTGTTCCTCTCCACCACTTACTGTTTAACCTCTCTGTGCATTTCAGAACCAGGTCGTGTTCTGACAAAATTGTGGGTAATCCAGAAGCAGATGCTCTTGCTCTGATGTAAAACTTGTTGGAGTAACTTAGGAGCTGAGGCTTCAGCTGTGCTTCTGAACTGAAATGCATTTCATGTAAATTTATGTGGCTGTTGCTGTGGAACTCTGTTGGCAGGAGCCTCATATAGCAGATCTCCCTGTGGTATCTCTGATGATGCTGCCTGGCACTTCCTTCAGCCTCCACTTCATGTGGCTGTTTTTCTCTTTGCCACACTGAAAGCTGAGGGAAGTGTGATGATGTTAATGTGTGGCTGAATCCTGACAAGCCACCAGTTGCACAGGGAGTCCTAGATTACAGACACTTTCAGAAACTGGTCCACTTTAAAGAATGTGTGAAACACAGGCACATTACACAAATTACAGCTATGACAGTCTAAGGACACAGGCAGGGTAAGATTTGGAGGAAAACAACTCTTTATTTTAATTTTTTTTTTCATTCTACAGTATGGGAAAATTGGACAAGTTTTCCATACAAAACCTTCTTTGTCGCATGCTTTGTAGAGGAATGTAAGGAAAATCCTCAGTGCTGTTCCATCCTCCAATGAACCTGGAGCCAGAGCACACCACCATGTTTCTGCTTAGCAGTCACCTCCCAGAGGGCCGTGCCTGAAATGTGTGTCGTGCTCTAACACCAGGTGCCAGGGGCTTTTTCTGAGAGCTGCAGGACCAGGCTGTGACAATGCAAATGTGCTCATACACTGGTTGAATTCTTACTGCCTTGCTTGTCAGTGCCTCTCTCTATAAATCCTGATCAGATATCTGCAAAACAGTGCCACAACACTGGAGCTGAGAGTCTAGCCAGGTTTGGGTACCCATGGTTTGTGTTTTGCACCAGTTGGATTTTGGGTGAATAATATCTGGGCTTTCTTCATCTTCACCATGGAAGGTCACTCTGTCCTGGCTTTGTCTGTTCTCTCACATTGTGGAATTTGGGCACAGAGTGTCTGAAATGGCAAATTTCAATCTGCTCATGAGAAAGGCCAGGGATTTAACAAGCCTTTTATTCTTCACCTAGAGGAAAGCTGGGTCTGCTCTGCTGGGGTGCAAACACCCAGTAGCAGCTGTAACTCAAGACCTGGTGTGGATTTCACCCTCCCAGATCTCTGTGGGTTGCTGGTGAGCACTCATCCTGTACAAAATTAATGGGAAGAGTCTATAAAAAGTAAGCACCTTTATCTCTGTTTTTCACAGCAATTTTCTTGTTAATCTTGTAATCTGTTCACTGTGAGTGAAGGCCATGTGTGTAAAGCTATTTACACAAATTTATTGCCATGAAAAAGAAAATCCTATCTCTGACAAAATCTAATTGTCAGACTGGAGATATGAGTGTTTATATCAATTTCTATACATCTTTAAAGTTCAGTGTTTCCATCCAATTCATTAAACCATAAGTCTGCTTTCCTCTCATCTTTATTTGTAATTGCATTTACAAACCATGAATAATTAGAAATAATATTTGAAACAAAGGCCTTTGGGGCTATATTAATCAAGGAGAAAAGTGTTACTCATGAAATTTTATGGGATAAGCACAATTATCAATAGAAGATTATTCCTGTAGCACTAGTCTTTTTTTATTTTTTTTTTTATTTAAAGGACTCATGGTCACATTAGAAATACAGTATTTTGCAGGAAGAGAACAATATTTTCTCATTGCACAATGTATTCCTAAAATTTAAGTAATATTGTGTTTAGCCTCATAATGTCTTTGGGGGAAAGACTGGTTTAATTCAACTCCTATTACATCTGAGAAAGTTGCCTAAGTGATTTTCAGGGCATATGGCCTAGGAATGGAACTGCATGTCTTGAATGAGTTCCAGCAAATTTCACGTGCTCTTCTTTTACTGCATCTTTGTTGTTACAGAGGAAAAATTAATTCACTCTTCCAAGAAAGTAACTGTGAGTAGATTGAAGGAGTGCCCGTCTCCTCCACTCCAGTCATGATTTTCCAGGGTATCTGCATTCCACTGGGCATTGAAGTCTTCAAAAATAGCCATAAATTCATGAGCCCATGAGGGAGTTTTCCTGAGAAGTGGCCGAACCTTTGGAATACTTGCAAGAGAGAAAAAAATATGATCGTGAATTTCAATATATTGAAAAATATGATCAGGAATTTCAGTATGTTGAAAAATATAACCCAATTTCTTTTTGATTATTCTCTTCTATGGCACATTTTTCTCAACAAAGCACTGCTGGTCATGTGCTGTCTTCATTCCTTTTCTTACCTTTATAAGATTAAACAAATGCAACAGAATAAGTGGAAAGGAGCAGCATACTGTAGAAAAAAAATAGAAATACATAGAGAAGATTGCAGAAGCAACCTGTCACAGAACAGTTTTCACCATCTGTTTATCAATTCTCAAACTGAAGCAGAACACATGAAGTACATAGGAAAGAGCAGAGAGGTCCTTTGTGGGAGGTGCTACTGAACTTCCTTAGCAGCACCCTTTCAAATACAGTTCTCTTTCTTTTCATCCTGAGCTTTAGAAGGTAAACATTTGGGTTTAGAGATCTACAACCAGCATTTTAGGAGTGCATGATACTGCAGTATTTCTTCTGCTTATCAGCTCAGCCAGGAGGAAGTTGGGCTTTTTAAATGACTGTCTCCACTGCATTCAGCTTCTGGACACTGATGTATTTTTGCCTTTGTTTCCAAGCACCATCCAGTCTCTTAAATGCTTTTACAAATTAAGCTTGAATGCAAGCTTTCACCACTATCTGAAGTGCAACTTATTATTTCTAATGATCCCTCCTCCTTTTGAAATGCCACTCAACTTCCCTTTACTGGAACCATTAAATACAGCTAAACTAAATAAATAAATGAAAAGACTATTTCTGGCATGCAACCTTGACAAATTTATCTGTTCTATTTCAACAATTTTTCAGTTGATAATTAAATGCTCATCTCTGTATCTCATTATGAAACTTCATGAAGTTTCTTTTGACACTGTTGGTGGTGATGTTACTGGGAAGCTTTGTTAACTAATGACTGTTACATTTATAATTTATTCTAAGCAATCTAAACTGTTGCTGAAAAATAGTGAGTGTCTTCTGAAGCTTTATGAATATAGTTGCAGGTATATGAATAATTTGTAACTATATATTCACTGATTAGACAAAAATAATGGAAATCTTGATACTAGTTGTCATTGGAGTGACAACTGTTAAAAAATCTCACTTTCTTTTTGAACCAGTTGTGATATAGACAGTAATTTTCCATAAGTGTTCAACAGAAATCCTGCTCCATAGTAAAGTGCTTCTTCTCCAAATCCAAAAGAAGCAATATGTAACCTTTCTTCCATTTCTTAAATAAAAATATGCTAATCAGATGTTAATTAAGTGCATTAAAATTTAAGAGGAAACATGTAATTATAGTACACAGGTGCAAAATTATTAGCCAAATTTTCAGTATTATCTACAACTTGAAAACTGAACTTATCATCATTATTTATTATTGACTGTGCAGTACTTGGATGCTTCCAGTTCGCATCATGCAGTGGTGAATAAAAGCTCTACCTTCTGCTGGTGTTTTAATCACCCTTCTTTATTTTAATGTCTGATCAGGCTCTGTCCTCTGTTTTACACAGAGGCTTTGTTCTCAGTTTTTATGCTGAAAATTTGTGGAGATGAGATGTGTAACTTCCAGCTACTGCAGGAAATAGAGCATAGCACAGAAAGTGAATTTCTCTGAGTTCTCAACTGTGTTGTTTTGCCAAAACAAAGTACTTGGCACCATTTAAATTTAGGCACACTGAAAGAGGAATCTGATCTTTATACAGGAGTTTAGATACACGGGTTTAAGGGATGCTGCTCTTGTTTCCTCAGGAAGTCCAAGTGCAATGATCACAAATGCTGTAGTTGGGTCACCAGTGTGAGATGGCACAGGGCAGGAGAGGTTTATGGAGGGTGTAAAACTAAGCACCACTCAAGTTTAGGAACACATTGTCACTCCTGCCCTCCACCCATGTCTGTAGAAGATTCAAGCAGGTAAGAATACATGAATGGCACAGATACCTGAGCAGTCCCACTCCCTGCTTTTAGCATTCTCTGAAATCCACAGACAGGGTTCTGTTGCAAACAGTTGAAATTAATTCCAGTACAATTATTAAAAATAATGTAAGCCAGGTTTCTTTGAAAAACTCATCTACCTGGACTCAGCATAACCCTGAAGTTATTTATTCATGTTCTGAGCATTTTATGCCCATGCTGCAGAGTGAAGAATCATAGACAAGCTTATTTTTCTTGACTTAGCATGTCTTGCACCTTTCTGTAAAAGAGTGAACATCTGGAGAATCACTGGCTGTGAGTGTCACAAGTTTGCAAATGTACATATTTAAACTGAAACCTGAAACTTTCATTTCTTCCAACATGGCTTTTGGGAAGATCTGCACGCTTTTAAGTGGAGCTTCTTGTAATCTTTGTTTTGGTGCAGTCAGTAAATGTGATTATTTTCCCTTTGTAAATGGGTAAATAGCTGGAAGAGCCAGGAAATGCTGCTCAAGTGGTTCTTCTTTCCATTGACATGCTCTGTGAAGCTTTTGCTTTCTGTGCAAACTTCCCTGCTAGCCTCTGAGATTTACACGAGGGAGAACAGTCCTGGTGGTATCCAGACAGAGCTGCCCATTAAACAGACAAACTGTAATGAAACATTCAATTTTCCTGAGAAGCTGAGTAAAATTTTGCATGCAAAGGGTTGTTACAGTATCAGCCTAAAACTGGGCTTTGGTCTCTTCTCTGCAGGCCTAGAAGAAATTGTGAGAGTGTAGGTTAAACTTCTGTATTTAATATTGACCAGTCTGTTTGTTGATGTTTGCCTTGTTATTTCAGAACCTGAGGCCTGCAATGTGTCTGTGCTTTCTGATCTGCCTTGTGAAGTCTGTCATAAAAAATTAAGAGCTGTTTTTTGCCCCTCACTTTTAAGATTTCTTTTGTTTCTCCTGCTCTTTCTTTATCACTTCAATAGCCCAAGGTGCATTTAATTGCAACCTAAGTACCTTGCATTCCCCTTGCACGCATTAAAGAGTAAATTCTGAGTGATTGGACATAACCAGTACTTACTGTAATAAATAGCATATTCATCTCTTCCACAGTCAGACAATTTCATACTGTGCAACTTCTCTGCCTTCTGAAATGTCACCACTTAAACTGCAGCATGATTTTCCCATGAGGACACATTGAAAAGGCCTTTCCTGAAACACAGCTTAGAAATGTAACCTGTAATGTTATATTTAAACCAATTTTATAGCACTCAAAAATTGGATGAACAGGTACAATACCCACACAGTAGAGACAATGTATTCTTTTTTTTTCCTAGAAACTGGTCCTGGGTTTAATGAATTTTGAATTTTATTTTTATTTTGAACTCAATTGCCTTCTTGGTGAAAGCATTTCTCTATTATTAGGCTTTGCAACTGCAGAAATAGTTACTTTCAGATATCTCTCTGAGGTGATATACATTAGAGAAAAAACTCAGGTACTGCACATGTCATTTCCCAACCTTGAACTAAACAGCACCAAAGTCACCCTGACGTTTGTTGGAGTATGAATTTTCAGGGGAAAGCTGCTCTTATACTGGTGAAAGAGGATGAGGTGTTTGTTTTACAAAGAACTCTGTGAAGATGGAGAATAATCATGTTTAATCTGGAACGTGTTTGATGCATTTGTCTCAGTTTTTAAATAAACCACACAACAATGTGTCTGCAGATACCCAGTAGAGTAGAACTGTCCTGAAAAGCCTCCACTCATTCTTATTTCAGTATTTCATAAATCCCTGAGAAACTACAGGAAACAGTTTGGAAAAACTCACTAGGATGAAAACAAATTATGAATTAATTAAAAAGCACATATTGAATTAAAAATACAAATTGGCCAATTTGTGTCAGCTTCGAGCATGGTCATTAAAAGGATCAGCATCAGACCCCCAGCATGGCCACTGACATTCCTTGAGGATGCCAGGGGAGAAGCTGGGACAAAATTTGGACAAAAGATGACATCAGCCCCTGCCAAGTAAGGCCAGTGGGGAATTTCTCTTGAAATGCCTAAAGAATGTTGGATCATGCCAATAAAGAATCTTCAGTACAGAGCTATTCATCATATGCAGGGCTTCTTAATGGATTTGAGTATATTTCTCCTGTGTAATAAAATACAGAAAGCACACACTTTTCAATTATTTTTGTAATTAATGAAATAATTTTCTATAGCAGCAAAAAGGAAGAATGAACCTGCTTTCTCTGTGGTATTTATAAACTTTCAACTGTTTTAATGATTAGCACACAAAAATAAGACTAAGCTTGGACTGATCCGTCAGCTTGTTGGTTTGGGTTCTGAGGGTTGGTATCAGACAAAGGAAAATTGGCATTTTATAAAACCATGTGTGACATTGCTCTTGTTCCTTATTTGAAGATGAGTACCATGTGATGTTACACAAGCAGTAAGAGAAAAAAATTGATTATTTGTTACACAAGTTACATAAGTTACAAAGGCATGGCTAAATCACTGATGATCTTTCATCAAGACTAAATTCTACCCAAAATGTGGAGACCTACAAAGGACAAAACTGTTTGTATGTGAGTTGGATTACCAGCACTCCCAAGCTGCTGTAAATCCATGTGCCAGAACTGGTGGCTGGCTTTTACCTCTGAACAGAGAAACCTGCCCTGGCAGCTGGGCTGCACTGAGGGGCTGTGAGCTGGGGTCACTTGTGTGGCCTGGCCCAACCACTGAAAGGCCACTGCAGTGTCACCTTGGGGTGTAGTTTGTGTCACACTGTGTGCTGCCAGTGCAGCACAGAGTCACTCGTGAGCTCGAGAGGCTCAGCATCCTGGAGGAGTGCCAGGCTGGAGCTGGCTCCTGTTTTGCCTGTTTCCTTGGGTAGGTTGGAGTTCTTCATGCCTGACCTCTCACATTAAGTTTCTCTCTCCTCGATAAAACCCAGGCATAAGTCAGATTAATGACTTTGGTCTGTTTGTCCATTTTTGACAGGAAGCAATTATAGCTGGTGAATAACACGTAGTGTCCTATGTGTGCTTTTACTCTGTGTTTATGGTTACCAAAGGAGATTTCCTCTCCACACACTTCCTTTCACTGAAGGAAGAACAGCCTGACATGCAGTTAGTCCTTGCTGGTTTAGTCATTTAACCACTGCCATATAGCACTTATTTATTTTATCTGGATTTATTCCTTCTCTCCTCTGTTCTGATAGCTGAATACCTCCAGTTGTGTGGTTATGTTTCATTAACTGGCATTCAAGCTGCAAGTGTTCATAACTTTAATGGAGAATCCAGTACTGAGAAAACAAAAGGGGTCTGTGATCTCCTTAGGAGTCAGGGGCTGGGAGAATTCCAAGGTAGCAGAGAGCTTCATGCAGGAATTTGTAGGAACTGTTGTCTAGCCCAAGGGTTGGAAGTGGGTCTGTATGACCATGAGGTAAAAATCGGGGGTGGGGTTTCAGAAACACTAAATCCTACTCAAAGGTTCCATCTGCCATGAAATCCATGCAGCTCTGGCAGCATGGCATTGACCCTGAATTAGTGTGCCTCGAGCTGGCACTGAGCACCCACAGCTACAAAGCTTCCAAGCACCCATCAGGGGCTTCTCCACAAGAGGTTGTGATGGTGCATGGTAGGCTGTCTTGCAACCTTGGGAATCTTAAAATATCTTGTAAAGTCCATGGAAACTTTGCAACCCAAAATTTCCAAAGGTTCCTAGGACTGCCAAATCTTCCCAGCTCATGCTCTCATACATGCAGTCAGATGAGCAGAGGTTTGCACTGGATTAGATTTTATTATCCACACTACTGACAGAATAATCCATAACCATCTCAGACACTGGTGATGCTGAACAGAACCTAGGAGAGTGCTGCCTTCTGTAGCTTCCCAAGCCCTTCCAGGGAGATGTGTGACACCTCCTGCAGCTGAACCTGCTCTGTGGAGCCCCGGAGTGCAAAGGCAGGTGGGTGCACATTCACCCCTCTGTGCCTGTGTAAATGAGCACCTCAGTGTGCATGCACAGCCACACAGGGCACACACGAGGGTGTGTGAAACAGCCCAGCTGCCCTGGCAGTGCCAACAGCCCAGCCAGAATCTCAGCAATTGCACCAGTGGCTGGGATTTAAACAGGCTCCAACCACTTCAGTCTCAACTGGATTTTTGTTTCCCTGCCTATGCATGGGTCAGCTAAACTGTGATAAAAGCAGTAGTTTGGGAATTCATCCACCCCACCCTGCCTTGCCTGAATGCTATAAACAGTGCTGGGAACAGCAATAAGAGTTTAAATTACTCTGGTTGACAATCCACTTCTGCAAATTACTGGGAGTCTTTTAAACAGATAAATAATGTTTCTCCTAAGTGCAAATCTGCACTCTGGAGACAGAAAAGAAAAAGTGCAGAAATATGTAGGTCTGATTTTGTTTTCAGTGTCACCCTTAGCAAAATTTCTGTGGCAAAATTCTAAAGCAGCTGGATGCCAACAGTTTGCATCAAGTGTGCTGTATTTGAAGCAATTGAGCTAATGTTTGAGATTCTGACAATCAGAAAAATAGGTTGGCATAATTATATTAAGATATCTGAGAGTGTCACGTACTTTGCAAGACTGAATTTTAAACTGTTGATTTAAATTAATGAAGATTCAAGAGTTTATAATTTGTTTATTTATTGAAATCAAATGCAGTTCATGTTTCTAACTAATTGAAAAGTATACTTGTGATAGAGAAAGTATTTAATTTGGGCAGGCAAGCTACCAGACTTCCAAATAAAGATGATGAATTGCAAATTCTCAATCTTAATCCCTGTAGGCTGACAGTTACCCCTCTAAAAGCAGAGTTTGAGTGATATGCTATAGCTGGTAATAGCACACAGCTGCAGAGTAGGAAATCCTATTGATATTTTGCAAAGCTTTTGTTTTACCTCATTCATTTATTTTTTAAAATGATGCATTCCTTATTTAGAATAAAGAACTTGGTTTTTTGCCCTTGTGAGTAGACTGGACTTTAAAAAGCTATTAGTTTACCATATGTAAAAATGCCTGGGATCAGCTCTGAATTTACTTCACTTGCATGTAGCATTTTCAGAAGCAGAAATGCATGTGTGGTTTTGCAACCTCTTCCCCCTTCCAAGAGCAGGGAACACATCTCTGTTATACATCCCAACATTCAGCATACAAGATCAAATGTAAAAAAGGGTTTTTTCTCCCTCTAATGTATAAAGCATGTGTCCAACAACAGCAGCAAAATCAGTGCCAGAAGAAGCAGTCCATGGGGAAGCAGTAATTTGTGTGTCTGCACATTATTCTATGTCTATGCACATATTAACCCTGGTATACAGTAAATTGTGTTACCATGGCAGCCCTCACATGGAAAGTTATACACTAGTAGGGTATCTCTAACAGCCACCAATGGGGAATATGCATGTTCTGGCAAGTGGAGAAGGGTGGAGTTTCTTTCTGTGAGGAAACAATACACAGTTATTAAGGATGGGAAAACCAGGTTGCAGAAACGATGAAAAAACACAGCATTTGCCCCAAATGTAACAAGTGAAAAACAAAAAGCCCTCAGAACTCCCTCTCTCCCTTTTCCCATGACTCCCAACGGCTGGAATACTGTAGCCTTTGCTCAGACAAAGCTTCCATTAAAATCCTGTCTTATGGTTTCCATTCTGTGTACTTTCCATTGAGGCTTTTACAGGGCACTTTGGTTACATTAGTTTTTGTGTCCAATTTTGAGACTGAACTTCTTTCTTTATGATGAAGCTGCTTTGTCAAGGGTGAGCTGCTACAGTTCATCAGTACCACCTGTTATCAGATGCTGTGTTATATTTTTAGTCATATATACTTTGCCAAACTTCAGCTTTATGGCTGACATTTTGAAGCAGATGCTATTTACCTGAGTTGTTGCCTTTTTTAAATGCTTAAACAAAAGAAAAAGGCTCATCCACTTAGAGTCAGATTAGAGGAAAAATATTTTTTAACCCCATTAGAATTTTTTTGACCATTCTCCTGGAACATTTCACACCTGCTGGTTTGACTTGGAGTCTCAGCATTGGTGATACATGGATGATAGCATCACTCAAAGGGAAAGCACAATAGAAATGAGAGCCCATGTCAGTGTTCCACGATGCAAAACTCAACACTGAGTAAAGGGTCAGCAGTTTGCATGAGTCATTAGTGGCTTAGAAAGAAGAAAAGAAAAAAGACATGACAAGACAGACACTCCCGAGAGCTATGGGCTTGTTGTACTGGCTGGAGTTTAATGGAAAAGCAGTGCTCCTGTCAGCTGGTGTACTACATAATAATGTTAACACCACTACAAACAGGTTGTGGTTTATTGCTTCAATTTCTTATGAACTGGCAAGAGAATTAACAAGATTGATGTATTAGGATCTTAGATCTCAGTCAAATTAGGTGACTAAGAGGGTGATGAAAAAAATGCTTGTTCTTTGAAGGAGCACAACTCCATCAGAAACTTGTTACATCCTAGCATCAGGCCATTTGATGAGCTTCTGATTTACCAGCACACTTAGCAGGCAGTAGATACATTGAAAGGGGCAACTACTTAATCAGTGCTTTAAAGATATTATGTTCAGAATGATTTAAAGGGATATTGTGCTTTAGTGAGTGTGCCGTGAGTATGAATATTTTCTGCATGAAGTGAATGCAAAAATGAGGCTGCAAGTGTCATTTATATTGTCACCTTCTTTATTTGGACATATGTTGGAAAAAGAAAAAGCCAGTAAATACAAAGCAAATACTAGCATTTTGGAAATGTACTTACTGGAAGAAAATAGCCATCAGTGGAGGAGAACAGGGGAAGAAAATAGCAGCTATCACATTCCATGGATTTCCACAGTAGAGAAAGAGAGAGAATAATGAAGTATTATAAAATAGAGGAGAAATAACAGGAGTAAAGTGAACAGAGTGCTTGGTTTCCACTTCTGGGGTGCTATGGCCTTAAGGTGAGACAGGGGAGATTCAATTCAGATATTAGACAAAAATTTTTTTGCTGTTTGGGTGGCCAGGCATTGGAATACTGCACCCAGGTAGGTGGTGGAGTCACCATTTTTGGAGGTGTTTAAGAGGTGTCTGGATCTGGCTCTGGGTGATGTGGTTTAGGGGTTACAGTGATTGGACTGGATGATCTTGAAGGTGTCTTCCAACTTTGATGATCCTATGACTTGGGAGATTTCCCTCATCACCGTGAATGCATCCAGGAATGCTGACTACCTCTCAATACCTGCCTTGTGTAACAAGTGGCTCGAGGAATAAAGCCTGTTTGCCATCCCAAACCAGGGCAAACCAGCTTGGTACAGAGGGACCTGTCAGCACTTGGAGATCTGATACTGCATTTTGTGTCTGATAAATATCTGTGGGGAATCAGCATGGAAACTGCTTCCAGAAGCCCCATGTACAACATTTAAAATAACAAACAGGTAGGAAAGTGAGGCAGCAGTATCAGTGTGTTTGGAATATCTGACACTGCAGGATGGCTGAGGTAAAGGCTGTTTCATGCCAAGTGACAGATCCAAGTCTGACATGACCACATCTTTTACACAGACTCTAGTTTTGGGCTGGTGCCTGCACTCTGTAGCTCACCTGCCTCAGTTTACCAGGGGGCACAGATTAGAACCCCTTCATGTCCCAAGGCTCTGATTTAAGTCCCCACAACGTGCTGCAATTATCCACCTTCGTGCTGCCTGGCTCCTCCCAGTTACACCTGGTCACTGCTGGGCCACTGTGGTGCAGGAGCAGAGCTGGGGCCCAGCACCAGGCTCCCAGGGGTAGCTGTGCTTCTGTGGCACGGTGGAGTGGAGCTTTTCCTCAGCACTGAATTTACCCAATTTTGAAAACAGCCGTATCTTTAAGGTCCATCACAGAAAGCACAAATATAAAGGAGGGAAAATAAAAACAGGCTTTGGTTAGGGCAGGGGAGCTATTCATTTTGTTGGGGAGAAAATGAGGCAAGGCAGAGTCATTAGCAGGGCTCCTTATGAAAGCAGGAGCTGCTTGGGAAATTGCAGTGCCATTGACTAGAATACATGGAGCACAAAAGGGAGATATAATAAGAGGAAAGCAGTTATGCACCTAAGCCCTGAAATGTAGCATTACATCCATCCTGAGAGGTAATCATTCCTGTCATTACTAAGCTGTAAGATCACTCAGTCCTAGCATGGTAGAAATCCAGGAGCTCAACACATCAGTCAGGTAGCTTTTCATAACTCTCTGCTTCTGTGGCTCAGCTGGAGTTCAAAAAAAGCCTCAGATAGTGGCAATCACTCTTATGGCTGCTAGTAAAGCTTGTAAGTAATAACTCATAAACCTTCTTAATTGAAATAAATTAAATTTTATCTTCATTACTGCTTTGCGGAGTTATCTCGAATTGCATTGTTTCTTGTTCAGGAACTTGTTCAGGAACTGCTGCATTGGTACTTGCACTTGTGGCTCTGGAAGAGAAATTTTGGGAACAAATTATATATGTTATAACACAGAGTTCTATCTTCTTTGAAGTCACCACTGCTGTCCCCCGCAGTTGTGGTTTGTAGTTTGTGTGTGTGATCTGTGTTACACAGCTGAACTGGTGTGACACAGGCAGCAGGTGTGGCACTGCCACAGTGAGGGTGACAGCGGTGAGCAGGGCACAAGGATGTGTCTGCATCAGAGATGGGCAGCAGAACAGAAATCCCCAGGATGAGTGTGTAACCACCACACTGTCCATGCACAGCCACTAATGACTTTACCAGTCTTACTCTTTGAAATTATGTCTTGTTCACTGCCATAGAAACCATTCAAATTATTCCTAATACTGCCTTACAGGACCAGGACATGATATACTGGCTTGGAGAAAAGGTCCTGCACTCTATCTGTGAAACAGCCAGCAAAACAGGAAAGTAAATGTTTGAGTTATTTACCACAAAGTTTGACAAAATGCAGAACCTTCTGACATCCTTAGAGGATAAAAAACTCTGGCAATCCCTGCCAAAAAGACAGTCTTGGAGAACAAGATGGAAAATCATATGTTTTGCTGAAAGATTCAAAGTAAAACTGTGACAGAAAAAATATTGCATAGTGGTGCAAATAATTGAGGATTTCTCCCAAATGATGCATAGGTTCTTAAAAATAGCTTGAATCACTGAGATGACTTTAAGATTACTGGCACCACAGAGCCATAGACTCACCCCCATTCATTTCTGTGCCCAGTCCTTGCACTCATATTGTCTGAGAGAACATCCCAGAGAACAGATATACTTAAAGAATTCAGATGCTGAGGAGCCAGCTGTGGATATACAGCCATATCTCTTCATTGTCACTATTTATTGCCAAAAATATAAAAAATTCTTTCCTCTCTACATGAAAACCTAATTTCTGTGTTTCCACTAAAGTTTTTTTTCCCTAATAAGGATTATTCTTCCTTACTTAGGGAACATAAGTGATTCATCTGCTGACCTTCTGTGGCATTACCTAAACAAACAGAGTTTCTGGAGTATCCAACAGCAGGATGGGTTCTGCAGTCCTGAAATCTTTGCAAAAATGTTTCTGGATCATTTCCAGCTTGTCAACAAGTTCCTAAAATGTGTGGATTGAATACTTAGAACTTTACACTGTGTCAGAGGGCAATTTACTAATTTCCTATTTTATGTCATGTTCTCAGAGGAAGCATTAATGAATAATCTGGCTGTATCCATCCTTATCTGCTGTACATGCAGTACAGGAAGGCATCTGCTCCAAACACCTGCACCCCAAAACATCTGCCCTCAGCAACCAGATGTGCCTGCCTATCTGCTGATAGACACAGAGTGCCTGCTCTTTTTTGAAAGAGACCCCTGTCCATCTTTGGCCATGTACTTGGGAGAGAGGGATCATTTACATTTTCCTTTCTGATTTCTTGATTGAGAACACTAAAAAGATTGCTGATCTGAAGAAGGAAATAGTACTGAACCTCATCCCTATAAATGTTTTCCAACTTGGATGCTTGTCATCACTGCACATAGCTTTAGAGGGCCTGACCATCTGTGGAAGCTGGGAATCTGAACTGAAGTCTTAATAATGCTTTGTAAAGGCAAAGATGGGCACCTCAGAAGGGTGTTCACTGAGCAAAAGTTACTTATACCAGTCCTCAACTGAGACTGTCTGAGCTCCCCAGGGTGGTGGGAGGCACTCTGTGCTTCAAGCAAGTCCTATATAATTTTATTCTATCCTTTCCAAAGATAATCTAATGTAAAATGTCTGAAAAATGTTGGGAGTGCAGACTAAAAGTCCTCCCCCCTCAGATACCTGCTAGGCTATCTGAGTCACACATTTCAGTTTTCTTCCTTTGAAACAGGGAATTGGAAATGTTTTCCTGCACAGAGCTGCAAGTTCAGTTTTAAGAGTGGGGAGTCCCAGAGCCCAGAAGAGCCATTGGTACTCTTGCAAGATGGGAGAGAGGGTTTCAAACTCCATTTCCTGAAAGGCTGTTCAGCCTGGACCTCCTGTGTGCTGTGCCTGGAGCAGAGGCTGAGCAGAGCCAGTGGAGGCAAGACAGACACCAGCACCCAGCTGAAGGAGAGCTGCCCTCCCTGCTGGGCTTTTGTGTGCAGCTCAATTGCACCTGTGCAATTCCTATCCAAAACAAAGTAGATATGTTGCTACTGAATAAAACCTCTCTTTTTACTACATTCTCCAGTGCAGTTTTAGTTTCCCAATCAATACACCCCTTGTTCAGAAAATGTATCATTTCTTCAGGTGTTGGCCACAATTGTTTTGTTCCTTATCATCTGTGGAGCACAATCCTACTTTAAAGAGGTAAAAAGGTCCTCTGCAAGACATGAGGTGCAGTCCTGCAGTTTCCTCTCTGTCATCATGCACAATTTATGAAGGCTTGGGTTGGGTGTCTGGCTCCAGCTCCTGCAGTGACTTGGACTGTGGTCTGACCAACTGGAGAGCTCCTGAGCAGACCAGGCACCAACTCACTGCTGTTCTGGAAGGGCAACACTTCTTGACAGGCAAGTTAAATGCCTACGGACTTTAGAAATGCAAATTTAGATATCTGGGGACTCCAGCTAGGCTTTATGTAGGACGTTTTAGGAATTATGCTTTTCTGCATAAGTGCCTAAATTCCACCCATGTTCCACTTCAGGCTTATTAGTCCCTCTGTGGATTTAGGCCTGGGAAAATAAAAGGCAGGATGTAAGAACCACTAGACTGTACTTAATAATGAATCTCTGAGCAGAGAACACACAGGCTTTGGTTTGAGGTCCAGCCAAAATTGGAGTAAAATAAGAAGAGAAAACACATATCTTTGGGGATTGCAAATCAGTAAATTGGTGCTGAATAGAAAGAGAGCAATAGAAGAAGCAGCTGAGAGAGAGGCGAAACCAGGGACTTAAAGAAAATTATCCACTCCCTCAAAATCATTACCAACATTTTCTACAAGTGGGGCTATTAAAATACACACACTCAAACATGTTCCTTTTTGTTTGGTTTGGTAGTGATCTTGAAATAGCAATTTTTATGCATGATGGATGCCTAGTTAGAAACTGCCTTGTGACACTGAAATACTTCACACCTGGATTTTATATATATTTCTTTATACAGCTGCTTTCCACCAGAATAGCTAATGAAGTGAAAACTTGGAACCTCCTCTCCAGTTAGTTTTATATTGTGCAAGGAAGGGAGTTTCCCAATTCAGTGGAAAGTGGGGCCACGGTCATGGCAAGGTCACAAGCAGTGTTCATCCACTGTTTGGAATGAAGCAGTTATAATCCACCCCTAAATGCCCAGCTAAAGTTTTCCATCTGGAAATGGTCATCTACAGTGCATTTTTACCTACTCTGTGCTGTTCCTGAATGTTGTTGTCTGCAACAGTGGCAGTAGCCTGCTTGTGCTGAGTTGGGGCTGAGAGCATCCAAATCAAGGGTGACCTTCCCACCAATCCCCATCTCCCTTGGTCTTTTCAATCTAGTGAAATATTCAAAATAATAATAATAAAAAAATAAAAAAAAAAATAATAATAATAATATTAACACTTGTAGTATTAGTAATAACGTAATCTCCAAACTAAGAGCTCTGTTCTCACTTCATGGAAGTTCAGGCTGATGTTCCAGCTCACGCTGAACAATGCTTTAAGCTACAAATGAACTTGAATGAGGGTAATTGTACAGAAAGTGATTACTCAGAGGCCCTGTGGGACAGCCACCATCTCTGTGCTGTGTTTGTATAACGCTTAGAGGCACCAAGGTCCAAGGCTCCTCTGGGGGATTGCCATCTGTGCTGAGATAAACCCTAACTAATCTCTGAGGCTTAATGCCATCAGCACTGTAGAGTCTGTTTTCTCTCTTGATTTCTCCTCCACCATTTATTCAAAGGTCTTCAGCAAAAGCAGGGAGAGTAACAAACACAAGGTTATCCAGGAGAATTCTCTATGATTTTTGGGGGTATTGAGGCAAAGGAGCACTTACAGCATGGCCAGGGTATCAGACCCAGCCAGCATGGGTCTGATTTACAAGGGGCAGGTCGTGTTTGACCAACCTGGTCCCCTTTTATGACTCAGAGGTGACCTTATCACTCTCTACAGCTCCCTGAAGGGTGGCTGCAGTCAGGTTGGGGTTGGTTTCTTTCTCCAGGCAGCTNGGAATGGGCTGCCCAGGGGGGTGGTGGAGTCACCATCCCTGGATGTGTTTAGAAAAAGATTGGACGTGGCACTCAGTGCCATGGTCTAGGGGAGGTGCTGGGGCATGGGTTGGACTGGATGGTCTTGAAGGTCTCTTCCAACACAGTGACTCTGCCATTCTGTGATCTTCAGCTCTATGCTTTCCATCCTCATCCTCACAGATAGCTGGGCAACTCTTTCCTTTCATGACTCTGAAATTTAAGAGATCAGGAAAAATATTAGAGATAGTTTCATTGCTAGGTTCTAAGAAACAAGCAGAAATGTCAAAGATGTTTCAGGAAATAAAATGCGAGTTGTCTTGGTCACTGGAGAATAATTTAAAATCTATCTTGTTTTATGATGACTTACAGTTATGTGGTTTCCAGTGACTGATTGAATAGCTTTTTATGAGAAAGACTGCATTTTTTTCCAACAACAATGCCACATTTTATTCCTTTTAACCAATAAAAAGGAGTATGAACATCAGAGGCATTGAATCCTTTCAGTGTTTGGCGTATTCCTACGGTTTGCTTTGTAACCCTTCTAACTCTTATGGTCATAGATCCATAGATGCCATAATGCCAGGGTACAGTGAAATTCAGATTCGTAGCAGTTCCATAGTTGTCCTCATAAATTCGAGTTATGGCAGTATGCTCTTGTTCTAGGGAGGACTGGGGTGCTGAACAAACATGGGAAAGGTGATTCCTCATCCTTTACTATGGGACTATCCAAAGAGGAAATAGAAATACTTTCTTGTGATTAAAATTATCAACAGACCAAAAAAGTTTTAATCTCAGATATTGTGTTTCGCAGCTGATCCTCAAAATAAAAGATTATAAACAAGTTAATATGTACACATATTGTCAAGTTAATTCAATTGAATAATTGGAGAAAATCGGTCTGTTTACATATGCTCTATGAACAGAAAGTGAAGCTGTATTAAATCATGTAAATTATTCTCTGTGAGCTGTTTACTCTTTTCCAGTAATGATGTTATTTGTCACCCCAAGTCCCTGTATGTGGATGTAAACCAAAGCACATGTTAGAAAAAGGAAATAACTAAACACAACATGAGCTTTTCCTCTCTAGAGAAGTCTAGTGCTGCCCATTTACTTTGTGGCCTTAATTAAGCAGTGATTGATGCTTATTTGGAGAGCTAAAGATAATTACTACCTTTTCCAATGTGAACTGGCTATCCCTTTGACCCCAGTATTTTAACCAAAGAACATTGTGGGGAGTACAGCTCTTTTTTAATGCAGAAGAAGTAGTGCTTTTTGCTGTTCTTGTCTTAGGTAAGTTTTGCTCCTGAGGACAAGACTCCTTCCCCGTGCCAGGTGGGTTTCTTGGCTCCTGTGGGACACAACAGAAGGAAAAGGTGCTTCAGGATGGTACCTGCTTAAGATGAATGAAGAGACGCATAAATACTGGTCCCCTTTCTAGAGGGGAGAGAAAGAACATCCCAGTTGTTGTCTGGTGTTTCTGCCACGTGTTTGGTTGGCTATGAGGGCAGACAGAGACTGCACATAGAATATCCTCACAAAGGGCTTTCAAATTTTTTAAAGGTTAAGCAGTATCAGTTCCTTCAAATAAACCTCATTAAGCCTCTTTTCCATTTCCATTGTTGGATTTATTTTTTTCATAAATGCACAGGTGTGTTAATGTCTCAATTTTATGGCAAGAAGGAATGAGAAAAAGATTAGGAGCAAGCTTTCTGCCACCATCTCTGGTCGCCTGTTTGCCTGCTGTTGGCAAGAAAATAAACTTCTCTCAAATACAGTTTTTTTCCTTTTTCCTCATTCTTTTCCTTTGTTGTTTTCCATATTGACATTATGTGAGGCCCTACAATGGCTATCTCCAAAACTGTTGAGCTCTCTGCCTTATCTTGATTTACATTACATGCAGCTAGATGGGCTTTATTTTAACACAGCTGTCTGGAGAGATTTAGCCACCTTCAGCTGGCTTCATGCTTCAAATAAAATATGGCAGATACCTGGGCCAATGATCTGATGACACATTTTGTCACTCCAATGGGCATTTCCTGTCCTGATAACAAACAACTTCACAAGTGTCATCATGCCACTGAGAGCAATGAAAAAATTAATTTGATTCTGATCAAAACAATGGATTGGGTTTTTGTACAACAAGCTATAACCAGGTTAATTGACTTCTGGGTATCTTAGACAGTCACTAGAAATCTTTGTGCTTGGTATTTTACTCCAGTGTGTGGTTTGCATGCTCCCCTCCACAGCAGCACCTGCTCGTGTTTCTGAAGAGCTGTGCTGACAGTCTAAGAAAACACCTCTTTTCAAAAGCACTTTGGGAGACCTCAAACGCTGTGATAAAACAACTGTGGGATAGAAATTAAAAATCATACCCTAAGAACCCAACTAGGGGTGCTTGAAAAACCACAGAGGTCTGTGTATATGTATGTGGTATGATTAGAAACTATTTGGATACCTTCCTGGTTTGTTTTTTTTTTAAGTTCTGCAGTCCTCATTGAATTCTGAAACAAACAAATGGGAGCAAGAGCAGCAAATCCCATCCACAGTTAGGGAAATGCCAGTTGCAGCCCCATCTCACATAAGTAGGGGATGGTAATTGCATTTTACAAGCAATTAGAGGAACTTCTGGAGTTTCCATGTACACTCTGTGATTTGGCAGCATGGCAGAATTGGAGAGATTTTAATGTTAGTGCTGAAAGATTGTAAAATCATGCCTTGCGATGTAGAAAATGGAAGTTCCTTGGAAAGCTGCATTAATGAGCTCATTTTACTAAACTTCATTAAACCAGCCATATAATCTGTGCAAACTTACTCTGCTTCTCAATTACATGGAAATAGAGTGTGCTCTGATGAGTTAGGAGCCAGTGGCCATTACTGATTGTGCCATGCCAGGTAGGCTAAGCTATTGCAGATGTCTTCTTTTATGATTTTTTTTCAGGTTATAGGTGAAGAACTTGGCTGAGAAAGGTGGCACGTGGCTGTGGGTGGATAAAAGACCTGTGGGACACGGGGCTGTTGCTTGTGTGGGCTGTGAGGCTGGGGCAGGAACAGCAGCACCACGTTGGGGCTGCTGCTTGAGCTGGTTCACAGGGCACAGCCTTGAGGGGCAAAGGTGCAAATGGGCCATGCACAGGGATACTTCCAGTCCTCATCAGAAATGAGCTTAAACCTGGAAAGGGATTAGGAAGATCCTCAGGGAGGCTGGGCATGAGTCAATATATCACCCAGAAAAAAATAGTGGGCAAACTTCTGTTTAGCTGAACACGCTGCTGTTTATCTCCCTCCTACTCTATAACATCTGCTGTTGTCTCCTGGTGTTTTGGACAAGGGATGGAGTGGTGTCTGCACAGTGAATTCCTGTGCAAAAGGATGGAGGTCCCACAGATGCTGTTCTCTGCTTTATGTGGGACTGTATGGGGTAGATGATTTGCAGGAAGCATTTCATTTCATTTCACATCCTTGAGAGATGCCAAACTATCAAATCCAAAATGTTTTGGAAAGAAATTCAGTTTTATGGAATAGCAGAACTCAAAACATTCCTGTCCAAATATGTTCCTACTGACGACCTTCTATTGTGAAATTTGTGGGATTGACTTAAACTGAAGTAGAACAGAGAAACAGAAAAAGACTGAAACCAAAATATTGAATTAACCTGAACCAGCTTTATGGTTTTATGGTTGATTTCAGTAAGCAAAAAATTCTGGCAATTAAACTTTTCATCCCATTCGAGGGATTTATTAGAAACCTGTGATTTGGGAAATATTGCAAAGAAAGCACTGAAAAAATCAGGTGCCTTGTGATGTGTTCCAGCCCTATCCCTATTGGTTAGCCAGACTAAATTTGTGCCTTGCACTTTTGGGTGGACTATTGTTCAATTATCTGTTTATTCAAACTCTATTCCAGACCTATTTTATGTATTAATCACTAATCAGATAATCCAAATGTCAGGAGCAGATGTGGCTCTCTTGCCTGCTTTCCCTTTTATTGTACCAACACGTCCTTCGAGTGTCCTGGTGTTTTTCATTTAATTATGTACCAGTTGTGCCTTACTCTGTCTTGTGGGACACAATGCACTGTAACAATTAACACCAGAACATCAAAGCTGACTCAGCTTTTATTGGTGAGGAGACCATAATGTAAGTGGTAAAACAGCACTTCTGGGATACCAGAGATCTCCTCCAACCACAGTCAGGGAAATCAAGGGACATAAAAGAGAGCTTGTCCCTTTTCTCAATGTCTTTTAATGTGACTTGAATAAAAATTGTAAATCTAATACAAGTGCTACAAAATATATAAAATTTTAAAATTACTCAATGGGCATAAAGTAGTTAAAGTATCTAAACCAAGTTATTGGTTTAGAGATCCTAACCTCAGACTCTCAAAATGGAGGCAGCTTTCAGAGAGAGTTAAGCATCTGTCCATCAAAAACTTTGCTGTCACTACAGTGCTGGAGTGATCTGTGCCCTTACTGTGGTTGGAGACATTGCAGAGTGGCTGATGACTGACAGCCCTGCTGGCCACCCCTGCACCAAACCATGGGCAGATTTGCCAGAACATCTCCAGCCAAAACAAATTACATATTTGGGTATTGCCAATGGAGTAATGCAGCCTCCCTATGGAGGATTGTAGCTCCTATGCTGCATGTAGTCTGATTATATCCTGAAAACATGCTGCACATGGAGTTTGGTCTGATGCAAACATTGGGAAGAGAGCTTGTGCTGAGGTTATGTAAATGAACTGGCTGTGCCTGTTCTGCCTGCATGGAGGCTGAGTGGTTCAAGGCGTTATTTCCAGAGGAAAGGTCAGGTCTTACTGAGAGTTTGCACACAAGGATGCATTTAAGGTCTGTATGCAAAGTTCTGTGTGTTGTTCTATAAGCCCAGGAGATGCACAGCATTATAGTCACATGTTGTGGCATTATTCATAGCATTGATGTTAGGAGAGTGACAGCAAAACTGGCTCTGGAAACACCACAAGGCCACCAGGACAGGGGGAAACACACAATATTTGCATTGGGATGTTTTCAAATCCTTTTAAAACCAGGTTCCTGCACCTGGCTCTATGCACACAAGAGATTTAGGAAGACTGTTTGGGGAAAAGGGATGGAACAGAAAGACTGAGACCTGGCTGTCAGGGTAGGGTGGCAGAAATGAGGCAACAGCAATTCTTTCTTAAATCATTCCAAAGTTTGCTCTGGGCCTGGCACAGACTGGTGCATGAAATGGGAAAAAATGTGAATGGTTTGTGCTATTCCCCCAGGCTTCCAGGCTGAGCAGATCTTGTTCAGAAAAGGTTCTTGTTGAAGGCAGTAATTATCTGGTAATTAAATGATGCTGTTGCATATGGTAGATTTCCAAAGTTGGATTGTCCTGGATTAATGTAAGTTTGTATATGAACAAGGTGAGCAAAATCTTTCAATAAGATTTCCATGCACTTCTTTCTATGTGCCTTCCATAATATAAAGCCAATGTTAAATGAAACTGTAAAGTGAAACTATCAGCTATTTGGCAGTGGTTCAGTCAAGAAATACTTTTCAAGACTAAATTATATTATAAACATGAAACATCTTTTCTGAGTGTCTGTGTTCAAAGAAAAACAATAGCAGTTAAGCTAACAGCAATTGCATAAGAGGCAAAACAGCATGTTCAGTGTGAGTAAACTTCAGAAGCTGGTGTGTTAGATAGAGTGGTTGAGGAGTGTCAATAAAATATTAAGATCCATCAGGAAACTCCTTCTCCATCTGCAATTTTTCCAGAGCCCTCCTAGAATTTATTTTTTTCTTTTGCAGCAGCAACAGCAGAAGCACTTGCACTGGTTAGTCTACAGACCAAGACATGTTAAGATCCAGGCTAGCAATTATTTTTGAACACAAATGTAAATTTTCTCAAGGCAATGAAATGTTCAAAGACTGGCCTCAACCTGCCATTAGAGCATTTTTGAGTGGTTTCTAATTTTTACTTACAGCAGAAAGCAAATACAATTTACATTAAGAATCCATATTATGCTTCTTTTAGTGTCCTTCCCAAAAAGTAGTGCATCCAACTGAATTTTCCAAATATTTTTCTTTCTTTTTACCTTTCATAAATTTTTTTTTACTATTTTTAACTTTTTCCACTCTGAAATATGGACATGATTTCCACCACCATTGAATCATTATTTTGAAAAAATCTGTGTGCAGATATGAATTCCTGTTTTGAAGGTTCTGAAGGTCTGATATAAAGCACTGAAGGTCTGAATCAGTGGAAAACTCAGTTCCAGTCCAAGGACTGAGATGAAATGTTTTCCCCAAGGCCCAAAGCCTCTCAGTGATGGGTCAGTTCTAGGGATGAGTCACTGGGGTTGAGCAAGGGCTGACCAAAGTACAGCCAAATCATGCTGCTGATGCAAAAGTGTGTAGGGAGTGATGACAATTTGGGTTAAGAAATGAAGAATGAACTATTCTCTAATCCAATTTTAGTCCCAAAGAGCAACACTAAATATAAACCAAAAACCTTCTCAAGAGGTTTATTCTGCTGTTCCTATCCAAAACAAAGTAGATATGTTGCTACTGAATAAAACCTCTCTTTTTACTACATTCTCCAGTGCAGTTTTAGTTTCCCAATCAATACACCCCTTGTTCAGAAAATGTATCATTTCTTCAGGTGTTGGCCACAATTGTTTTGTTCCTTATCATCTGTGGAGCACAATCCTACTTTAAAGAGGTAAAAAGGTCCTCTGCAAGACATGGGGTGCATTCCTGCAGTTTCCTCTCTGTCATCATGCACAATTTCTGAAGGCCTGGGTTTTTTGCAGACTGATGTGATGGAATATGGGCAGGTTTTCAGGGTATTCAGCAAAGTCACTGCCCATGGCCCCCAGCCCTAAAGGCACCTGTTGATATCCCACATTGACTGCACCACGTGGGGAAATGGGGAGAGAGCAGAAGACCTGAACTCTGCTCCCTCCTGATCACAAAACTCCATCAAAAGTCTAAAATCAAATTAAATGCACTTTCCTTCTATATTCAAATTGTATATTTGAATTATATACGAATTGCAATGACAAGGGATTGGTTCCCATTGAAAGCCTTCCTTTTACTCAAAGATCTTGTTAAAAGTCAAAATGCTTGTCCTAGGGATCAGAACACTTGAAGGTGGACACTCCTCAAAGCAGAATTACACAGCACTGGTAGGAGCAGAGGTCAGAGTCCAGAAGAGCTTCCCTGACCATCCAGAGGGGTGGAGAGAAGAGGGTGGGATGTGGATTTTAAAGAGGAGGGACATTTGAGTCATGCTCAGCCCTCTGTCAGAGAAACTATGTTTTCCCTGGAGATTAAGGGAGATGAAGTAAACTCTCTGTGTTCCTTACTTCTTTTTAAGACTACTTCCTGATAAGTCTATTTTTGCTTGAAGAGTGAATCTGTACAATTAATTCTGCTGCAATATTTTTTGTTGTTCTATTTTCACTAGTGTAGCTTAAAAAATCTAGCCTTGCAATAAATAACAGCTCAGTAAGCCCTGAGCTCCCTGTCAGTGAATCTCTTTTAGTGCCATCTGATTCATTTCTAAGGCTCCAGTTTCTCATTGTGGCTTATTATTACATTTTACTGTTCTGAAACATGATGCAGGTAATTGTACTGGTCCCTTAGCTAACTATAGATTCTTTTTAATTTCTTAATAATAATGAAATTGCCATAGATGCCTTATAATGTTTTTCTTCAGAAATAAACATTTAAGTAGAAGTTCACACAAAGTAATCCTGGGCTGCCCTGTGGCAACAATTATAATTAAAATATAACTGTTTGATTATATAATTGAAATTTCTTCCATTTGATTAGCTTGGATCCTTTCCATGGCCATACCCTTGTTTTTGAATAACTCAGCCTTTGTACACTGTGCTGCAGGAAATTTACTGCAGTCATGGGCTGAAAAATACCTGCCTGTTTCAACCCACAGGTAAAGAAAATGCTTGAATGTAAGAAGAATTGAATAAAATCCGGTTTGTGTGTAATTAGATGGCTGTACAGCTGTGCTAGAAATACAGGGCCAATGCTTAAATAAAAAACAAAAAGCTGAAGAGCAGAAATTGGATCTCTCCACTCCACCGATGACCAGTCCAACATGCTCAGGGAGTTATGCTCACCACTGCTCATGGGTGTTTTTCACTCCTGTGTATATTTATCAACAACAGAGGTCTAGAGACAACCCTCAGAGCTCATCTTGTCCATTACTCTGCCCAAATGGCAGAAAATATGGACTGCCTGGACTTGTCTCAGATCTGCCCTGAGAGCACTGGTAGGATGTAGTGTGGCATGGCATGGCATGGCATGGGATGGGATGCTGCCCATGAGAGAGCCAGAGAGAAGCACCTGCTTTGTGCATCCCAGGGAGCTTTAGGGAATGGAGAAACACAAATTTATTCACCTGTGGGCAGACTGAGGCCTTGCTGGCAGTGGAGAGCGTTCCCAGTGGAGCCCAAGTGGACATTACATTCCCCCTTAAGAGCTGTGCAGTGGAAGCCTGTAAGGTTTAGATTTAGGGCCCTGAATATAACTGACCCCAAATCATCCCTGAGAGCAGCACCAAAGGGCAATTGGTGCTCTTTTACCACAGTACAAGTGAGCTCAGAAACAGTGAAAGGACACAGCATGTAGAGAGTAACTGATTATTGAATTTACACGGTTTGCAATCAAATCAGCTTTATCTGGTAATAGAAATATAAAGCAGCTCTAAATATTGCTAGAAATGCACAGAAGGAATAAAAGAAATTTGACAGTATAATTACAGCTTCTCTTTATGATTCCATCAACATTATTTAAGTTCATAGGAACCTGTGCTTTTACAAAAAAAGCTTTATAAAAATCCCAAATTATATTGAAATTTGGAAGAAAAAGAGAAGAAAAGTCAAAGTCTATGTTTTGATCATTTTATAGTGAATACAGACAGTCTTATCGTAGTGCACTGCGTACAAAGCATGACAATTAAAGCATTGGTTAATGATTTCTTCATTTAGTGACAATCATGTAAACAGAAAAGTTGGAACGTAACAAATTAAGTAAAGAACTGTGGAACAAATTTCAATTCAGGTTGAAAGCTAATGAATTGAAATGTCAAGTCAATCATTTAAAAAAAATTAGAATTCAATAGTTTAAAATCATTTAATCATTTTTATAATTATTTTGTGTCATGGAAGGAGCAAAGGGTCAAAATATAAAACTGCAAGCATATTTTGGCTAATGTGAATATTGGAATGAATGGTTTAGTTGCATTTCACCTGGAGTACATTAGTAACTTTCACAATGATTATTTTTCTTGCTTTCAAGGAAATTAAATAATCAAGCAGCCAAGACAGTTCTAAAATAAGCAATTGACCCGTCACAGTATAGAAGGATTGATTATTCTATAGTCCTCATTTCACTTCACCAAATACACACCAGAGCAGACTTTCAGAGGTGTCTAAAGGTTAGCTCTGATGTTTGAGCCCCAGCCTCAAGGCTTGAGTACGTTCAGCTCCCAGTGAACTTTAATAAAGTGAACCAGAGCTGCTGAAGCACCAGCCCTTCCTCACCTCCAGACAGTGGGCACTACATGGCACAGCTGTCCCCAGCGGGGTGGGACAGGAAGAATGTGTCAGGAGCCCCCAGGTCCTTTGCTTTGGAAACACAAATATTAACAGCCTTGCTAGGAAATGCCAAAGTGCTGCAAGAGTCACTGGGCTGCTTATTTTGTGGTTACTATCTTCTAAGCATGAGAGGTGAATAATGGAGGAATGAAAGGGTTGGTTAATCTTCAGTGCAGAGCACGGAAGGAAAACCATGTCAGCAGGCTGGGCAGATCTCAGGTGCTGCTGGCTTTCTGGTGCTTCACTCAGTAAGAGATGGAGCTCTATTCTTAGAGAGGACATTGATACCACTGCAAAACTCCTGGAAGCTTGTTTCTGCTTTGCCAAAAGCATGGGGGTAATATATTCTTGGTAGGTGCCTGTAGAAGAAGAGAGGTCATTCACAGAGGAATGTTCTTGGTCTGTGCTCTTTGTGCAGAACATCCAGGGAATTCAGAGAGAGCTCTGTGAGGGGCAGCTTGTCCAGCTGAGCTTTTTGCCTGTTAGGGCTCTCTGTGTCCTCCAGTGTTTAGAGAACAAACACTAGAGAACATAAAAATCATGCATTGGTTTTGTTCTGTGTGGGTTTTTTTAGAAAAAAGAAAATGAGATTGTTTCCTAAGTAATATGATTTCTGACTGCAGGGATTAGTGCTGGTGGTGATACAGGGTTTTGTTAATGGTGGACAGCAGAGAAAATAGCATGCTTGCTTCCTGGGTACTGTATGATATAATTAAGGATACAACCACACAAAATAATTGTCCTTAAAGATGACTGGATAAAGCCAGACTGGTAGCATCTGTACTCAAGCGCAGGAAAGCAGAAATGACCACCTGAGACAGCAAATAAGATGAACAATCTGAGAAAGTCTATCAGATACCATTCCACGTGACGTCCCCCACCCCAAGACAGTCTCCAGCATCACAGAGGAAAATTAAATTCTATTGTACAAACCCACACTGACCAATAGTCCCAGAACAGCTCGTATTTGCCTTGCTGTGGTCAGTTTTGGTAATTCGTGTATCCTCCACAAATGCTTGTGCCATGTGACAGCTCACAGGCTGCACCCAGGAATGACAGGAACTACAGCTGGAAAGGAACTGTTAACCTTGGCCCCACAGGACTGCTCTTCACTCCCATTTTAATGCAATGTGCAGTTGGCCCATTCCAGATGATCTGATATAGATGTTACTGTCACTTTCCCTCTTAGTCAGAAGAGCTCATCAATGACAATGGGATAGATTATGATGCTGCCAATAGCAGCAGCAACAGGAGCAATGCCTGCTGAAAATCTGCACCACCGCTCCATAGGTTCTTTTGAAGGAAAACGACTTAATTATAGGGCTAGAAAATTACCATGTCATAATTAATATGCTCAGTATTTACACTTAGGAAAGTGATTGTAACGTATAAAATACAGTATTAAATTGGAATTAGCTACATTTATTTCTGTTACTAATATAGCACCCTCCACACCACCTCTTGTGCGACCTCTCCAACATCTGTTTGAAAAAATGAAACCAAATCAGCCCACAGTTTCTGCATGATCTAATTGTAAATCTCCAGTAACTTCTTGGGCTCTATCCAAAACAACATGAGTTTCAATTTTTTCCAGTTTTTCCTTATGCTGGGAAGTCAACCACCCATGTTATTACTGGGAAACATGACCCTGTGTTATGTTCCCTCACTGAGGTCCTTGAGTCAATAATCCCAGCAGTGCCTCAGCGTTTTTAGAAGTCCTGTTCTCTTCTTTCAACATGCCTTACTCTCGACACAGTGCCAAATGTTACAACAAGTTTTTAGAGGTGCCAGAGTTATGATAATTAATGCTAAGAGACTCGTAGAAAGGTTGTAAAAGCTCATACCTCAAAGTTTCAAACACTTTCCTACTCTTAGTGATTAAGATGAACACATTGAGGGGAGCTAAATTATTCTCTTTTTGCCAGAACTGAGATTTCTTATGCCTTTATCCAAGGGATCTGGTTCTGGCTGCTGTCAGAGACAGGAAACCGGACTAGGTGGACTCTGACTCCAATCTCATCTGGCAATTCAGATGCTGGGAAATAAAAAGAAGGGGGGACAGGCTTGTTCTGTCCCTAGCTTGTGGGTTTTATTCACACTAGCACAGAAATGGCCACGGCAGCTGCTTCCACGGAAAGGAAAGGGAGCAGAGCAAGGCTGTACCAGGTCATTGAGATCTCCAACCCAAAACTTTCAGTTTCACTTCAAAGTGTGCAGACCAGTACTTCTGAATTCCCCTTTTAGCCACAAGTTTTACATGTTTAAAAGGTTTCACTCAGAAGACAGCAACCAGAAGCAATTCTGTGAGAAAACAAACCCTGACTGCATTTTGCACAAGTCAGGATCCTGTACCCCTTTTCCTCACCTGTAGCTCTGATGCTCTTTCTCTGGAGCCCCTGGAGTCTGCCAGCACAGGAGTCTGAGAAATATTCTCTCACCAGGAGTTTGCTGCCTTCAGAAATGGGTTTAACATACAATTCACATTTGTGTTTACCTTTTGTGCCTGTCTTGCCCTGCATCAAGCCCCAGAGCAGGTCCTGGTGATGATGCTGCCCTTCTCAGGGCCTTTTCCAATGAGAAAGTGCCCAACATGTTCTACCAGCCTCAGGCAACATCTCTGGGGAAGGACCCTCTGTCATAGATTGAGGGGGGTTAATCTCTTTGGAAGACTTTCATTTTATTACAGGGTGAGTTCCAACAGTTTTTCAGCATTGAGAAAGAGGTTGTGACCCTCTGACAAAATTTTGGCTGCAAAATGAAATTTCCTCTCCATGCAGGAAACCACTGGAGAGAATATTTCTATAATACTTCCATTCAAATAAATCCAGGTATTCCAGTAATTGTATGGTCTCCAGTAAAAATATCAAATAAACCTGTCACAGGCTTTTCTCCCAGATGCTCAGATACAGTCTCCTTTCACAGTGTAGCACAGCCTGCAATGCCAACAGACATCCAAGGTTACGCTCCTGCGGTTCAGGCTCCGTGGCTTGTCCTGGAAGGAGACAATGGTTTCACTATGCTCCAGGGGCTGCACCTCAGCACTGCTCCTGCCTGCCCACTAAACAAGGTCAGAGCAGCTCTCTCTGCTAATATCTTGGGTAACACAGCCTCTGGGAGAGAGCAGTTTGAACGTGAAGCAATCAAAGCTCATCGCTGTATAATTTATTAACTTGCTTTGTAAGGCAAAACCAGCATGGCACAGGAAAGGTGTGCTCTGGAAGGAGCATTCAGCAGCCACAACAGTGTAACTGTCTAATAAAATGTTTGTGCTGTTGGAAAGGTTTGCTGCAGAGGAAGATAAAAGACAAAGATCAATAAAATGTAAAAACCTTTACTGGGAAGCCTTCTGTCTTAAGAGGAGACAGGTCTGCTTAGCCAGGGTGCAGAGGGCATGTGCTCTCATGGCTGCTTTTGTACTGAGCCTCAGATCCAGCTGCCTTTGCTCCCTTCAGCTCCATAAAATCTTGTCTTCACCCATGCCAAGGTCTTCCAGTGTCACACCCTGATAGAGCTCTCTTTGATACAGAAACATTTAACTGACTCTTGGTCATTTACTTCAATTTGCCTCCACAGCAGACCTCTCCACTCACCCACCCAAATGCAGAAGGGCATTTTCAGCCTTTTACATGCAGCTCACAGCCTCAGCACAGCACCACAGTCTCAAGCCCCCCAAACATTTTAAACAAACCACAGATGAAACACTAACACAAGTAGTAAATCTCGAAGACAGCTCAGTGATAGCATGTGCTGCTTTAGCTATGACATGCAGTAGCTTAAAAAATTAGAATTAGTTACGAATAGTAGATTTCTCACACTGCCAGACTGTATCATTTATCTTACATAATTTACTATATCATTTTCTCTTATAAACAGCTCAGAAGCCAAGACTCGGTTAAAAGAAAAACAAAACAAAACAAAAACCAGAAATGGATTTAATATTTAACTGTTCCCTGGGGACCAAACTCACTCCTGATAGAAGAGAATGAGTTTGACCTACTCTGGGCAGTTCCCATCAGCTTTAATAAACTTTCCTCAGGGCTGGGCTCCACCCAATCTGTTTTTCAGCTCCTCTCTGGATGACATTCTGTTAAAATTAGAGTACCTTGACCTCCACTGGCAAGAAACAAAAGCCCAGTGCATTTTTCTTACTAATTGGCATAGCCATAATGACTTTCATTTCAATGCAAGCACTTTGGAAATATGAATTGATGGGTAGCAAAGTTCATTGATTAACACTTGTGTACAGGCACCTTTCCTCCTGGTACAGGTTTTGCACATAATCACTCAGTGGTAACCAGCACTTAGTTATCAAAGAGAAATCCAGAAAAATATGGTTGAACATCTACATGCAGGAAACATTTATCTAACCACATACTTGAGCATTAATTTTACGTACAGGAAGAGGGATTTCCCTTTTGATGGTGATAGTTCCTGTAACAAAGAGATTGAATGGTCTGAACAGTTTATACTATTTATTATTATGAAATGGGCAGGAGAAATTGAGTGACCTTCTGGGTTAATAAGAATTTTGAGCAATGGTTTCATTGAGATATAATTCAGTGTTCAGGAGGCATAAGTCTTACACCTTAATTAATAATATATAGATATTTTAAAATAACATTTTAGGAGTATTAAATCTATTATCACAATAAGACACTTCAGTGTGTGAACCAGTGTGAATTAATTCACACCTAGTTGTATGGATGGCTCTTAGCCCTTTGGCCCCGTACTTGACAATATGTTAGGCTTGAATTAATGCACTGTAATTCACAGCTTGTCATGTCTTTCTGCTGAAGCATATCCCTGAAGTGGCTTCAGCAACATCTAGGCTGGCTTCACACTTTCTCAGAGAAGAATGGCTTCAGCTCCTCCCAGCCACAGCTACTCCCCAAAGCTGTGACCTCTGAGAAAGGCATCATAGTCCCACTGCCATCAGCTGCCATTCCCCATTCACAGAACTGCTGCTCCTGCCTGAACAGCCTCACTGCTCAGGAGCAGGGCTTCCTGCAAAAAAAACCCAAAAAACAGATTACATTCAGCTTCCCTGCTTCCAGTGTGGATAGGCTGCTTGGAAAACTACAGACTCACTGAGACATCAGACTGTACCTGGAGTGGGGCTGTGGAATGTATTGCATCAGCACAGGTCTGGCAAATCTGAGGGCTCACAGACAGGGGAGAATAAGATTCCTCCTCCATTCTTGCTGAACAGAAATAATTCTGAATAAAAAAAACAGCCAAGACAGACAGTGACTCATCCACTGCAGGAATTGCTCAAGAGAACTTCGTTTTATTGTGTGGGAAAATACTACCCCTCTAATGCTGCTACAGACTGCAGCATCTTGATTTATCCTCGTTCTAGAAGCACAAGTGTTATTTTTTGCATCCACCTGAATGGTGGCCTCACATAACCTGCTTAGTTTTTTGCTTATTCATTTGTTTGGTCAGCAGGCTGGTTGTGTTTCAGATGCAGTTGATTCCATTTGACACTCCCAAATTGGAGCTTTATATGGAAATAGCAGACTTGCTCCTGCACTCCAAAAGAGTAGAAAAGGTACCAGTTTTGTAGTAACTCCTCAGAAAAACAGCTGAGGAAGTGAAGTTTGAGAAGGAAAAAAACCAGAGAAATAAAACATGTAAAAGCAAAGAGCTTGATAGGTGTGGTGATAAATCTGAATAAATAAATGAGAGTTGCTGCAAGACACGGAGGTAGCAGTTTTGCTGAGCTATGTTGGAAGAAAGCCCTGATTGTGTGCCAAAGCAAGAGAGCAGCTGTGAAATGCTGGGCGTGGGCACTCAGCACTAATCTGGTTTAACCCTGTACATAATGATATAATGCAGTGTCCAGTGCTAAAGCACACTAAGTAGGTGCCACACAGACATAAAATATACATAGCCTGTTTCTTTCCTTCTGCAGCAATCCACATGTAGCCAGCATTCATTCTTCTGTCCATCACGGGAACCATGGGAAGATAAAGCTGGAGTCTTGGTTTGATCAGATCCTCTCTCCACACCAGGTCACAGGGCTGTGTTCTTTCTGGGTGCTCTTCTCAACATTTCCATCTCACAGATCAGCAAAGCTACCCTTCAGTAGCAGAGTGAAGACAGCCAGAAAATCGTAAAATACAACTACAACAGCAGCATTAATTGAGCTGCAAATTCTACAGAAATATGTGTTTTACCAGGAAAAAAAAGAAATTTCAGTGGAATTATTAAAACATAAGAGCATTCCCAAGGTTTCCAGCTCTGGTTTTTGTTGTTTTCCAGCTGCTAAAATCTGTTTTCCAATGTTCGTCTCCAAAATAATTTATTGGCACCTTAATACAGATGGTTTTATTTTTCCTCAGCTGCCATTGATGTCACCTGTTCAGAAAATAAAAACCTATTTTGTTAACAAAATTAAGTACATATTAGAAAGACGGTACCAGGTACTTTGCTTTGAAAATGTTGTCAACGTTGTTTTTGTTTCAAGGCACACCTCTGCTAATGCAGCATGCATATACAAAAGCTGATAAGTGACTATATACATCATGTCTGAATATATACACAAGTTCAATATTTCTATTTACGGGGCAAAGTAATGGAGTCGGTCTGATCTGAGAGAGGTTCTGCATGTAATTTCAGGGAATCTATGTTTAATTTAATAGGTCATGTATCTGTCTCAAGTGGGGATTACAGTATCTGGTTTAAAGTGATCTACAGTATCAGGCTTATTATGTAGCTTTTATTTTTAGCAAGGAATGGATTTAACAGTTGACAGTCCTACTTAAGTATGAAATACATCAAATTTACAACCCAGGCCAGCCTGCTGGCTGTATTGCACACACCAGCTCACAAACAACCTTGGGACTTCCACTGGCTGGGTAGTTAGGGGCAGTGGGAAGTGGCAGGCTGGAGGCATAAAACCATCATGATCCTGCAGCAACCTGGGCTGATCTATGGAGCAGTATTGTTGGTGAGGTTGTAAAGCCTATTGGAGGACGGGTTGATCACTGCACTGGGAAAAGTTATGGAGCAAAACAGGGCAGAGGGAATCCAGAGTGAAAAATAGTTCATGCTTGAATGCCTTGAAAAAGTGTATCGTGCACTCTGCTTTATGCCTGATACAGCCAGAGCTGGGCCGCAGTGAAGGAGAGGAAAACAAACAAGCAATAAAGAAATAACATGGGCATAAGACTTCTGAGGGCTGAAGGGGAGCATAAAAATGGTTGCAAGGCACATCAGGGCAGTGAGAGTTTTCATATGATACTGTTGTTCTCCGTTGCAACGTTTAAATTATTTGGATACAGCAAGAGATCAAAAGATTACAATGTTTCCTGTGATGATTGGCCTCTCCCTGGATCTCTCCTTGTCTGTACCTGTCTATTCTTCACTCCATCCATCAGTGTAGCTGGTTTCCAGCTAGAAACCAGGAGCAGGAAGCTGAGTGCTGGTACAGTTTTAGCATAATGAGATGACTTTCATTTCGCTTGTTGTAATAAGGGCGGCAAAACAGAGGTAAGTCATAAAGTGCTCATCTGTATTCTAATTAACTCAACTTTTGCTTCTGGCCTGGTCTGAAGGTTGTGTTGGCACAGGAATGAATCCTCTCAGGTGCAGAGAGAGAGAAGTGTAATATCTAGTCATCATAATTGCAACAGTGAAAGCTGCTATATAAACAGAATTATTCTGCTAAAATTGCACTTCTTCTAGGAAGCCTACCCTATTCTGCTTCTGCAAGTGGCTTCACTGGAGAGATATGAAATTTTCCTTGTGTGGCCTGGGCACATGAAGACTGCTGTGCCAGACTAAGCAACTCTAGCTTCCCTGTATGAGCAAAAGGCTTCTATAGCAGACATCACTTTGGTCACTAGGATAAGTTTAGGAATTTTTCCCCTTTATTTTAACTCATTTATATCTAGCTGAAAAATCAATATCTCATGATGAGAAATAGAGCTATAACATTTCTAATAAATCCATTTTCAAGTGCAAGTTCTGCTCTTGAAAATGATTCTCTAACAGAGTCATCACACAGTTCCATGTCTATCACTGAACAAATATCCTCAATTTGCAATTAAAATTTAGCTTTTCTAGTTGCCAGCTGTAGCAGCTCTCTACCCAGCCCAGCCAGGGTCAACCTTCTTCACACGCCCTTTCCAGCCACAATGACTTTCCAAGTAGCATTCTGCCCTGCCTTAAATGGATTCTCACAGAGATACACTGAAATAGTGAGAATGGACGGGGTGTGATTTCAGCTTTTACACTAGTTTTGTACAAAAGGGCATAAATCTGGTTCAGGTGCTTCACTTCTTTGGCTTTTAAGATTTATTCACTTGCCCAGTCTCTCCCTGGCATTGACTCTTTGGGATACCACAGACAAGGAGGCCTGACTGTTTTGGTTGGGTGGTCATTTTGACAGCGTCAGTAAGGGGAACAACTGAAATCTGTCTTTAGTCTTCTTGTGCACTCTGAAAGGCTACAGCCCTGAGCTAAACTCCAGTTTCCCAGGCAAGGGGCTATATTGGTGGCAGGAGGACACTGCCAAGCAGATGATGTCCAGGAAAGTTTAATTGGCTACCCACAGGTCCTATACTTCCAATATCACTTCTGTAATAAATCCAAAATGTCACTTGTTAAATAACTCAAGACCTTTCTTGTAATCACCCAGGATTACATTAGAACATTAAGTCAGACATAATTGGACTGTCCCATTTAGACATAATTTTAAGGTAAAAATAAAAAAAAAATAATAATCAGACAATAGTGTATTATATGTAATGAGAAATTTCTTGAAGTTCCAAAAATATCTTCACTGAAAGTATAAAAGAATTTATGGGCTAATTTTTTTCCTGAATATAAAAAGAACTAACTAAAGTGTTTTAATCTGTAGCCACTGAAGTAAGCACTCTTTCTGACACAAAGGGTTTGCTTTTACTAATAGCAATTAGATCTTTCGTCACCTGTAGAAAATAATATTCAAATGTTCTGTTCTTCACTGGTCTTAACTCTTTAAGTTACTCTGTCCACTTGTTCTTGAAATGGCATCAACATTACAGAATCACAGAATCACAGAATGAACTAGGGTGGAAAAGACCTTTGAGATCCAGCCTATGACCTAACCTAACACCTCCTCATCAACTAAACCATGGCACTGAGTGCCACATCCAGTCTTTTTTCAAACATGTACAGGGACAGTGACTCCACCACCACCCTGGGCAGACACTTCATTGGCTTGGATATTTGGACATATAATCAACCTCGCAACTGATTTCTCAAATGAAGGGCTTAGAATTAAACTGAAGCCTGCTGAACTAAGTTGTACAAAAATATTCATTTTCTTTCTGTAAAGTTTATTATTATTTATAGTCAAATACATTCACTATTAGACTCCTCTGCTGCAAAAGAGGTTGAGAAGAAGTAGAACTACTAACAGTGGCGCCTCTTCCTTGGAAATTTATGTTGTGTAGGTATGTTCAGAGAAGTTTTTCACAGGGATATCCCACCCGAGAAGGTGAGGAGAATGATTAGGATAGGGTGAGACAGACATGGTGCCCCCAGGGCAGCCCCGACCCCCGCGTGTGTGCACAGTGTGAAAGAAGCCTGGCAGGATGCCTGGGGCTGTGTCACCCCAGCACTGCCTCCTCGCAAGGCTGGCACAGCAGCAGGGTGGGCACTGGGACTGGGAGGGCTCAGCCTCCTTAACTCAGGGTGTCCATGTCCTGCTGGGGTTATGCCTTCTCACAGCTCTAAAACCAATCCACGTGCAGGAGGTTTTGCTTAAGATCTGATGAAAATTAAACATGAGCTTGACATTTTTGTACACCGGCCAATCTCTGCCTTCAAACAGTTTTGTGCTAATATGACTTGCAGGGAAATTTTATGCTTCAGGGAGAGTACAGACACTTGAGTCTTTTTCTCAGGCTTTCTCTTTTTGGTGAGCTTTGCATAAGTTTTAAATGAGGTGATTTGGAACTTATGGATGTACTTCCATCTGGTTTTTACAGTCTTAGGGTTACTAAATGCATACACTTCATATTTATATAATAAAAAAAATATAATAACCTTGTGTTATCATTTATTCCAGTTTGACATAAATCAGGAGACAAACGAAAGGGAGGACAGATTTTTTAGTGTTTAACTAGGCTGCTTCACTTTGCTTGACATTCTCCATGACTTTATTTAAAAGCTTCCCTCCAGCTTTGACAGGCAGCAGTTTAATATACATGTGTGTGTATACATTTGAATTTGGACTCTTTCCCCCCAGTCTCTGGTAATTATGATTTGTGTCTGGAGAGATGAATTGTCTAAAAAATAATAAATAAGAGGCCATGAGAATTGAAAGCCAGTGTTCAGGTTCATCTAGAAAGAAATTAAGCAAATCAAGTTCAGGTTTATAAAAGGAAGCAAATTACCCTGGGGTCTCCACACACTGGACTAGCTTGATATATTTAATTATTTTGCAGATTCCTGCCCTTCTAAAGAAAATTGCACCACTTTTACTACAGCCACCTGGGGAGGTGACAACGAGGTTATCAGGCAGTCTAGAACTGCTGCAACAGCTCCGTAAATACACTCAGCCAGGGAGAGCTCCTTGAGCTAATGACACCTCCCTATACCCACAAATTAAAGCCCAGCTGGCCGTAACCATCCCATCACTGACTGAAAGCCTGAGCCTTTCACAGGTGTGAGAGAGAGAGAGAGAGAGGGAGGGAAGAGCTCCCTGAGGAGATGGAGGAAGAGGTGGCTGGGAGCCAGCGGTGGGAGAAGCTGTGGATCACTCAAGAGGCGCTGGAAGTGGCGGTGGGGATGGGCTGGGTGGGGGCAGCGCTGCGGCCCCGCCGGGCTGCGCTCCCAGCGCGGGGCTGCTGCTCTGGTATGCTGGGAATGCCGTGTTCCCAGAGCTGCGTATGCAAAGGAGATGACTCAACACCGCTCCGATCATGATCCTACAGGCAGCTTGGGGATTTGGTCTTGATGGTGAGCTGATTATTATTTTATCTCTTACCAAACTGCTTAATTCACAGCAGTCTAATGTTTGCATGTTTTCCTTGTGAGCCACTCTTGCTATTTCATTAGTAGCTGTGCTAAAAGAGAAAAATGCCTTTCCACCCGCAAAACTATTTGCTGTCTTTCATGCAGACCACTCCCAGCCTCTCTACCTCTCCACAGAACCCCCGAGCCCTCTTGAAGGGTTGTATTTCTGTAATCACTAAACAATCCATTTCAGCTGGATGCAGAAAACCATCTTTGATTTCAATTCCCGCTGAAGTGACTTAACTAGGCTCCCAGTTGAGAAAACACTTTGAGAGGTGTCTGGAGTGGTTTCCTGAACTCAGCCACCCAGATGAGAAAGCCAAAATCAAAGATGTTTGTGAGTGTGCACGATGTGCCCTCACAAGCCCACAGTCCCCAGCTGTAGTGAGGGGTTGATTGCCAACCTCCCTGTGTGTCACTGCTGGGGGCTCTGAAGCTCTGCAGCATCTCCCCCTCTGCCTGCTGAGGTTTTGGCCTTGCTTTTGCCAGGAATTTGACTGAAGTAAACATGTAAGTAAATAAATTATTGATGGAGCAGGTCTTTGCACAGTTACCTGATGTGAAATGAAGATCCTGGTTATTAAAGGGTTTGATTGTGATACAGATTTTCGTGGGTGTTTTCAAATTGTGACCTAAGGAGTTACCCGAAGCAATGCAAACATGGCCTCAGGTAGTGACCTGCTGACCTTACTTCGAGGAGAGGAAGGGATCAGACAAGGTATGAACCCCTGTGTTCTCAGGCTGTCCAGGCTGCACTGTCACATTTCTCCTACCTTCCGTTAGTGATGCTGATAATATCATGACACCTTCTGAGTGTCCACACTGATAAATAGCTCTTGGTAGTTATTTTGGCAATATTTACCAGCATCCAAGGCCAGGTAATACTCAGCAGCAATGTCCCTGTCCTGCCACAAGCTTTGGTGTAAGACAGAGTGGGGTTTTTATTGCAGTAGTTGCCTGCTTTGTCAGTTCTGCAGCACAAGCAATAATAGTTCACAATTTTACATCTGAATGCAGGCTCAGTCTGCCAGCTGAAGTACAGGTGGCAGGGTCTGTACAAAAGGAGGAATGGTGAAGAAGCATGGCCACCAACTTTTGCAGGTCAATACTTCTGGTAGAGCCAGGCTTTGAGCACAACTTTTGGATCGCAGTTGTTCTGATGGGGCTTTTGGACTCTCAAACTGCACTAGGACACTGCATATTTTGTGGGCAGAACCACATTTTCCTTAGCCTGCCTGGATTTCAGATGTTAAGGTCACTTTTTAAAAGCATGCAAAAACTCTCAGCCAACCTATCCAAAGGTAATTAAATCTGCTTATATGAGAATATATGTAGAAATACTTTTTCTGAAGCAGAGTAGTAGTGTCCAGGCAGAACCAGCAGTTTCAAACAACCTTAAGAATCTCAGGGAAGACCTCAAAATTTGGTTTCCATTGTGGACTAGAAGCTGCCTTCAGCTCAGGGGTTGTGTCTTGGCAAGCCATGGGGTTGCTGTTGAGCCCAGCTGGAGTGAGCAGTTTGAAGAGACTCACTGTGTGCACAGTGGCGGCTGTACAGACACAGCAAGCTCAGAAAAGTGTGAGCAGGTTAGCAAGAGGATTAACAGGGCTGTTCCTTTTGGGCCATGAACACCAGGTGCAGTAAAACGAGGGCTCTTGGTCTATAGAACACGTGTTATTACTAGCAATGATAATCCAGCACACTGTCCTGAGGACAGGCCAAACCCTGCTCTTCATCATCCTGTGATGAGAAACAATAACTGACAGCTGAGAAAAAGGCATGGTATGTGCTGCTTTCTTAATGGGAACATCATCTGGCTGAATGACACTCAGCTGCTCCTGAAGGATTTGGAAAGCAATGTTGTGAATGTGCTGAATGCCAGGAAGGGTGGAAAGAGGAAGCTCCTTCTTAAAAATGGGCTCCTCTTTGCCACCCTCTTCAAATGGCTGACTCACGTTTCATTTGGTTTTTGAGGAGTATTTCTGCATTTGCTTCTTTAAAAGTAAAACCTCAAAAACACTTGTATCTCATCAGTAAGAGCCATGTTCTGCTCAATTTGCTCATTCAACTAGTCCCTTAAACTTAGTATTTACTGTATGCCCTATGAAATGTCTTTAAACTGTTCCCTTGGTTTTGGAGTGGGTTTTGTTCTGAGTATTGCATATTTTTACAGTCACAGCTTGTGCCAGTTACTAGGCATTCCAACTTTACTCACAAATGAGACTTTCACTTTCAAATTCTTTACCAAATTGTGCAATACAGATTCTTTGAGACACTGAGTTAGCATTAAAAAAAAAAAATTGGCAGTGGAAAGACTGTTATAGTTGTGTGACAAAATTCAGATTGGAAGGAAATAGCTCACAAAAGCATGAATTAAACATCTAATTAAAAGTGTTAAGTCTCATTTTAATTTTTTTAAAACACCAAAGACAGAAAAGTAGCTGCTTTCCTGAAGAATGTGGTATGATGGGATCCAGTTAAGTATGAACACAGAACTGATGCAGAGTGCTCAAGGAAACATTTGTGGAAAATGTGGGGTTTTGGGATTCTCAAAAAACATGATTTATCACAAAGTAGATGTTTGTAAGGACTGCTTATGAAATGGGATCTGAAATAGGAGTGGCAGAATGATGTTTTTTCCTGGCTATATATTTAATTATTTTCATTTTTTTCAATTCACAGTAACACTCATGCATAATCTTGCACCATGCCTCTGGTTTTTGACTAATGGGTTCATAGGGATCTGGCATAAATAGAAAAATATAAAGTGGCTTCTTTGAAGATATGTGTTTGTCTCAGCTCAGGGTTGCAGTGTCCTGAAAGAAGTGGTTTGAAAATGTCGAGAAAAAAACTTGGCTTATTCTCCTGTTAGAATTACAATTTGAAGCCAGAAGAAAAATTATATGAAAAACCCTGTAATTTTAGAAGAATGCATTTTTAAATCTTTGTTAATATCTTCTTTAAAGAACACACAATGTGACCTAGAGTTGTTATCTATTGTTCAATAATGTAACTGGACAGTTTAATATTTGCTCTATGAATATAAAAGTTAGAACACTAAATGGCTTAGGCCATTTCATGTGATTATGGGGAAAAAAAATCTCCCTTGCTTAATTACAATTGTAATTCAAAATGTATTTTAAAATATTAAAAAGTTATCTGCACTTGCAAGACTCAATCTAACTAGAAAAAAAGTGTACTGGCAGCCCTCCCTGAGGGCTGTATTCTGTCAGGTTCAGAGAGATGAGCAGTGGAACTGTGGAAATGCAGCTCTCTGCTTGTTTCAGCCTCAAACTGCAAAAAGCGAACCAGTCCAGCCTGGACAGGGTCCAGGTGCTTCTGCAAGTTGAAAGACTGGGCTTGGCTCTGCCTTCTAAAGTGGTTTTACACTGGAGAAACTGGAATGGAGCTCCTGATTTACACCAGTTGCTAAGAATTAAGAGATGGGCTCTTGAAATCAAAGAATCTTTCTTTTTGAGCCCCACTCTGATGTAGGGATGGCCCCTGTGCAGTTTCCTGCTGAAATAACTGGTGCTTCTAAGGCAGCAGCACCAGCAAAGGGCTGTGCAAGGCTTTGGTGAGAGCCAAAGCACACATGCAGACTTACATGGGTGCTGCTGGACTTGTGTGTGGTCTTTCTTTGCAGTAGGAACTTTTTTTAATTTGAAAATGCTGTGTTTTGCTGTTTCTGTGTTGGAGAGACTGAAGAAGTTCATCACTAAAATGTTGGGCAGGTCGTTGGCCCATCTGGGGGCACAGTTTGATCTCAGTTTGGAGGAATGAATAAGCTTATTTTGGTTTTTATGTGATGAGAACTTGGCTTTGTGTTTTACTTTTAGAAACTAGCTGGGGTTTGATTAACTTCACATCCATTGGTACACGATTGCCACAGTAGCTCCAGGTGGATTTCAAATCTGTGTTTGCAGGCACTGAAACCCAACAGGCCAGGTTCTTGGTTTATGACTTGCATGTCTGAAAAGCTGTGACCAACAGTGAAACCACACAGTGGAACTGTTCTGCCCCAGTTCTCCTTCTCCCTGAGACAGGGCTGCAGCCGCCTATGGCTGACTGTTCCCATGTGTGGCTTGGGGAATCAAGCAGAGCAATACATGAATTTCAATAAGTGTGCCCCCCTTTCATGCACAGTCCCACATGCCTTTCTCAATTTTGTTTCTGGTTGCAACAATTAATGTGCATGGGGTGTGTGTGAAGCCACGGGCAGCCAGAATATGGGTGTAATTTAGCACTGCAGACACAGCTCTTGCAGGCAGGCCTGTCAAGCAGAGAATCAAATTCAGTTCTTCTGTTATGAAGTTCCTGGGCAGTAGTTTATATAGGGAGAATATGTACATTAAAATACATTTAACATCACCGTGGGTCACTCTTTATAAATACTCTGATCAGGTCTGGATCTATAAAGGCTGCCTTATGGTATAGCCAGGGAACCATCATGCATGCCTTGGAGAGAGAGGAGGGGGAAGATGGTGTTCTAAGAAAAATCAATGAAATATTTCAGTAGGAAAAAGTAATTTTGTCTTTGATTTCATCTGGTAGCAACTGAAAATACAGCCTTTAGAAGCCTTTAAAGTACATCTAATTTCTCATTCACTGTCAAAAAAGAAATTTCTCTGGCTATTCATAAATACAAGAGCAGTATGAAATGGTTACTCATTTATTCAATATGTTATTGCACAACTCTGTTCTAAGTAAGAGGTTTAAAGGGGCTGGAAATACAAAGCATTGAAGCATAGCAATGGAAATATTAATTTGCAGAGGGCAGCTGTATATGACTGTAACAACTGAAAACAGGACAGGGGAAATGGGTTGGATAACAAGATCATTAGCTTATAAACAGAACTTTCCTCCCTCTCTCCCTCACCCCCTCAAAAGAAAAACCCAACCAAAAATCTTCAATGAAACAGAAACTTCTGAAATTAAAATATCAAATCATAACCAAGAGAGGGGAGGGAGAGGATTGGCTAAGACAGGACTCATAAATCACATGGCATTTGTGAGCAGGGTATTAGTTTTGTTAAGAGTTGCATACCTCATCAGAATTTGATTTGTGTTATTTGAAGTCCCACTTGTAATTAATAAGAATGGGAGCAAACTCACATGTATTAGAAACAGCATCAGTGCAGGCACTACGGTTTACAAAACCACCAAATCTTTACCGTGCTCTCCAAGCATTTGATATCTGTTCAAAAAAAAAGGTGGCACAGAAGAATATTTGGCCCTCTTTTTATGTAAATGAGTGCATTTGAGGCTTGTGGCTATTAATATATTTTTAATTGGGTATATGTTGAACTAGGCAAGGAGAAAGAGGTCTGCAGAAATGCTAGAGGCAGTGTTGTCTCCAAAGAGCCTTGACCAGGAAAAGAGAAAAACTGGTGACATAACAGTTTGGTAACTTAGATTCATTTTGAAGTAGAACATAAAATTCAAGGCAGGATCATAAAAGCATAAGTTTCTATTGCACTGTGTTGCTCGGGCTGTCCCAAAGAGAACAGTGTAAGCCCTGGCCAGGCATGGAGAGCAAAGCTGCCCAGAGGAATTTGCCAGCACTGTCCTTTGTCATAGTGCTTTAGCTTGTTCCCTAGCAGGAGCACCTTGTGCTGGACCCTGCCTTCAAGAATACAGAAATATGAATATCCTTAAAATGGTGTATGGGGAGCAAGGGCAACTCTAAATTAACCCTGATCCAAAAGCGTGTGGAGTCACTGTGCCAAACCCACCCTCAGTTCCAGCAGTGAAACACCAGCCCCTTGGGGCTGTGCTGCCACAGTGCTCTGTCACAGCCAATAAACCTTAATGAGCACTGATGAGACACCTCACACACGTGGCTCATCCCCCTGGATCTGGGCTCCTGTGCCACTCTGGGCTCCTCTGCTTTGATGTGCATTGCACAGTACAAGTACATCTGAGGTCAGGCTTTACCCCTGTGAATAAACTTGTGAAGGATTTCTAGTCATTCTACTTAAGGAACTATTGCAGTCTGCTTAAAGAGAGTTAAATATGTTGCATATTGAACTTTTGTATCAATAGATATGAAAATAAAATCTTGATAACCAGTTGTTATCGATGCTCTAGGTCTTATACAGCATGAGGACTTTACTGTTATTCTTTTTAAAGTGTATTTTATTTTTATAACTGTACTTTACTAAGTAATTTTGGTTTTTAAACCGTCAGAGTTTTATATGATTATATTTTCCAGTCTAGAAAGAAGAGGTTCAGTTGTCTTGCACAGTATAAAATAAAGTTACAGATAGGGCCACCCCAGAACATTGGCTCTAGTTACCTTTGCTTTGGATTATAGAAAAAGCAAAATTCCTGGTGAGGTGAGGAGGGTTATTATTATTTCTGGATGTAGGGGATTTCCCCTGTGTCAGGTGGAGGGAGATTGCTGGGTGGAAGGTGTTTGTACCACAAAAGCTGAAAGATAAGCAAGGAAGCACTCTCTGTCTCCAGTGAAATAAAAATTCACCCTAATACTTTAAAAATTAGGCTGCAAGTGTGGAAAGAAAGAGTAAGTGCTCATAGCAGGGTCTTAAGCTTCAAGGATGCACTTGTGACAGATACACCATAAGAGTAGTGAAAATTATGATAAAGAGGACAAAAACCCCATACCTTTTCCTTATAAAATGCTCATTTATTCCTGAACCTTCCCACAGTAATACTGGGGACATCACACCTTGGTTTTGTTTCCTAAATGGATGAACTTGCATTCCAGATAAGAGAGTGGCAATAAAAGCACGTTTCAAACTAGAACTGCTCCTATGACTCTTAGGAAATAAATCTACCAGTAACACAAATAAAGCCCTGCACTAAATCTCAGCATATATGAATAAATGTCCTCCCTCAGAGCTGAGGTGGCTGCCTCCAAAACAGTGCAAGTTTTGGAAGCAGTTTGATCTAGGAAGTTGGCGCTAGCTCTGCAGGAGGAGGGAAGTGTGGTAAATCAGCCCATATCTTCCTTACAAGGGAAGAGTTTATCCAAGGGATGACTTCTGCCTTTCACTACTAGTGAAACTGGTCATGTTGGAGAAATACTGATCCAGCTACAAAGGGGATCAGGGTTGAGTGTTTGGTTGAGTTCAACACTGATTATATGATAAAACTGAAAAATAATGCTTTGCCATGAATTGCACGTCCCCAAATCAGAAAACTGTGGAATAGTGGCACTCAAGGGATACTGAAGTGGGACTTGAAGGAAGTAGAAAACTTCAGCAATGAAATAAAACATAATTAAGTAGAAGAATGCTGTGTCAATGTAAAGAATAATTTCTAAATTGCCATAGCATTTTGTTAAGTGAGAACAGGCCCATTAACAAAGGCAGAAAAAAACATCCTGGTTTGTCAATTGATTCCTGAACTATGGGATTTTTAATGAGGAAAAAAAAGGCACGGAACTTTAAGAGGGAATGAGGATAAGGAAGAAAAGTTTTTTTATACGCTGCTCTATATTTACAGCAGAAAAGTAGTTTCAATTTCATACCATTTGTTGCCTGGGTAGTAGTGAGTCTAATATGGACATGTCTGCACTTCTTTGGCCTTTTATAAAGTGTTAGTATTTCAACTGATGATTCTGATCTTAAAAAAAGTCTTGTTACTTTTTCTCAATTCAGACTCTTTGTCCTCCTGGAACTGATTGGTCCCCTCTGATTCTGTAGTGCTAGATATGAATTTCCTGCATATCAATTGTTGCCTTTAATTATCTCTGGGTTAACCTGCCTCGTAAAGGGGGGCCATGCCTGTTACCCAGCCCAGTGTGCGTGGAACAGAAAGCCTGTTTGTGTGACTGCTCCCTTGGGGCACTGCTGGCAGCAGGTGCGTGAGCTGTGCTGCTGAGGGGCTCTCCCACAGGACCTGGGAATTTGCAGGAGCTCTGCTGCCTGATTCACCCCACTCTGCCTGTCCCAGGCAGATGCACACCCATGCACCATCACCCACCACTGGCATTTCACTGCTCTGTGCCTCTGCTCTGGTCTCCAATGGCAGAAGGCAAGGTGAAAGAGTTGTTAACTTTATCCTGTGTTATATGACTGTGTAGCTAAAGAATTTCTTCACTGGAGATGCCAGGAGCTAAAGGTCCTTTTGGGCTCCCTCTTTCCCATGAGCTGAATTTTAACACTATTCTTAGTTTTTTTAAAAATCTTTGCAATAACTGATGGATTGGTTCTGGATAAGGCTATGTGGGGAGAAGCCACTTGCAATTAAAAAAAGCTTCAAGATGTTGCTGTCATGAAAAGATGTCACCTTGCAAAAGATTGGTTTTCTTCCCTACAATTCTAATCTGGAAAACATCATCTGGGTTTGGTTTTTGTATATTTATCCATTTTTCAATGTAATAATTTCCGAAAGCAATAAAATGGCAATGTTTGGCCAATTAACAACAGAAACATACAAAGTGACAAAGCAGTGCTTGTCAGAATGGTTAAATACAATTTGGCATCTCTGATGTTACTGTGTTACAATGATGGGTAAAGGTAGGCATGAAGTTATAAAAACAGTGAGTTGATTTGCACTTTGTCACAAAAGCTTTTTCTTTGCAAGTGTGGCATCTTACAAGTGGAGCTATGAAAACTACACATTTTGTACAGTAAAAATGGTGACTGTGACTTTACATTGCCACCAGTCATATCAGTAGCTTCATCTCCCTAGAAGCAAAGAATTAAGCAGGATACTTGTAAAGTCAATCAAAATTAATTAACAAATTACAGATCAATCAATAACACCCCAAAAAAGTCTTGTTATGACCGCAGTTACTTGTTTAAGCATAAACAAGGTAATTGGCTACATTTCCTGTCTAGAAATAAGATCATTGCCAATTAACTTAGGACTTAATTAACTCTCTAAGGTACTGAACTTTAGATACATCATAAACTGTGCCTTAATGTTATTATTAGTTATTGCAGTGACTCTAGTACATTCTTGATTTATTATTATTGTTATATAACTATTACATTTACACTTACGATGTTATTTAAAAAAAAAACCTAAAGCCTTCAATATTACATTAAAGTTAATGCCACATAAAGGACAGAGGCATTAAATAAAAGTGGAATTAAGCAGGATGCCATAAGTTTACATTGGAAACCCACCAGTCCAGCTTCTGTTCTTTGCTGGGAGGCACCAGCATAAGAGATTATACATTTAAAGGTATAAATTTTCTTTTGCCCAGCCACAATTGCTCTTTATTTCTGATCATGAGCTATTGGATTTGCCATCCCTTTGGCATCTGGGAGAAGTCACAGTGTTAGCACTGTAATGTAATCCTTACCTTCTTTTGAAGATCCTTTCTGCTTGTCTCTTCTATAACAAAACTTGGGACAATCTTGATTTTTTTTTTTTCCCCTTTAATGATATCCAAGCAATTTTTTTTTCCTGACATCTCAGTGACCCAGTCTTCTTCTTTTGCTTCTCTTTCTGTCTTAATAACTGCAAGCTGCTTGTTTTCCAAGGCTGAGAAGAATTTGTTCCACGTTTGCCAGGAATAAACAGTCCAGCAGAACAAGTGATGTGTCTGCTGAACAGAAGAGAGAAAAAGTCGGATCAGCAGAGACATTTAAATCTGTTCCTTTGCTCCAAGTGGATGTTAACGTTAGTTTGACAGCATATGATAAATGTCTCCAGAACATGGAGTGCCTGGAAATAAACCTGCACTGGAAGTGATATGCAAGTGTCGCTATTGCCTGGCGGGCTGGCAATAACACCCCCAGCACGCATCCTTGGTAAATGGGCATTTTGTCTTCTTTACGACCCTAAAAAAGTCACCGCGAAAATATTCCAATCTTTTATTTCAGAAATACTGTCACCTTGTCTATAAGTCAAATCCATTTTCGGTGCCTTTATTCACTCTTTGCACCAGAGGAACAGTACAATCTAGTCATCACCTGTGGCTTTGCCACAGTTTTAGCTGGCATCTAGGCTTTGGCTTCTTTACCATTTTATGACTAAGCTGGACAAATGAGGCTAGGAAAGCCAGTGTACCTTTTGGCACTGATTATATTTACAGCAAGAGTAGGCTAACAGAAATATTTTGTTTTATGAAAGAATCATTTCAGCTTTAAGAAAAGTTCACATCTCCCATGTGTATTACTTTGTGGGTTTGGGTTGTTTTGGGGTTTTTTTGTTTGTTTTCTATGTCCAAACTTAGGAAGTAAAACAAACCAGTATCTGCTTCAAATCTGGCAATCTAGACATTGGTGGACTTAGGATTTGAAGGGCTTGTTTTCAGAAAGGAACAGGCTCACAGAGAACCCTTTGATAGGCTTGACCCCACTTCTCTACAGTTTCTGAGGATCAGGAGCTTCCTCATCCAAAAATCTCCTGGGGTGCCTGTCCTGTGACTGACAGTGACACAGGCATACCCATGTCAATGTTGCCACAAGTGAACTGAAGCTGCTGCATCTCTCCATCCACTGGTCCTAGGCTGGAGTGACAGTTAAGACCTAGAACTCCTCAGCATCCCTGACAGGTGCTATATATATTAAACACTTCATGCATACGTTTCCCTTTAATTCATGTCTAGATCGGTCACATAATATTTTACCTGGACCTAAGAATAAGATCCTTACAATAAAGAGGGTGTCTACCCAGGGAAGAGGATTTGGCACAATCTGCCAAATATAACAGGTGAGCTATTGTTTCTAAAAAGACTGAAGGAATCCAAAATAAGCTATTTGTGTCCTAGAATAGAAATATCCACCCTGGGAGTATCCTTTCTGGAAGTGAGCCAGGAATAACTCCCTGGAATAATGCTCTGAGGGCTCACCCCTTTCTGTTGTCTCATGGGTTTTTCCTTCAAAATGTGAAGCAGTCAACACAAACCTAGTGCTGCACACAGAGATGTGCTTGATTATCTTAGCATACATCCTCTTCTCAGTTTCTCTTGGACTCACTATTGCACAAAGCTCCTGGTGTTACCCAAATTCACTTACTGAGTGTGCTTTCCACAGAGGCCATGCTTTTATTTCTTTGTATGATAACAGCAGGCAATGAACAATGTATTTTTCTTTTCAGATGTAGTTCTAAGTGCCATAGATAAATGGCTAATTAGAGTAACATTATTGTGGGACAAATGGATCATTTCTCACATGAGTGTCTGCCTTTGTTTGTGTGTGTGGGCTTGATAGCAGAAACAGGGCTGGGAGAAGACTTGGAACTGGTGGTGCTCATGCAGAACACATTCTTTAGTACTATGTCTCTTTCTTCTAGGTCCTTTGCCTTTTCCTTATCTAACTCTGAAGTAACTGTGTCCATTGTTAATGTCCAGGATCCCATCAGCCTTTGTTCTCATGCTCTGAGGTTCAGCTGCTCCTTTGCCTCTCCTTGGCCCCAACACTGGGCTGTGCAGGGAAGCAGATTCTAGACAGGTTTGCCCATGGTTCCTGATGTACAGGGAGAAAATGATGCTGCTACTGCTGGGCAGTGCAGAGGTACTAATATCTTTGCAGGCATGAAAGAATTGAGTTATGCCCAGGAATTTGCTAGTTATGTGTTTGTTCAGAGTCACGCAAAGAGCCTGTTCAGAGATGGAACAGGGTACATCTACTTACTCTGCCTCCCATTCCTGTGATTCAAAGGACACTCCTAATCATGGCTTTACTATGCCTGCCACACACTGCTTATATGTCTGAAAGGAGCTTGGCTGAGAGTACTGACATTTCTTAATGATGTTTTGATCATTTTTCTGTAAATTATACTGTTAGGAAACATGCCATGAGGAACAGAGGAGAAGGAATGGGGAATTTTACTTTCAGCCAAACTTAGATGTGCAGACTTAGCCACAGCCCTGGGTGCTCGAGGTCCTTCCAAGATGGGCTGGAGATATTAGGGGCCACATTTGAAACTTCTGCTGAATATTTAAATAAACCTTGGGTTAGACCCTTGAAAAACTAACAGGTTTTTTTTAATACAGACTGTCACCATACTACTTTTGTAGTCTTTAGCTCACCATGTTCTCATAGCCTCATGAGCAAAATGATGTCACCACTGCTGCAGCTCAGAAGTGATTATTGTGCTGGGTAGAGCAGCACAGGGTTTGGAGATTAACCTCTCCATGCCAAGTGAGGAGGGAGGCAGTTTCTGATGGGAGGTCAGGCTGGTGGCACTTAATGGCCTTTTCATCACATTCAAGAACTTTGGTCTACTCTGGTAGCTGGTGGCTTAGGCAGGAGAGATTAAATTTCCGGGAGATAAAATATAAGGGAGAGAGAAGAAAAGGGGAGGCAAAATATGAAATGTGTGACACATTGCAGTGATGCAGTTATCTTGGCAGCTCATGAATGACACAGCAAATCCCAGACACCACGGTGTTGATTCTGTGGGCTGTGATACAGACTCCTCATGCTCAGCCTACCCAGATCAGAGGATCTATCATCAGTAACTGTCACAGACAGAAGCTAGATCTGTTAAAAACAATCTAACATCAATGGAAGGTAGGACTGAAGCTTGCAGTAGTTTTGGAAGGTTTGTTTAATTTGTGTTTTGTTCCATGATGTGTGAAACTGCATGGACCTGAATCTGGGGGACTTTTCAAAGCCACCATCTCCTACTCAGTGGTATTTAATCCTGGTGCAAAGGGACTTCTCTCTGTAAGGGAGAGAAATCCCCACTGACAGAAGCAGCTTTGCAAGTTGGAAGGAAATAACTGAGTCCTTTATCAATAACACATACTGGATGTTTGCAAAACCACAAACCTATCTGAAATAAGTCAAGATAATCTTTCAAAACCTCCTTCAGCATCACCCTGAGACTGGGATTTTATTGTTAACTTAATAAAATGGTCTTTTGTTTTCATGACATGATTTACAGGGAGGACAGCACAACCTGGGTTTTTGGTTGCAGCCTGCATGGCCAAGTCCTCACTGCTTCCAGCCCTTGGTAAGTTGGCACAGCCTGATCAAACACGTTGGCCCATGCAGCAGCTCCACTTCTGGTTACACTATGGGTCAGCAGTTAGAATATGAGATGATTTGTTTTACCTGGTGTGTTCCTAAGTGAAGCAGGAAAAAGGTAATTCTTGACATTTAAGTTCTACTTCCAGATGCTTTTACAGAACTGTCCAGCCCAGACAATCTTATCAAAGTCATGTCCACATAATGGCATTTAATTTAGCCATTTTTCCCTCCATAAGAAAATACTAAAGCTCTCCATTTCTCCCACGAGTGCATTTTTGCAGAGTTCAATTCCAAACTAAAAACCACAAAAAGCTGCAGCCAACTGCAAATCTAAGGAGCAGCTTGGAAATACAAAATAACTTCTGAATTTCCTAAGGGGTAACACAAGCAGAGATATCACACCTGCAATGTTGTCTCCTAAGCCAATTTACCTATTGCCATTTGCAAGTAGTAGTTCAGCCCTTCTGATTCAAAATTCTTTAGTCAAGCTGACCACACATGCATAAATTGAGGTTACAGGAAACAAATATTGCCTCTCCATTTTTACCCCTCTAAAATCTTTAACTATTTCAGATACATTTAAAGTGGAGCTTAGCAGAATTCATACCATTATTGGTGACTAGAGCCAAGCAATCAATCTTAGAATCATCCCTGGAGTGCACTAGTATTTCCTTGCACATGGGTGCTTTCAGAAAGCAAGTAAATTACCTGTTTAGTGAGATTAAAGTGAGTTGATGTACTAACCTGCAAACTGTAATTTAAAGAGTCAAAAGCCTTTCTCTCCCCACCCCCTTCCACAGAAATTAACAACTCCAGTAGCATAATGCTTTTTTGTACTGCTGCTCTCTCTCTCCAGTAAAATATACTTTATTACTATTTGGAGGCTTTATCCCTTTATGACAACCAGTATCAAGAGTAATATTACGCCAATAACTTGGTTTGCTAAGTATTAATACAAGGGAAATTATGCTAAGAACACTGTGTGAGTTTAATTGCAATTCACACTTTAATATTTTGATGCAGCTGTAAAAATGTAGAATGAGAAACATTACAATTCTATTAGATACTAATAAATTGTGTTGTGGAGGAGGAGATGAGCTGTACTTGCCATAATGAAGCACATTCTACCTCCCATCTCTCTGTTTTGATCCTGCATGTACATGATTTCATAGAGAGGTTCAGCAAAGGTTCTATAGAACAAGTTAGAAATGAATGCAGAGTTGTATATTTTTATATCAAATAATCAGAAACAAAGTGAAAATAATGTAAATCATTTTGCTCATGAAGTGTTTATGTCAAACACTTAATTTTCTTTATGCAGAATGTGTGATTTTTTAGAATGGATCCTATTAGGTTTAATTTTTTTCTTCTTTTCAAGCTTAAGATTTCCGGGTTTGGATGTATTTAATAAAATGGCATTCTGAGAAATATTCAGAGATTCATGCTCTTCCATTTTTTCCTAATAAGAATGATATTGTTAAACTGCTGTGCTTTCTCTGCTCTTTCTATTCACAAATGCAAGATGCAGTGTGGTAGCATTGCTTCCATGCAGCTGAATCATAGATTTGTTTAGGTTGGAAAAGACCTTTAGGATCATCGAGTCCAAATGTTACCCAAACACTGACAAGCCCATCACTAAACCATGTCCCCGAGGGCCACATCTACACATCTTGTAAATACCTACAGTGACTCCACCACTTCCCTGGGCAGCCTGTTCAATGCTTGACAGCCCTTTCAGTGAAGAAATCTTTCCAAAGACTCAATCTAAAATCTCTCCTGGCACAACTTGAGGCTCTTTCTTCTTCCCCTATTGCTTGATCTGATGTTCAGACTGAAATATGTACAACTTCATGATTTCAGGCAAATCACTCAAGCTCTTCTCAGCTTTTGTTTCAGTAGCTAGGAGTTAGAAATAAAAATCTTTCAGCAACCCCAGGCTATTTTTCAGATTAGATAAGGTTACTTGTAGCCATTTGCCTCCTAGATTACTCTATTTTCAGAGAAATGAATGCACAGGTGGGAATAACCCCACTTCCACTTATGCAGAGGGAACATAGTCTACAGTAGTAACACCTTCCTTAACTTATCATTCACAAGGACAAGATGGCCACAAGTTATTTTGGTGTCAGTGCTTTGGTGTGGCACTCCTGACAGCAAGACCAGACTCCATGGAAGGCTCAAAAACCCAGCTCATATCCCCACAGAGGACAGCAGAGCACAACTTGAACAGATCTGCTGACCAGCTACATGCAGCTGACATTAAATAGTGGTTTACTCTTTTTCCTTTGAATGTATGTGAATCATGTGAAGGCAGGGGATGATGCAAGAGTGCGGGTTAATCTGTTCTCCTTTATGAAATACATGTTCAGAGTGAAACCAGGGCTGGTCATAGCCACATTTACCTTTTGTTATCAGCTTTGACTTTCAAAGGGCACTGTAGTTTTCCACTGGCCTCAGTGCGTTTTTTTTTTTTCAGGGGGTGAGAACAATTTAAACAAACACATATTTGTACACCACATTGCCAGCCTGAGTATTCTTACTTGCAAAATAAAACCTTTAACATCTCCTGGCTTGCAACACCTTGCCTTTTCCTCTCCAAATTCTCCTGCCCCTCCTGATCTGGGTACTTTACTGTACCTGGTTCTCTGCCTTCTGCTTGCACTCTCAGGCTGAACACAGCTGACTGCACATATCTCCCGTTCTCAATCTAAACCCATCCATGTGTCTTGAATGAGCAACTTACACAGAGATCTTCTCAATTAAAATGTTCACAGAGTCATTAAACTAACTAATGGTGGAAACTTCAGTAGAAATGATGCTGTAATGAGACAAGCTTTCATCATCTTGCTGAGGAAAACATATTTCACTTGATTCAGATAAATTATATGCCCCCACATATTATGATCAATATCTTAGCAAGAGTTAGCATTTAACTGTGTCACTTCTGAGTAATGAATAATCATGTCGAGTATGTGAAAAATGAGTAATGACAGATATCACTGGACTGGTACGTTTTCTGCTTCTCAAAATGATGTTTAAATTTTTACAAAAATGTTGTATAAAGGATTCAATGACTCCAGCTTGTTCCTTCTAATGGGTATCTATCATTTAACACTGTGACTGCTCTTGAAGTATAGGTTAGCATAACTAATTTTAAAATATGTTCAAATAATTCTATATTGTGATAGAGGAAAATGGAACCCAGTTGTCAGAAACTGAATATCTAAACCAACTTCTAAAATGACTCCCCTTGCACAGTGGCAGTAGTACTCAGGAGTTTGTGGCTTTGCTACTAATAGGATACGTGAAAGGTATAAAATACTTTTATCAGGAAAAATATCTAAAATAAATAAAAAGTTTTTAAATAACATGCAGAAAATGACAGCAGCTCTCCTGACCTAAGCATGCTTTAATTTCGTTAGTTACTTGCATCTGCTTAGTGTATTGTGGCTCTTTTGTGTATAGCTTTCACAAAGGCTCCTGCCCTGAGTTTTAAAACTTTTATGCTTGAAACTACATTCACAAACCAGGACCAAAGGAGCTGTTTTGATTTTCCTCTAAAAATGTCAATGCGGTTTCAAGCACCTACTTAAGAAAATCTTTGCCTCTTGTAAGGGCTGTTGAATGAACCATCAGCAAATGTGTGCAGGTCTTAGAAAGATCAGGAAGCATTTGTCACTGTAATCCAAAAAGAAACCTCTCTATGCGTAGGATACTAATTTTTTTCTCAGTCAAATAATCAGTTTCTTGATTATATTGGTCTGTGGTTGACTTTTTTTTCTCCCAACAATGATCTGTTATGCAATTTTAAGGTTGCAATTGGGGTGGTAGATATTGTTCTATATTTTTAATACCCTTATGCTGGTAGTTGGCGGTTCTGCTCTTGACTGATTTTTTTTTTTATGTCTACCAGGAGCCTGAAACTAATTTACAAGTATGACCATTGACATGGTGACTTGCTCTTGTAACTGAGTGTAGTGGTGTAATATTGTTCTTCTACCTTTTAAAAAAACATGTAAATATGGTATACTCATTAATACCATGTTTCAGTTTATTGAAGAGATACATCATTGGCCTCAATATTTATTTCTGTGTCTTTAAAATTCAAACAGAGTGAACAAGCAATATAAGGGTCTGTGATCACTTAGGTCAATTCTTCCATCAGCTTCTCCTTGGTGGTTTGCCCTGTTACCTGTAACAAGCTCTGTTTGGTTTTAGTCACCTGCAATGTACAGAGTTATCTATTCCTAACAGGGTAGACAATAGACTTTTCAGGTGTTGTCTCAGTGTAGCTGGCTGTAAGGTTTCCTTTCAGTATTCAGCTATTTTAGCATAGTTCGGATACATTTCTAATGTTTCCGTCATTTGATGGAAGAATAACGTCAAGAAGATCAGCTATAATCTTCTCATTATATTTACATAAATACTATTCTGCTTTTAAACTCCTTGCCAAGTGTAGCTTTTTAACTCAAAGTGAAATTCTCCCTTTGTCAATATCAGTGTTTTCCTTAGGGATGAAACAGCTAATAATCTATACTATATAATAGGAAAATTCACATTAATACTATCAGAAGGATGATGATTACTGACTCTTACAGCACCAGTTTTCCACACTGACAGAATGACATTCTAAAATGCATTTTCCTAAATTAGGTCATTTAAATCAGTTCAATATGTAAGTCACGGTAGAAAATTTTTCACTTGGCAGCTCTTTATTATGTAGCTTGGATTAATTCTGATTTAAGAATTCCGTTTGGTTATTCACTTTTTTCCTCAAAATTTAATTTTCAATAAATGTGGTGACATCACAAAATGGTAAAACATTATTTGGTGCCACCCCCTTCTTCTAGCTGTGGAGATAATTTCATAAGGCAGAGTCACAAGTGAACCAGGTAAGTGACTAGGCAGTAATTTTTTCACCAGGAATGAGGCAAGAAAAAAAAGGCAAGCAGGAGTGGAATTGCACCATAGGCCCAATGAGAGGAGTAAATGGAAGTTATACTACTCACTTTTGGAAATAGATTTTAAGAGCATAAGTAATTTAACCACTTTTAAAGACTTTACTCTGGGGTGCCTCACTGCTAGAGTTGTGCAAACACATGGTAAAAGACAGTCCATGCCCCAGTGAGCTTAATAGCCTCCCTGGTTTCCCCGTGGCAATGGCATTATGCTCCAGCCCTCTTCACTTGTGCAGGATGAAGGCCTTGCCTCCTCCTCCTGATTATTTTAGCAGACCTCTGGTTAGTGCATGGAACAAACCCTCCAGACTCTGCCGTCAGCACTACAATCCTTTCAAAGCTCACCTGGAAGGTTTCCCAGAAAAGCAAGACACGGTCATTTAAGCTGGTTGCCAGGAAAAAGACCGAATAATACTCATTCTAGCTATTTGTTTGGGATACTGGTTCTCACTTTATGAAATAAATATGCCAGACATTCATCTCTTGAATGAAAAGAAATTGCTGCAATGGTCTTGCACTGTTCTCAGTAGAACCTTTCCAAGACCTCTCCCAAAGGCCTTTGACGGACCATCTCAGATGCTCTAATCCTGATGATATTTCTGTATTAAGTACCAGTTTCACCAGGTCCTCCAGGGCTCAGAAGGAGTGCAAATGGGGAGTTCCCTGCTCCTAAGTGGGCCTGAATATCTTCTTAAGTCAGAACTGGTTTTTGTTTCTTGTAAGAAGCTGGGAGGGTATGGACACCCACACCCATTGACGGTCATGGAGTGTTTCAGTTTGTCAAATGGATATGTGGGCAGATAGCCTAAAGCTGTATTCTATACCATAATATTTGTCACATCATAGCAAACTAGGATGTAACATATCTATAGGATCTATCCATTAATGGCCAAAGTATTTGGAGGACTGGCTGTGTCTGCCCATGGAAAGCTGACACTTCTGTTTTCTTTGCAACTGACTCAAGTCTGTTGCCTCCCCTTCCAATGCACCTGTAAAATCCTCCAAAATATTGTGAAATGAGCAAATGTGTGAACAAAAACAGCAGGCACCTTCACTGGGGTATGCATTTATGAAAACAAAAGGATCCTGCAATTAATTTGACATAATTTAATTTATTCATGTTTTTTTACTAGAAAAGAAACAGTAAGTATTTATCGACCTCCTCCTGGGGGAAAGTCTCTTCTTACGAGTTAAAGTTTTGTCTGCCCTCTTCACTGTATACATGGGCTATTTTATTTATGTGGATAGTATTTGCACTTTTTAGTGCTTTGTATTTATCATCAAATTCCTTTGTTTGGTATTAAACATCTAGACACATACCTAAGCTGTTGCTTGAATTGTGTTGGTCCATCAAGGTTAATCCTGAACAGCTACAGATCTGCTCTGAATATGTTTGTTAGAGATACCATGTTCTAATATTAGTAGAAGACAGGAAAGTCTTATTTTCCCAACATAGAGTGACCAGAAAATTGAGGTTGAAAGGGATGAACATAACAGAGTGATCTTACCAGAATAAAAGAAGAAAGGGGGGAAAGAGAAAGGAAACAAGATCAGCTTTTGTTGTCTGATATTCCACCTCCATGCTAATGCTATGTGCCATATATTATTCTTTTTGTTTCCTTCATAAAAAGGAAGCTTTGCCTAGTGTTATGTTTCTGTAAAGTGCATTAGAGAATATCATCATAAAAATCACTGAAGACAAGACAGTACTTCAGCAGCTTATATATAGACATCATTGCTGTAAAGTGCTTCTGCCTTTTGAAAGCAACATGGCAGAAGGAAGGAAACTTGATGTGAAAAGCCTTTTTACCATGCTTTTGCACTTCAATTTTCTGGCTGTGTTTGTGTTTCAAAGTTGGTTTGGTAGTTTTTTTTACACTGTGTGTGACCTTTAGTTCCACTCATGAGGAACATATGGTCACGCAATTGGTTAAATAGCTACTACAGGGATTGTTCCTATGTGCTAGGCTAGGAGGTGGTGAGAATCATACTAAAGCTCTAAGCAATTGGTTTGGTTAAAGGGACGGATTGCAACACATGGACAACTCTTCAGCTACTCCCTATGACCCATTGTCCACAATCAGTTGGTATGCATGACATAAAGTTTTGTTCCTTAAATTGTAGAAGAAGATAGCCAGCTGCTTTAAATTCTGCAAAACAAAGCATGGGCCATAAACATCAAAACAAGAAAAAAAGAAATTAAAAGGGTGGGAAAAAGATGGCAGAGAAAGATCAAACTGAGATGATTCTAATTAATTAATGAAATTTCTGCTTGAAAGCCAAGTTAGTTTTGATTTTTTTTCTCATAAAGCCTCTGTGATTTTGACCACTGGTGCCCTTCAAATTTTTAGTTTTGTGATTCTTCCTTTTGCTTTTCACAGCTGACTTGCATCTGCTTTCCAGTAGATCTTTTTGGTTACTTGTTTCTGAAGTTACTTAATTGGAGCTTTTGACAACAGTCTCTGTCTTGCCTAGTTTTGAAAGTTTAGACAATCCTGACAGTGTTTTAAGAGCTGCCTGGCTAATGTGCTGTGTGACAGTAATAAATAGGAATCTTATTGTTGTTGCCTTTTTTCCTCTTCATTTTTCTGTCAGTGGCAAAACATCAAGTGGAGCTGTGCCTTGGTCAGGTAGGGTCACACAGTGTCACAGTCTAAGTACCACAACACTTCTAGCATGACTGCTGAGTTATCAATGTGCATCTCTTGAAAGCATTAGTTTGCAACCTGTATAAGGGAGGACTTTCTCACCATCTGAATGGCATTCCTGGGGCTTTTGGTGATATGTGGTCAAGAAACAGAGTGGTACCAAAAGAGGGAGTTGAAAACCCCTATGGCAAACTCCCATCCAGTCCTTGTGGGACCTTATAATATCTACTGTGACCCTTATAGGATCAGTGTGGTGAAACTCAGGGTGTCCTGGCATGTAGCTATGGACATATCTTAACATAAGATATGTAAGAGCTTGCCATTATGAACTCCACTATAACAAAAATGCCAAAATGCCATGTTTCCTAAAGGAGTCTGGAGAAACTTACTGGAGGAAGGATTATACAACAGGACATGAAAACATTCCCCCTTCTTACAGTAAGAATACGTTATCAATGTATTTCTAGAAGTGATTATTGGTTTTAATTAATCTTGTTTCACGAAATAGGAATAGCTACTCTAATAAGAATAGTTCTGCACAGTTAAATGAATCACTCAGGCAGCACAGAGTTGATAATTACAATTAAGTTGGTAGGAAAATAAAGATTGCCTATACGTACACTCTTGAAATTGAGTAACAACATGCTTTCAGTAACTAAAATCCTTATGTACTTCCAAAGAGGAAATTTAACCATAGAGGCAGAACATGATGGGTTCCTACTTTACGTATGCACATCTCAATGGTGATTTTTTTGTGATATAGCAGCTTTAGGATACATAAGATTTATGCCACCTCCTGCCTGTTCTCACAGAGCTGAGCTAAATGTTCTTGTGACTACCTTCAAATAGATGCTAATGTTAACTTAATTTTCAATGTATTAATGTAATCTCTGTGCTTTATCTAAGGTGTAAGTTTGTTCTCTATACATGTTTAGTGCCGTATGAATGAGGCACAGAAAGAAAAATCAATCACTGCTTCACAGAGAAATATGAACTCTGTTAGCTTCATTTTTCACACTGTGAAAATGACTTGACCTTCCTTTCCTCAGAAATCCAAGTATCTCCAATCTGTATTCATAGCTGGGCACAAATTTTCCATTAACATTTTCTGGATAGAAAACTGAGATTTCATTATTCTTGTTTTTGGGGAAAATAAGCTTTTCTTTGGATCAAATGGAGTGTTCTCAGCAGACAAGGTTTCCGTGCTGGCTCACAAGCGGGGCAGTTCAGTTAACTTTTGCCCCTGCAGCTGTGGACTGCTGGCCTCAGCGTGTCTCACTGACCCACCATGGACAGCCGTAGCTCTCCTTCAGAACAGGGACATTGGGGCAGGTGGTGGCAGCTGCACCCCGGCCTTTGGAGCACTGTACAGGCCCTTGTTACTAGTTCGCATTTTCCTCATTGCCTTTGTACGTTCCTTTGCATACAGAATACAAATGTACTTTGGGTAAGGAGATTATCAATGGATGTGGGTAGGTTTGAAACAGAAAGGATGAGGCTGGAATAAGCCTTCCCTGCTTCAAACGCTCTTCTCCACTGTTTGCTGCTGAACCTGACTGAAGCAGGTGGGAAGTTTGGCTGTTTTGGTTCAACCCCAGCAGCTCCAATAGTTACAAAGTGTTTCCAGCTTGTGAGTCCACCCGTGCCTCGGCCACAGCAGCCACCACAGGGGTCTAGGCATTTGTGCCTTCATTGGAGGCACACTCCAGCAGGACTCCTCCTTCTCCTCTAACCCTAAATGGGAACAACCGCCCAAGCCAGCCAGGAGAAGCATCTTGCCGGGAAGGCGGCTCTGGGCTGGTCGAGCAGGCCGGGCAGGGGCAGGGCAGCTGGGGCAGGGCCGGGCCGGGCCGGTGGAATGGCAGCAGGGCTCCCTCCCGCCCGCAGCCTCGTTGGCGAAAGAGGGGCCCGGCCCGTGCTGAGCCAGCGTTCCCCTCTGTAGCAGGCCGCGGGGCCGGGCCGCAGTGCACAGGCCAGGAGGCCTTGCTGATCTTATTGTCCCCGTTCTGTGCTGTTGCAGGTGCTGGGAACCGCAGTTGTATTTTCCACTATAACTGTAAAAGAGGTCACGCCGAGGGTGGCTGAATTTTCTATTCCTGGCAGTTGGGGTAAATGAACCCTCTGCTGTGTGGAGCTGGAGCTGGGATAGCCTCATGCTCACGCTTGCCCCTGAGCTGGGGCCTTGCAGAGGGTGCTGGATCCCTGTGCCAGCAGCCGGGCACCGAGGGAGCAGCTACACCCTGACATGTTCCCGCAGCCCTTTGCTCCTGTAGGCCAGGTCTTGGTGAGCAAGGCCAGCTCCTGCTCCTCTGGTGTGTGCCCAGGTCATGTGTAGCCAAGGTGGCCTCTGGCAGCAGGGCTGCTGTGTCCCTGGGGAGAGGGCTGGGCAAAACACTGTCCCTCCACCTCTGTGGCAACAGATGTGTGTCCAGCACAGAGCTCCAGCAGAGCGTGGGCTGGGTGTCCACAGTGATGACACTGAGGTGCATCCTTGGGGGTTTGAAACTGACAGTAAAAAGCTGCTTCGTTCACAAACTTTGTCACACAGTTGAGGGCACAGGGTGCTGGGGGAGCTCCAGGTGCCAAACATGCAACTTCTGAGGAGATGGATTACCTCTGCTATTGCACATCATGGGGACAGCAGGTTTGCTTGGTGTTGAAGGATCTCCCACTCCTTTGCTGGAATGAGTTCTGAAAGCCTTTTTGGGGTCTGTTCTGTGCATCTTTTGCTAGTTTCTGAAGAATTGAAATTGCTTTAAGAAAGTGAAGGTGCTTATACCTGGGAAGTGATTTTTCTTTCTGCTGGGTAAGAGCCCTTGGGCTGATGCAGACTGCTTTGGAACAGGGGTGACCAGCTGGCAGCCAAAAGACCCTCTGAGAAAACAGAAGTGGAACTGCCACCTTCTGCAAGTCCCAGTGCTTTTAGTAAGTTGTTTGAGTTTAATGGTTGAAGTTCAAGGTACTGAAAATAGGCAAAATATTGAATGTAAGTGATTAGGTGACAGATTAGGCTTTTGCTTTTCTTAATAGTAATTGTTTTTTTAAAACCCCTCTCTGTACCTGTGTCTGGAGAAATGCTTTCAAACTGTGACTCTACCTCCCATGTTGGTCTAAAGTATTGGTCACAAATTATGATTTTGAATGAGGCCTTTAAAACTGACAGTGGCACTAAAATAAGAAACAGAGTAGAGAGGGGCCCAACTCATGATATTTTAAAGCCTGAGAGCCAGCGTAGTGTGAGTCAGTGGTGAAAAGAGAGATGCAAGAAAGGAAATGCTGTGTGCACCTGCCTGCCCTGGCAGGAGAGGAGCAGTGCTTTGTAGTTTGCTGGGCTTGAGTGTGAACTGTCAGCAGCACAGCCGTGCCTGAGGTCCCTCCCTTTGGGGACCCACAAGACGCATGATGCAAATGTGAATCTTGCAGTGAAGCCCAAGTTAAGATGAACTCTGTCATATTTGACTTCCACTGATAACAGTGCCACAGCTTTTCCTCAGCAATGTTTTTAATCCAATAGCACTTATAAAACAATTGTGTACTCCTTAGGAAAGCAAAAAATTGTGGATTACATTAGCTGCTCTGCTAGTGACGTAATTTATAATCTTAGATTTGTTTCTTAATTCTCAGGAAGCCCATAAAGATGTTTCTGCTGGGGGGTTCATTGGAGCCTTGTCTGTGGTGGCAGAGCTGGCTGCTGTGACCAGCTGTGTTGAGTCTCCTGGGGCTAGAACAGCTGTGGAGACAGGACCCCACCAAAATAAGAGTAATTTCAAACTTGATGGCATGCAGGGAAGTTCAGGGAGTGACTGGTTCTGTGGAAAACTGGAGTAAAAGTAAAGATGGCTTTGGTCTTGTCTTTGCAATACTAATGTATGCACTTGTTTGCTCAGTGTATATATATAGTTGGAATTTTATAAATATAAAATGTAAAATAAAAAGATATTGGTTACTGTTTGGAAGGCAATTCAGATATGAAAGTGTGAATCTGGTAAAGAATAATTTTATTTAGGAAATGGAGGGAGCAATGGGCCCCTTTCTACTTCTCTGTATGGGCAGCCTGGGACTTGTGTTTGGCTTCTCCTTGGGATTGGTGGGGGGAGTGGGGTGGCTCTGCAGGGGGCTCTGGGATGCCCCTGTCCTGACTGATGCCCGCGGGTGAGCTGTGCCACTGACCATCACAGGGCAGCTGGAAGGGTCATCACCCCAGCGGGAGAGCAGGGTGCTCCCCTGGATCCAGACCTCACGGGGCTCGGGAGGGCCTTTTACATCCAGCCCTCCCAGGGTGCCCGGGCCTGACTCTGCTCTGACCCTTCCCTGCCGTCCTGCATCTCCCAGTGCAGCTGACCCGTGACCCGGAGCTCTGGCCTTGCCATGTCCATGCAGGCAGGGTTGTCCACACGCAGGAGCTGGCTTCGGCAATTAAATTATAGGATTATAGGTGCCTGGTTTTGGTGGTGTTTTTTTTTTTTTTTTTCGGGGGGGGGGGGGT